>SJYV01001430.1:0-46024 GCA_006410875.1 Neotragus pygmaeus | reverse complement strand
GCATAGAGTTGTACATCTTTTATTAAATTTAGTGTAGGTATTTGTTTTTGATAATATTTTAAGTGCATTTTCTTTTTTAAAATTAATTTTTATCATAATATATTTAAAAGTAGGGTTAAGAAATGGAAGGAGTAGGCTTGAGGGATACCTTTTAAGTTCTTTTGAAACAATCATTTGCCTTTTCAGGTCCAGAGATCCATAAATTCACTTCCTCCAGGTCCCAAATTCTGAGCTCTGTAATAAAACAAAAAGCGCCTGGTAGTTCAGGTAAAGGACTTTCTAGCATGTTTTATGAAATTGACAGCCCCATGTTCACTAACCCTGAGTGGTGACTACATTTGGTATTCAAGAGACTGATGGGTTTGACTTTGGTTTGGCCTGTGCTAACCAACTGTGACTTGGCTCTAAAACTCTGACTTGCCCCTCTTTGCAGAGTGTTTGTGCTCCCCTCAAACATAGGAGGCCAGCTGCCAATCTGCTTCTTAGCCAATCCTTTCCGATCACCTCTGCTTAAACTGGTTATGTTCTTCCTTGGAAGGCCCATCCCATGCTCTTGAAAGCCAGTGTTCACTCTAAAAAACTCAAGACATCTCATGGATTTTAAAAAAGGCAAAAGGGCCATCTGTACAAACACTGGATCCTGCCCTCTCTTCTTGAACGCGTGTCCCAGGGCACTTTCCTCTGCTCAGTTTCCTGGAAGCAACAGGAGACAGAAGATCCAGTGCCAGGTAGACAGGCTGTCCACTTTCGATTTGCAGACTGAGGGCTGCCGGCTTTCCCGTCCAGCTGCTCCCAGATGTAGCGGAGCCTGGCAGGGTGGCAGGAAGAACTTCGAAGGCCTGGTTTGACATCCCAAGGGGGACACAGGTGGGCGTGGCCTTGGGTGATTTGCAGGCCTCCGTCTATTCCTGCATGGCCCAGAAGACTGATGCAGGTAAGTCTTTCTTTGGTTCTCTCCTCTAGTCTCTACCGGGGCCTCATAAGCCTCAGCTCTGTGTGAGGGTCCGAGGGGCACACATAGCCAGCCGTCTCAATGTCCTCTTGACCGTTGTCCTGCAAACATGAAAAACACCTTCGGGACTTCCCTGGTGGTCCAGCGGTTAAGACTTAGTGCTCCCAATATAGGGGGCCCAGGTTTGATCTCTGATCAAGGAACTAGATCTTGCATGTTGCAACTAAGAGCCCACAGGCTCTTAGTCCAATAAGAAACAAACAAACAAACAAAAAACCCCACCATCATCCCTACAGGTGAAGCCCCTACCCAGGGAGCTTATCTAGCAGGAAGAGCTCTGCCCTGAGCACACCCAGTGCCTTTCTTTTCTAGGGCCAGGTAAGGAAAACGACTCTCTCTAATTAGCTGGTTTCTGTGTGTCTCCCTGACCAAGGAAACAGATGAGTAGATTAGGGTTTTTGTTACTGTGTGTGTGTCAATGAAAGTTCTCTTGGATTTGATTAGAAGTGCAGATTTTCCTGTATTTCGTGTGAGAGAGTCACAGTGAGGTAGAGGCTGCCCTCCAAGGCAGGGGTTGGCAAAGTTTTCCTGTAAAGGGCCAGGTAGTAAATACTTCAGGCTTTGTGGGCCATTTAGTTTTTGCCACAACTACTTACCTGCTGTTGGGGCAGAAAAACAGCCTTAGCTAATGCATAAGTGAGTGGCTGTAGCTGTGTTCCAATAAAACTTTATTTATAGAGGCTGAAATGTGCTTTTCATAAAATTTTCATGTCTCATGAAATAGTCTTCTTCTTTTCATTTCTCTTCAACCATTTAAAAAGGTAAGAATATCCCACTGGGGTTGTAAAGTGGTGCAGTCCTTTTGGAAAACAGTCTGACAGCTCTCCGAAAGTTAAGCATGGAGTTACCATGACCCAGCAATTCCTCTCCTTGGTGTATACCCAAGGGATCTGAAAACACGTGTCCACACAAAAACTTGTACACAATTTTTTCCCCATAGCCTTATTCATAATAGCCAAAATATAGAAACAACCCAAATGTTCATCAACTGATAAGTGGATTTTTAAAATGTGGTATATCCACAGAGATAACATGCTGCAACATGGGAAGGAAAGTGAAAGGCCACATAGTGTGTGATTCCATTCCTGGGAAATGTCCAGAGTTGAACAGGCAAATTCATAGAGACAGAAAGAAGATTCAGGGGCTGGGAGTAGGGGTTGATTGCTAACCCGTAAGGGATTTCTTTTCAGAGCGGTAAAAATGTCCTAAAATTAGATCACAGTGATGTTCACCTGTGTATATACTATAAATAGTGCATAAAGGAATATACTGGAAAGCACAGAACTGTACACTTGAAAAGCTGCGTTTTGTGGTGAGTTTATTTGAATTATAATACACCTCAATAAACTTATCATTAAAAATGATATATATACAAAAGCCACTCTTAGCTCCTAGGCCATATAAAAACAGATGGCCAGGCTGGATATGGTCTGGGGGCTGTCATTTGCCCCTCCTGGGGTGGAGTAGACCTTGGACTTTGGGCCTGCCTGCCCCAGCAAGGTGTTGGCAGACTGTGTGTTTCATTTGATCCTCAGGGCAACCAGGCTGAGTGGGCCCCCTTTGAGAGCCCTGCCTTGTTATCAAGGGGAACAGAGAATACATTCATCTTACTTGGGTTTTCTTTGTCGTCACATCTTTTTTCCATCAGTTAGAACTATTACAATTCAAACTTTAGTTTAAAAACTGACCAGTACTATCCTTTGTTGTTGTTTAGTTGCTAAGTCACATCTGACTCTTTGCGACCCCATGGACTGTAGCCCTCCAGGGTCCTCTGTCCATGGGATTCTCCAGGCAAGGGTACTGGAGTGGGTGGTTCTATTTCTTTCTCCAGGGGATCTTCCTGACCCAGGGATGGAACCTGTCTCTTATGTCTACTGTATTGGCACGCAGGCTTTTTTTTTTTTTTTAAACTACTAGTGCCACCTGGGAAGTCCAGTTGATTTATTTCAATTAGTCTCTGCCTCCTGAAAGGAGGAGTATCCAGAAATTTGTGGCACACTTCCCTAGCCCCATTGTGACTTGTGGCCTCTGAGTTAGCGCAACAGGCCTAACCTCTGCTTTCCTTGGACCCCAGTTCTCAACATCAGCACCTCGGTTCAGCTGGTAGCCTCCATGCCTTCAGGATTCCAGCCAGCGCAGACTCCAGACCCCGCAGCCCCAGTTGCCTACTTCCCGTACTTCGACAGGACTTACCTGGCTGTGGCAGCGTCACTCAATGGGGGCAACGTGCTGGCCACGTTTGTCCACATGCTGGTCCAGTGGATGGCAGATCTAGGTAAGGCTGGTCCATTCAGGGGCGTGTTCTCTGCTTGTCATTTCTGTGTGGCAGTGTCCTGGTGCTGAATGTGCAATAAACTTCTAGATTCATGTCTCAGACTGAACCAGGTTCTGGCACATTCCTTCCTTCTGTAGGGATCTGCGCTGGCAGCCTTCCTTACTCTCATCTTCTGAGCTGCCATTGCCTACTCTCTCTTGAGAGTACTACTCCTAACCTTGACTGTGGAGTATCCTGATAGTCTGCCAGCTCTCCCTCACCCCACTGTGTTACTCTCTAGGTCAATAAGCCTCTGGGTCCCATGTATTTGAGATTTGCCTTATTTCTTTTTTTCCTTATTTATTTGGCTGCATTGGGTCTTAGTTGCAGCGCATAGGAGTTAAATGTGTTACTGACGAGACTCTACAGTGGCTTTTGGTTGGAGGTTCTCAGCACTATTTTTACCCCTAGAAATGGTGAATATTTGACTTGGGGAAGGGGGATCCTGAGCATGGGATCTTGTAAAAGTTCCTCAGCTGGAACTTCCTTGGTGGTCCAGTGTCTGAGACTCTGCACTCCCAATGCAGGGGACCCAGGTTCAATCCCTGGTCAGGGAATTAGATCCCACACGCTGTCACAACTAAGAGTGTGCATGCCACAACAAAGATCGAAGATCCCATGTGCTGCAACTAAGACCTGGCACAGCCACGTAAATGAGTAAAATATTTTTTTAAAAGCTCCCCAGGTGATTCTGATGCTCTCACATGGTGGTAGGCACTGATCTAGAACCTTCTACTCAAAAAGCATGGTCCTCAGGCCAGCTGCACTGGCTTCCTCTGGGAGCTGATGACAAATGCAGAGGACATACTTAGGCATACTTAGCCAGAAGCTGTATTTTAATAAGATCCTTGAGTGATTCAGAAACTCCAAGCTCTGGTCTAGACTGGTGGTTCTCAACCTTTGCCGAGGGGCAGGCTAGACTGTGGTCCTGGGATTTCTCTGACACCACTAATAAGTCTAATAGCAGCTGTGATGATACTTACTGATCAGTGTATGCATTTGGCCCACTTGGGAGCAAGCATCCCACAGCTGCGGGATGGTTAGGGCTCACATAGCATGTAAGTTCTCTCCCTGAAGGCTGGGTTGGGGTGAGCCCTGAGAGAGCTGGCTGGGGTCTGCGGCCAAGCACAGCCAGCCAGACTGTGTGAGTTCTGCGCCAGGAAGCAGCCCCCTACAGTGAAGAGGGGCAGCAAGTCAGCCCATTCCTGCCCCCCCTGGGAACTCTATAGCCTGCAGCGAGGGGGTGCCTGAACTCACACGGACTTCTCTGTCCCTGGCAGGCCTGGAGGTTGAAGAATCCATGGTGTACTCACGCATGATCCAGGCAGCTGCCCAGCAGAGAGACACCTGCCTGACCATCACTCCAACAGTGCTGGGCGAGAGGCACCTGCCAGACCAGCTGGCCTCAGTGACTGGAATCTCCTCCTCTGACCTCTCCCTGGGGCATGTGACCCGGGCCCTGTGCAGAGGCATCGTTCAGAACCTGCACTCGATGCTTCCATTTGGGCAGCTTCGGGAGTGGGGCATGAAGAGGGTGATTGGCAGTGGGAGTGCACTGTCCAGGAACGAAGTGCTGAAGCAGGAGGTGCAGAGGGCATTCCCTCTGCCAGTGTCCTATGGACAGGATGTAGACGCAGCTGTGGGGGCTGCTCTGGTCATGCTCCAGAGAAGCCTTAGCCAGCAGAGGTCCTAGCACACTCATTGGCCAGAGGACTGTTGCAAATTTTATCTGATTAATGTCCCTGACCCGATCTTGGGGGTCATCCTTTTCCTGGACAGCTCTGTGGGCAGCTTTTTAAGCAGTGCTTGTTCTTGGGGCCTCAGGAGTCAGTCTTCAGGGCACACACTCATAATGCAGCCAAGAATCATCAACCAGATCCCAAATCAGTGCCTGCTGAAACTCACCTGAGAGATGGTTGCCAATGGAGAGAAAAAAAGGAAGAAGGAAAGAGAAAGAGAGAAGGAAAAGGAATGGTAACCCAGCATCCTGGTCAACAGGGTCACCTGTGATTAATCTGTAGGCAAAATAAATGTGGGCTTCAGACACCAAATATAGTCTGGTGGTTGTAGGCTCCAACTAAGAACACCCCGTCCTAGGTTCTCACAACACAGCTGGTTGAAGGCACAGAAGAGGGAAGGAAAGGTGGGTGACGTGACCAGCAAAGGGGACAGATGATGTATAGCCACACCATTCAGGCATATTGTTCCCAAGAGTCTGGCCAGATAGCAGAAAGACTCTTTTCTAGGAGTGTGTCTGTGCAGCAATGTGCTTTTGCCCCTGCAGGTCCCCAGGAGGCTTTCCAAGGGGAGGGTTGCAGCTGCGTGTGCTCCTGCCAGAGAGAAAGCAGAGAGAACCCCTTGTCCTGATGCCCCAGGCTGGCACTGCTGCAGAACTGGATTTGGGAAGTTGGACATGGCTCTGGGAATCATTTGTAGGTTGTCCCATGCAAAGCCCTGCCTGCCCCACAGTTCTACTGAGACAAGTGGCTGCAGACCACTCGGGAAAGTCATGGAATTTCCATTTTAAGAGAGAAGGCACCTCGGGATATACCAAAGGATAGCAGAGAGCCCTGTCCATCAGGAGGACCTGACGTCAGGGAGGCAGCCTGTCTTGCATTCCCAGGATTCTTGGGGTGGAGACTGTAAATATAGGATCGGGAGCTGCAAAGCGCTGAAACTCTCTGCCCCCTTTCTGCATGTCCACTGTATCTCTCAGGGCTGAGCCTTGCACAGTCCAAGCTTGTTAGCTAGCAGTCCTGCTGCTATTTCTATTGCCAGTGGCCTGGATCCTCTGCAGCAGTTTGGGTACAGCTGCAGGGGCCTCATTTCTCCAGTCTGCAGTAATAAACCACTCACTTCTTCTGCTCCCATGCTTATTAGGTACCAGTCTGAGCCTCAGCTGAGGAACTGGGTCATTAGTGCTGTTTGTCAACATCCTGATTAAGCACAAAGTAAGCTTGGACTTTCCCACCTGATTGGTTTCAGGCAGTGAAACATTCACAGAAGTGATAGCTTATGGCGAACGATGTCGGTTTAGTGATCTCTGAAGAAGATTTAGCTTCAGGACCAGGGATCAGGCTTGATCACTCAAGAGACTTTGTATAGCAGTTTTATTACAGTGAAAAGGGACAGAGAAATCTTCTGAAATAGACATCTGAAGGGGGATGGAGAGTGCTTGCCCCCCTTGCTAGTCTTAGGAAGGGAGTTATATACTTTTTCAGTTGGTTATTGCAATAAACCGAAAGAATGTCTCAAGTTTGTAGACCCACTTCCACAATATACATTTTAAGATAACAAAATTAGAACTAATAGAAAGATCTTACTAGACCCTCTCCCATAATACACATTTTAAGATGACAGGATTAGTGAGAAGGTTCTCAAGAAGGAGAAATACGTCCTCAAGCAGGGTACATTGTTGTTATAATGGTACAGAATCATATATTGGTACAGAGTTTAAGGGAAAACATGTCCTTGAGCAAGATGAGTTGTTTTGTTGTGTAATCATCAGCTCTGGGCTTAAAGAAAAAAGCATTTGTCTTTTTCTCCTCCTTGAGAACTCCAGACCCCTATCTTGAGAGCCCCAGTCCCCTTTGTCCTCCTCAGGGACCCCAGACTTATCAACCTACCTAGGAACTGAGTCTCTCATTCCCCTCTTTTCTTTTAGGAGAATTAGGTTGCCAAGGGAAAGGGGCACCATTTTCATTCCATAACTACTTCCTGCTGTTGAGGGGCATCTTCCCTAAATTGTTGAGGCAACATATTCTAACTCTCATATTGAGGGTATCTGATCCAGGGGCCTCAAGTAACAGTTGGAGGAGGTTGTGGCACTTGTAGGAACTTGAACAACTGTTTGTAACCTAAAAGCTCTCAGACGGTTAGAAACAAACCCGTTTGACAGTTACAGATGTGAGGCAAAAGAGTAATTAAACCAAATTAAAACATAATCAAAATTGAAAGTCATATTATGTCCATAGTTAATGTACAATACGTTATACCAGTCCATCTTAGGATCGTTCAGTTCAGTTCAGTTCAGCAGCTCAGTCGTGTCTGAGTCTTTGTGACCCCATGGATCGCAGCATGCCAGGCCTCCCTGTTCATCACCAACTCCTGGAGTTTACTCAAACTCATGTCCATCGAGTCGGTGATGCCATCCAGCCATCTCATCCTCTGTCGTCCCCTTCTCCTCCTGCCCCCAATCCCTCCCAGCATCAGGGTCTTTTCCAATGAGTCAACTCTTCGCATGAGGTGGCCAAAGTATTGGAGTTTCAACTTTAGCATCAGTCCTTCCAGTGAACACCCAGGACTGATCTCCTTTAGAATGGACTGGTTGGATCTCCTTGCAGCTCAAGGGACTCTCAAGAGTCTTCTCCAACACCACAGTTCAAAAGCATCAATTCTTCGGTGCTCAGCTTTCTTCACAGTCTGACTCTCACATCCATACATGACCATTGGGAAAACCATAGCCTTGACTAGATGGACCTTTGTTGGCAANAGGGACTCTCAAGAGTCTTCTCCAACACCACAGTTCAAAAGCATCAATTCTTCGGTGCTCAGCTTTCTTCACAGTCTGACTCTCACATCCATACATGACCATTGGGAAAACCATAGCCTTGACTAGATGGACTTTTGTTGGCAAAGTAATGTCTCTGCTTTTTAATGTGCTATCTAGGTTGGTCATAACTTTCCTTCCTAGGAGTAAGCGTCTTTTAATTTCATGGCTGCAATCATCATCTGCAGTGATTGTGGAGCCCCGCAAAATAAAGTCTGACACTGTTTCCACGGTTTCCCCATCTATTTGCCATGAAGTGATGGGACCAGATGCCATGATCTTAGTTTTCTGAATGTTGAGCTTTAAGCCAACTTTTTAACTCTCCTCTTTTCACTTTCATCAAGGGGCTCTTTTGTTCCTCTTCACTTTCTGCCATAAGGGTGGTATCATTTGCATATCTGAGGTTATCGATATTTCTCCTGGCAATCTTAGATATCATCAGATCAAGAAGAGCATCACATATGACTATTGTTGGTGAAGGTATTCGCAGAGTTGAAGAAAGTCATTTCCCTGAAGTAGAGAAACCCACCATGGGAAGCCTTCAATTGATGAGGATGTTGAAAAGCTGAAAGCTGAGTCACATAGTTAATTATAAGGCTTCAGGATATATAACAATATCTGTGTGCAAAAACAGTCTGTCATAGAGACAGCTCCTTCTTGGGGCAGTTCAAGCCCTCATGAAAGCTATGGGTAAAACTTTAAACCAACTGTCTTGTGTTTCTTGAGTTAGCTTATGCAGATGCCTCTTAACAATGTCATTAGCCTTTTCAACTTTTTCTGAAGATTGGGGTCTCCAGGAACAGTGTAGGTGATATTCTATTCCTAGAACTTTTGACACCCCTTGAATGACAGCAGCTTTAAAGGTGGACCATTGTCACTCTGAACTTTAGAGTTTAAGATCCCACTTACATCATAAGAAGTCATTACAGTAAGATTTCACCCATTCCTTGACCTTGGGCTTTAGTGGATACTGCTTTTGATGTGGAAATAAGTGAGGGTCATTGAGCTTGATAACAATAGGAACAGTATTTTGTGCTCGACTCAGTTTTTTCATCAGCCCACACTTTTACATTTTGTTCAGCTAAAAAGAGAGGGTTCCATGTTCATGAAAACAGAGGTCTGGACCCAGAAAGGGTGAGGGAGACTCTGGCACAATGAAAAAAACAGCACAGAGTCCCAGTTTCAGCTTAAAGGAAAACTGAAATAATAACGTTTGGCTCATCCAGACAGTCCCATTATGGTAGTGGATCGGGAGGGAAGTGGGCCAGGGGCTTCAGTGAGTACAGAGAAAGTTGCCCCAGTGTCCAAAAGAAAACCGACTGATTGGTTGCCCACAGTTATTAATACCCAGGGCTCCTCAGGTGTTATTAGGACAGGGACTTGTGTGGGGACCCCTGGGCACCTTCAGTCTTGATTGTCCTGAGAGTCTGACCCCTGGGGCCTACGCCTCAGAAGGCAGTCTCTACTCAGGTGTGATCCTTTACAGACTGGACATGGAGCTGAGGGGCTGCTTAGATGCCTGAAGGCAATCCCACTTACGATGCCTCTCCTTTCCACAGTAATAACAAGTCTGTTCCTTTTCACCTGGGTTCCTCTGGGCATTTCTCTCAGGCTGTTTCAGAATGGATCTAACAGCCATTGTCGGGGCTTCAGTCTTTTGCCTGGTTCTTTTTTTCCTCCTATTTTCCTCCTCATATTCTCTACCATAATATACCATCTGAGCCAGCTGCAACAGCTCTTTCTAAAGACTGATTTGGTCCAAATGCCTGTTTTAGTAGCTTACAGCAGATATCTGGAGCCAACTGAGTGAGAAATCTATCTTTTAATATTATTTCTCCTTCTGCATTTTCAGAATCAACATTAGTAAACTTTCAGAGAACCTCCCATAGTCTGTCTAGGAATTTACCAGGAGTTTCTTTCTCTCCCTGTCCTATGTCAGTCAACTTAGCATAGTCTAAAATCCTAGCACAGACTCACTTGAGTCCTTCTTAAGAATACAGCTGACAAAGTGACTCTGATGTTACCTTCCTTTAACCATGTTATAGTCTCAGTCTAGCACACTTACGGGAATCGCTTGGCTCCCAGTAGGGAGGAGGGCTATTTCATGTACCCTCTTTCCCCTGTCTCATGTTCAAGCCATTCATCTCCCAAAACAGTAGCTTCCCCCAAAACTCAGGCTCTCAAGTCAGGAGTCAGTGTCAGTCCCAAGACACAGATACCTCTCCAATAAGGTCATAAAGTAAAGTTAGTCCTGTAAAGGCCTCTATGTACCCTTTGGATCCTCTAAATAGTCTCGACCACAATTGGGACTGTTTGAGTTTCTACGTAGACTGAGGCAACCCCTCCTGAAAGGCTGCCCTGATTCTCGACCTGTTCAGTTGGGAGCAAAGTAAGAACAGGAGGCAGCTGAAGTCTTCACACCCAAATCTGCACCCTTAGGACACAAGTTCTGGCCCATCTCACAGAGAGATGAAGAGCAACACATAAGGCACCTACCCCTTTCTCTTATTTTCTACAGAACTGATCTAATTGTAAAACAGTTTTGTAATTGAGATCCTTCAACAGGCCAGCATTCCCCATCCTCCAAAGACTACAGTGGCCTTTCAGTATCACAGGAGAAGAGCAGGCGTGAATTAAAAAAAAAAAAATTCTGGAAATCAAACTTGTCCCGTTTTTTAAAAAATACATTTTAAAAGGAGTGGTTCTGGAACTGCTAGCTCCCATCTGTAAGAGAGGGAAAAGCGGCATCCACAGCCTTGGCTTCTTTCAGCTGGAGGCGTCCCTCCCTGCTCTGGATGAGGGTGTAGACAGACTTTCCACCAAAGCTTTCCTTCCCTGGTCAGATTTAGTCTGTCCCTTACCGACACAGGTGCCTTACCAGTCCCTCCTGGTTCTACCACTGAGGCGGGGTGGAGAGGCACCAGGCATTAGGAGATGAACAGACAGCACCCCAGATTGATTTAGTTCCTTACCACCAAGACCTTTGTTTGATTTGCCCCTTTCCTTTGATGCCCCCCGGTGTGGAGAAGAGTAGTTTTCTGGAATGTTTCCCAAGCTAGGACTACTAGGGTAAGTGTCTGTTTTACGCGCGTCTTTGCTCATTCCTGAGTACAGTCCTGACTGCAGTGGAAATGGCGAGTCATAAAGGGATAAACAGCAACCACGATGTCCCTCCTGAGTGTCGTCAGGCCAGTAATGTGACAGTAAAAGGGCTGGCCAGTGAGGAAAAAGTGATTTTTGTCCTCAAGCTACTAGGACCAATCCTTCCAGGTCATTGCCACAGATTCCATAAAAGGAGTATCTAGGAAATTGAGAGAGAAGCCATCGGAGAGCCTTCTCTGGTCTGCTAAGAGCTAGCACTACCATTAGAAGAAGCCCATCGCACTTCCAATCTGACCAGATCCTGCAGTTCCTGATCTGGGTCCTCAAAAACCTCATGGTCACCAGCAATGCTTCTGTCCACATAGATCGGAGGCAAAGCCGTGACAGACTCACTTTCAGGCCGCTGGCTTCCGAGGCAGGCAGCCAAGTGGCCTTGAGCCTGAAAAACAATTCTGGAGCTAGAGCTCTGCCTTCCCCTGAAACTGCTGCTGGAGCTGAGTTCCGCCTTATTGCTGAACATGCTCCTAGCAAGTCTGGATTCCCCGTGACTACCAAGCTCGGGGTCTAAGTAAAAGTACACTGTAATGGCACGGATCACAGGTCCCTTGAAAGCCTATGATCCGACAGATTAGGTTAACAGTTCTAATTCCCCACAGAATTATGAAGTGATCAAAGAGACCAGGAAAAGTGACCGAAAAAAGGAAAGTTGGGTACACACACTTCGCCCATTTCTGGCCACTCCCCTCTTGCGGGGGACTGCCCGTGAAGGGTTAAAGTTTTGGGAGCTGCTCGAGCGTTATCGCTGAGTCTTAGGCATGCCCTAAGCTCTCTGTCCCACCTCCCTGAAGAATGTGTGACTTTGTGTCTCCAAGATGTCTGGTAGCTATGTTCTGCTCACTGGTGCTTATCGCACTTCAAGTAACTAGGCATTGTGTTCTGAACACAATGGTGAAGGTCTGGTGAATGATTATCTAGATCAAAGTAACCTAGTAGATGTCATAAGTCACGTATGTTATCCTATATATACTGAACACCTAATAAAGTTGGTATCAGACAATAAGGTCTGATCCTCTCAACCCCATCTTTCTGTCTTCTTATTTTTTCTAAGCGGGCGTTCTCCTTCGCGTCCTCCTTACGGAGGTTGCTCCTTGACTGTGCTGGCCGCGGCACCCTCTCAGGGAGGTTGGGTGTCTCTTAGCATTGCAGGTCGGTAGAAACCCCCAACAGGGTTCCCCTTTTGGGGGCTGCCTTCAGTCATTACGAGACATCACAAAACCACAGAGCGGGGCTCATCACTTACTTCACGCAGGGCGTGTCGTTCATTCACACAAACACACCGTGGAGTCAGTAAAGTAAAGCAGAAAACACGTATACAGAGAAAGCGGAGAGGACAGAGCTCTGAGTGTTTCTGCCTTGGCCTGAAGATCCCGGACGAGCCCCCAAGATGAAAGCTGAATAATGCTGGATTCATGATCTCCGAAGAAGATTTAGCTTCGGGACAAGGGACCAGGCCTGATCAGTCAAGAGTTTTGTATAGCAGAGTTTTATTACAGTGAAAAGGGACAGAGAAATCTTCAAGCTTCTGACATAGACATCAGAAGGGGGATGGAGAGTGCCCCCAGCTAGTCTTATCAAGGCCTTATATACTTTTACAAGACCCACTCCCACAACATACATCTTAAGTTAACAAGATTAGAACTGACAACATATAGGCCTCACCAGACCCACTCCCATCATATACATTTCAAGATGACAGGATTAGTCAGAAGGCTCTTGTTAAGGAGAAACATGTCCTCGAGCAAGATACATTGACTAAGACAAAGTGATGTAGAAAAAAACGTTTGTCCTTTTCTCCTTGAGAGCCCCACACTCCTTTCTCCTTTTCGAGGGCTCTGGAACCTTTTCTCCTTCTCAGGGACCTCAGACTTCTTATAAACCTGCCTAGGAATTGACTCTCTTGAAGTGTGTCACTTCCAGGCGGAAGCCCTTTGGAACAAGTGTTGAGATTTGCCACACTCCCTTCCCTTTGCTGTAGGTGACCCCAGACGTCCCAGAGAGGAGGCTCTGCTGGTGTGGGTCACACGTGAGGGCAATGTGGTGTACAGTCCTCACCCAGTGAGGGACTCGAGGTGTGACTAGGAAATAAACCTTTGACGTTTAATATCGCTGGGATTTGGGGGCTGTTTGTTACCACAGCTTCACCTACTTTTCCCTGACAGCTACAGCCATGGTAGAGACTGTGGCTGAAAAGTCAACAGCATAGACCCAGGTGAATCGTCTACTCAGCACTGGGGGTTCTATCAGGCACAGTGACGTGTTGTCGAATTCCCATCGCTAGAGAATGAAATAAATGCCGTAACAGGTTTATCCACATGCCCGGAGGAGGAGCAATTCATTCTTCATGTAAGCAACATTGAACTAAACCTCAGAGAGTTTCAGTCCATCGATACTAACACCAGTTAGAGTGCCTGTGATGGACTAGAAGCTAACCTAGACTCTACTTGTTTGAACTCGTTTGATCGTCATGATAATCCTAGAAGGTGAGTGTGTTATCCCTGTTTCACAGCTGATGAAACCGAGACACAAAAAGTTAAGTAACTTACCTAAGATCACAATGTTAGGATTCCAAACCCAGAGCCCACATTCTTCAGCCTTCTAGGCAGCGAGGTCTGGCTAGGGAAGTGCGTTTATGTTCAAGGGATCGGCCTGACCAGGGTGTGAGGAACTGTCTGGTGTCACCTGGCTGTAGGGCAAATGCAAGGGTGTTGTGGGAGTGGTGGCTAGGAATGTTGGTAAGGGTGGTGGACGCCGGACTGAGGGTTTGGACTTTCTTCTTGTATCAGCGTTAGGGGGCCGACTGGGGCTTCTCCGGCTTTAGGAGAATGGCCAGCAGCATGGACTCTGAATTGGAGGCTGGGTGTTATAGGAGGTGGGTCCCAGTTAGAGGGGCCAAGAAAACAGCCTGTGAGAGACGGTGAGTTTGGAACCAGCCAGGGGCAGAGGAGTGAACCCCAGCTCTCCTGATCTCACCTCCCTTCCCAGGGCCACACCTCCCCCACCTGGCTCCTTGGCCTCTGGCTACATGCACGGGACGTTTATGTGTCTCTCATGCTCCCTGTATTTTTTTTCTCAAGAAAGTCCTTTGTTGGCAGGGTCCCTATCAGGTGTTCTCTGCCTTCTCCTCCTGCATCTGAAGCTGGGCTGACGTCCACCTCACAGGCCAGAGCCCTGTGCCTTGTCTGATGGCACTGCTGCAGTCCCCCTGCAGCGTATTTGTCACTGGTGACGACCATATCCAGGGCTTCCCTAGTGCCTCAGATGGTGAATAATCTGCCTGCAATACAGGAGACCCAGATTCAGTCCCTGGGTCAGGAAGATCCCTTGGAGGGGATCATGGCAACCCACTCCAGTATTCTTGCCCGGGGAAATCCCAAGGACAGAGGAGTCTGGCGGGCTATAGTCCATGGGGTCACAAAGAGTTGGAGACGAGTGAGCAACTAACACACACACACACGCACACACACACGCACACACACACACACACACGACTGCCTCCAGGACACTGCTCAGTGTTTGCTGTTGGTATGACCTCTTGGCCCCAGGCTTGCGTCGGTTACAGGGAGCCCCACCCTGTAAGCATCAGAGCAGAGCCTAGCAGGTCTCCCTCCTTATCCATCTCAGCCTCCTGGAGGGTACAGATGATCTTATTCACCCTCTTCACCGCTCTGGGCTCACAAACCACATAGGGAGCTTCAGGAAGGAAGGTCGGTTATGCCTGACTGCGTCTCAGGCATGATTAGATGAACAGGCTGCATCTCTAAACTGAGATGTGCTTGGCCTAGAGATGTTCATCACGTGACTCATGAAACATTATGGAAATCTTTTTTTTTTTTCACCAGAAAACAATTAGTCACCACCTCAAGCTAATGGCCGGATGCAGCTTAGCAGTCAGCAGATGCGGACTGAAATAATGAGATGTACAACCCCCAGGGCTGCCCAGAGCTGTACCAGCTCACAGAGCCCTTTTACATCCGTATCCCCGCTAATCCCCAGCAAAACCCTGGAAAGCAGGCTGGGCAGGTGCTCTCACCTGTTTTGTGGCTGAAGAAGCAGGCCTAGAGCTTCAGCTACCGCCTAAATTCATGCAGCTGGCGTCTGGTGCAGCCAGGCCTCTTCCCTCCTGCCTCCGTTCTCTGCCCGCATCCCTGACCCTCCAACCGCTTCTCACTTTTTGTCTGCTCTGGTTGCTCCCCGGGGCCCCAGCTCTGCAGGGCAGGGCTCAGTTGTGGGGAGCCAAGAAGGTGTCTGCTCCCTCCCCAGCTCAGATGGCCAGCTCCATCTGTGTCTGCAGACCCCTCTCACAGATCCCCATCCTCCACGGGAGCTGACTCATGCAGGTCCCTGGGGACACTCACGCACTGACCAAATGCAAAAAAGAAGTTTGTTTTCTTCCTGGTTTGCTGTTTTCCCTCTGGATCTGGGACCCTGAAGCCATTCAGACTTTGGGAGGCAAGACCCATAAATCAGGATGAGATTTAGAAATCTTAGGGCAAGATTTAGAAAGCTCGAGACAAGACTGGTAGTGTAGTCACTGTCTTTGGGTGTTATAGGCACAGACAGTAGTGCCTCCCCTAGTCTTTCTGGGGAGGGTCTACCACCTGCTTCCCACCTGGCACCTCCCGAGGTGCCAGGTCTGGACTTCAGCACTCAGGCTCTTTTAGCACAGGGGAGTTTGCTGGTTTTTAGCTGTGCCAGAAAGTCTGTGTTCAAATCTGAGAGGAACCCAGGTAAATGAGGAAAATATATTAGTTTCCCATTGCTAGGGTCTCCCATTGCCAGGGAAGCCTGGCATGCTGCAGTCCATGGGGTCGCAAAGAGTTAGACACAACTGAGCCACTGAACTGCCAGGGTCAGCGTGCCCCATGGTGGTAACGTGGACAGAGAACTGTGGCCGTAAGGGATGCCGGTAATTTTAGCCTAGGCCACACCAGACGGGGCTCAACCGTGCGCTGCGAGACCTCCAGCGCTTTTCTGTGCTGCCTCTGGTCCCCATCAGACTGGAACTTGGAGGGGGCACCCTTAAAAAAACATGATCTACTTACAAGGAGTTTTAATGGATACATCATTACATAGATCCAAGAACACTGTGTTTCAAAATAATGACTCAGAAACCACAATGATAGTGGCAAGGCTCAGTCCTGAGGTCTTGTCCCCGTGCTGTCTTATGAGCTTTAGTGGAACCACTCAGGGCAGGCACTGTTCAGATAAGGCCAGGCCAGCACGCACCTTTGGGAAACGGATGGAGCTAAACTTGGAGAAGGGAAATGGATGCCAGCGACTGTCTCTCCCTGGAGCCACTGAAATCTGCAAAGTCAGATACAAACATCAGAGAAGTTAAAGTGCAGTACAGGTTTTAGGAAGTTCCAGGTGAGACAGTTGTCACCGTCCTTGGGCAGTTTGCATGGCCTGTCTGCTCTTCATTGCTTCTTCTATAAAGTGGGCACAAAGTTGTATTCACCTCATGAAATTTTGCAAGGGTCAGATGAGATAGTGCATATAAATTGCTTATCCTAGTGCCAGGCACTCTGCTTGCCTTTATTGTTGGCACTGTGATCAGAATCACCAATAGTCCCAGGAAAGCATCCTTTGGAGGAGGTGGGATTTGAACGACAGAATCTCAGCGTCTATAGGTCTCACCTGCCACCTGGATCCAGTGGGATGGGTCTTGAGCAGAGGGCAGGCACCGTTAGTGTGGCTAGGCAGGAGGTGTGTCTAGGTGATAGAAGGGGTGGACCACAGTGGTGGAGGGGGTTGGGCTGTGAACTCAGGGTGCCAGGTGGAGGGGTGGGGCCTTGTTGCGTTAGGGGGCAAGATCGGGATGATGCTTAATTTTTTTTTTTGTCTGCACCATGTGGCGTGTGGGATCTTAGTTTCCTGACCAGGGATTGAGCCTGCGTCTCCTGCATTGGAAGTGTACACTCTTAACCACTGGACCGTCAGCGAAGTCCTATCCATTCTTTTTCAGATGTTCTGCCTTAGCCCAGACNTTCCCACCTGGCGGACTCCACTTGTCGCTTCGCCATGGACCCTCTGCCACCGCAGACATCCGGGCATTGTCACTTCATGGCAACCCTGGAGTCAGCTGCAAATCACCTGGAACCCAGGACCCTGGCTGGGTTATATTCTTCAGGGAAGAGGCAGTGAGCTTCAGATGATTACACAGGACACATGCCTGCCCGTTCTCCCACTCACTGTACCTCTGGGCCGCGTTCGTGTCTTTCTCTGCCCAGGACGTCCTGCCCTTTCTGTTGCTGGTAGTATTCCATTGTATGAGCAGATATATTGGGGTGGCCAAAAAGTTTGTTTGGATTTCCCCATAACAGCGTATGGAAAACCCCGAACAAACTGTTTTGCCAGGCCGATACATTGAGGACTATATTCAAGTTCAATGCACTTTGTGTCTAACTGATTGCATTTGTGTTTCCCCCCTGTGTAAGAAGTTGTAAAAGGCATCCCAGGAATGCATACCACCCGTACAAAGTCTGGCAGCTGCACACAGCAGCAAGGAGTTCTCACCCATGTGAGTATCCTACTGACATAAAGGATCCCCAGCACTCAATCTAAAAGAAATTATAAAAGACACAGTGCTCTTTACTGTGGAACCTACACAGCCAGTGGGTCCACACAGACTTCTAGGAATGTTTTTCTGGAACTCTTGTACCTATAGCCACCCTGTGGTCAAATCTCAACGATGATGTGATAAATGGAGGGGTTTCGATGTGTTACATGATTCTTGTTCTTGTTATTTTCTGTCTCTTTTCATCTTGCTTGCATTTAAACAGCTTAGCCAGTTTCTCTGTCATTTGATATTTTTAAAATATTTTTTAAAAGTATTTATTTATTTGACCTTTCTGGTTAGTTGTGGCACTCAGTGCACTCAGGATCTTTGATTTTCGTTGCTTCCTTTGGCATGTTAGTTGCAGCATGTGGGATCTTGTTCCCTGACCAGGGATCAAACTTGGCCCCNTTTGACCTTTCTGGTTAGTTGTGGCACTCAGTGCACTCAGGATCTTTGATTTTCGTTGCTTCCTTTGGCATGTTAGTTGCAGCATGTGGGATCTTGTTCCCTGACCAGGGATCAAACTTGGCCCCCTGGCACTGGGAGAGCAGAGTCTTAGCCACCAGGGAAGTCCCATGTCATTTGACATTTTGGGGACTAGAAACTGAAAAATAATTCTACATTGTGAGTGAAATTCATGAGACCAATTGGAGATTTACAAAATTTTCTGTTTGTGATCTTGTTATTTACATTTAGAAATGATATAGATTTTAAGCAACTTTATTTTTCAACTTATATCTGTAACTTCAATGACTCACTGCTGCTTCTAAGTCACTTCAGTAGTGTCCAACTCTGTGTGACCCCATAGACGGCAGCCCACCAGGCTCCCCCGTCCCTGAGATTCTCCAGGTAGCAATACTGGAGTGTGTTGCCATTGCCTTCTCCGAGTGACTCACGATTTCTTGCAAAATCTACTATTAGCCTTTATCATCTCATCACCGACGACAGTGTCACAAAATCAGGCTACAGGTAAGTGCATAATACAATCTGATTTGGCAGAGAACTCACTCATATCATTCTAAATGAATAAAACCTCACTATAAATGTCTATTGTTTATAAGGCAAAGTGAACCAACAAAGATGTATGTCATTCATTTGTCAATGATGTAAGCAACTTCTCTGCTGAATTAGATAATAGTTTGCAAATACTGGAAGAATATTTGCTCAGTTTTTGAGCTATTTGCATTGTAATCGTTACAGGCACAACCCTCTTTTACATTTAGTCTGCATCATTAACGTGTTTGTCGGTATTTTCTCAAGTCTAGACAATCATGCAAATAATAAATCACCCCCTGGTTTGCAGTGTTTGCCAATTTCCTTTGTGTAAACACTCCCAGCCCAGTCAATTTCAAGCTCCTGACATGTCATAAAGAAGTGACACCCAAGCTCGTTTGTGAAGGATGCAGCTGCTTTAACTGGATGGACAACGGAGTGGGTGCTCCAGGCAGAGAGAAAAGCAGAGAGAAAAGCATGGGGGCTCCAGTGAAGCGCGAAGGGCCACATCCAGGCTGTGGAATGCTCGTCTACCCAGGAGAACGGATGGCATTTAGTGCAGGTGCCTTGAATGGACTCACTGTGCTAGGGTCTAAGCTAAACACTATCCTATTTAATCCTCATCAAAACCCTATGAAATAGGAATTTTCCACATAAGGAAATTGTCTGGCTTAGAGCAGTTGACTGACCCACCTCAAGTCACACAGTAAGTGGCAGAGCTGGGATTTGAACCTCGATTAGTCTGATACTAGAACTCTACCTGTGCACGCGGGCTAAGTCTCTTCAGTAGTGTGTGACTCTTTGCGATCCTATGGACCATAGCCCACTAGGCTCCTCTGTCCATAAGATTCTCCAGGCAGGAATACTAGAGTGGATTGCCGTGCCCTCCTCCAGGAGGTCTTCCCAACCCAGGGATCAAACCTTCATCTCCTGCCTCTCCTGCCTTGGAGGCAGATTCTTTTACCCCCTGAACTACTGGGGAAGCCCATATCTCTACCTACAACCTCTTAAAGAGCTCTCCTTTTTTATAGGGAATCCAGGCAGAAAGTGACGGGGACGGAGCCAAGTCTGGCTATTGCAGGGTCAGAGAGAGGAGCGGAGACTCAGACAAGATCCTATAACCAACCAGGTGTGGGAGATAAGAGAGGAAGGGAAGAAAATATGTCAATGGAATTGTTAACAGGAACACTTGGGGGACTGGTGCTACCATTAACCAAAGCAAGGTATACACTTGGAGAAGAGTGTGGGGAGGGAGCTGATAAAGTGGGTTTGGCTATGCTGAGTGGAATGCAGGCTAAGCATCCAGGTGGAGAATTCTAGAAGGCAACCTCTTGTGGTTGCCAAGAGGGGGTGGGGTGGGGAAGGATGGGTTGGGAACCTGGGATCAGCAGACACAAGCTCTTATAGGGTGGATAAACAACAAGGTTTACTGTGCAGTGCAGGGGACTATATTCAATATCCTGCGATAAACCATAATGGAAAAGAATATGAACAAGAACATACATATATGTATAACTGAATCACTTTGCTGTACACTAGAAACTTCACACAATATTGCAAGCCAACAATACATCAAAATAAGTTAAAAAGAAAGAAACTCGGCCCCAGACAGTAGCAGGGAGCCTGGCCTGTTGGCCCAGGTGTGAACGTCATCATCCTGTGGGTGGTGGCCTCACCTGTGTGCGTGTGAAATCAGCTGGGGGCAGGGTTGCTGGTGGTGGCAGCATTTGGCTTCAGTCAACCAGATTCTCAGAGCCCACAAGGAAGAAGAGTCTTTCTCTTTTGGCAGTATTACCACATGGCTGAGTGTTCCTAGAAGGCAGAGGCTAGTCAACAGTAAGAAAGCAATCCTCCTGAAAGCTGCTGAGAGTACCAGAGCTGGGCCATTTCTTGACTTCCACGGGAGGCCCCAGTGGCTTGAATGGAGGCCAAGCCTGCAGGCCCCAGGCCCAGGCCACCCTGCCGCGTCTAGTCTGACTGCTTTCCTGGGCCCCATCCTGGCCTCTTTGGGTGAAGGAAGAGGGGACAAGAGGGGACTTATGGCCCTGCTGACTGAGAGGAACAGGGGCTCCTGAGCCCCAAGACTCCCTGGTGGCCACGAAGCTCAGCTGTGTCCCTTCACAGGAGAACAAGAAGCTGCTGAGCTGCCTGCAGACTCCTGGGCACCTCCAAACATGTGGATTCATTAGGTCTGAGGCAGTGCTCGAGAATCCTACCAACTACTGACATCATGGTTCTCCTGGTTGTATATATATATGTCCTTCCCCAGTGGCTCAGTGGTAGAGAATCCAGCTGAAATGCAGGAGACATAGGTTCAATCCCTGGATTGGAAGATCCCCTGGAGAAGGAAATGGCAACCCACTCTTGTATTCCTGCCTGGAGAATCCCATGGATGGAGGAACCTGGCGGGCTACAGTCCATGAGTCGAACCCAGGTCTCCTGCATCACTGGCAGATTCTTTACCATCTGAGCTATGAGGGAAGTTGAATACTATATATATATATATATATATATATATGCACAATATATGTGTATATACATATATATACATACATTGCATATACACATGTGTATATAACTATGGAATTTTGACTAAATGTTTGGACACCCCGTGGCCCAGGCAGGGTGACATAAAATAATCCCTCACCTGCCCCAGGGGAGTCTGAGGCTGGGCAGGCCCGAGAGGACCATGCTGGGAGCAGAGGAGATGGAAACTGGGAAGGCGGTTGAAGACAGGTCAGCTGAGAGTCGGAGAGGGTCATGTCATCAGGATCTGGGGGTTTCAGAAAGGAAGGAGGGCTGGCTGTGCCAGGGAACGGGGCGAAGTGGGGCTGTCGAGGAGCTGGGCTCTCGCCTTAACAAAGTCCCCAAAGGCGGAGTGGTCTGCAGGGCCCGCTGTGCTGGGCAGGAGCTGGGCTGAGAAGGAGGAGGGCTGGCAGGCAGGGCTTTCTGCAGACCAGCAGGGAAAGCAGGAGAGAGACCACTGAGACATCCGAGGTGAGCCCAGGGCCGGCTCCCCGGTGGCGGTGGGCAGTGNTAAAGTGGGTTTGGCTATGCTGAGTGGAATGCAGGCTAAGCATCCAGGTGGAGAATTCTAGAAGGCAACCTCTTGTGGTTGCCAAGAGGGGGTGGGGTGGGGAAGGATGGGTTGGGAACCTGGGATCAGCAGACACAAGCTCTTATAGGGTGGATAAACAACAAGGTTTACTGTGCAGTGCAGGGGACTATATTCAATATCCTGCGATAAACCATAATGGAAAAGAATATGAACAAGAACATACATATATGTATAACTGAATCACTTTGCTGTACACTAGAAACTTCACACAATATTGCAAGCCAACAATACATCAAAATAAGTTAAAAAGAAAGAAACTCGGCCCCAGACAGTAGCAGGGAGCCTGGCCTGTTGGCCCAGGTGTGAACGTCATCATCCTGTGGGTGGTGGCCTCACCTGTGTGCGTGTGAAATCAGCTGGGGGCAGGGTTGCTGGTGGTGGCAGCATTTGGCTTCAGTCAACCAGATTCTCAGAGCCCACAAGGAAGAAGAGTCTTTCTCTTTTGGCAGTATTACCACATGGCTGAGTGTTCCTAGAAGGCAGAGGCTAGTCAACAGTAAGAAAGCAATCCTCCTGAAAGCTGCTGAGAGTACCAGAGCTGGGCCATTTCTTGACTTCCACGGGAGGCCCCAGTGGCTTGAATGGAGGCCAAGCCTGCAGGCCCCAGGCCCAGGCCACCCTGCCGCGTCTAGTCTGACTGCTTTCCTGGGCCCCATCCTGGCCTCTTTGGGTGAAGGATGAGGGGACAAGAGGGGACTTATGGCCCTGCTGACTGAGAGGAACAGGGGCTCCTGAGCCCCAAGACTCCCTGGTGGCCACGAAGCTCAGCTGTGTCCCTTCACAGGAGAACAAGAAGCTGCTGAGCTGCCTGCAGACTCCTGGGCACCTCCAAACATGTGGATTCATTAGGTCTGAGGCAGTGCTCGAGAATCCTACCAACTACTGACATCATGGTTCTCCTGGTTTTATATATATATGGCCTTCCCCAGTGGCTCAGTGGTAGAGAATCCAGCTGAAATGCAGGAGACATAGGTTCAATCCCTGGATTGGAAGATCCCCTGGAGAAGGAAATGGCAACCCACTCTTGTATTCCTGCCTGGAGAATCCCATGGATGGAGGAACCTGGCGGGCTACAGTCCATGAGTCGAACCCAGGTCTCCTGCATCACTGGCAGATTCTTTACCATCTGAGCTATGAGGGAAGTTGAATACTATATATATATATATATATATATATATGCACAATATATGTGTATATACATATATATACATACATTGCATATACACATGTGTATATAACTATGGAATTTTGACTAAATGTTTGGACACCCCGTGGCCCAGGCAGGGTGACATAAAATAATCCCTCACCTGCCCCAGGGGAGTCTGAGGCTGGGCAGGCCCGAGAGGACCATGCTGGGAGCAGAGGAGATGGAAACTGGGAAGGCGGTTGAAGACAGGTCAGCTGAGAGTCGGAGAGGGTCATGTCATCAGGATCTGGGGGTTTCAGAAAGGAAGGAGGGCTGGCTGTGCCAGGGAACGGGGCGAAGTGGGGCTGTCGAGGAGCTGGGCTCTCGCCTTAACAAAGTCCCCAAAGGCGGAGTGGTCTGCAGGGCCCGCTGTGCTGGGCAGGAGCTGGGCTGAGAAGGAGGAGGGCTGGCAGGCAGGGCTTTCTGCAGACCAGCAGGGAAAGCAGGAGAGAGACCACTGAGACATCCGAGGTGAGCCCAGGGCCGGCTCCCCGGTGGCGGTGGGCAGTGAGAGTGTTTGGGGAAGCTGGGGACTAACCCAGGGCTAGAGGGACTTGTTCAGCCCCTGTGCCTTTTACTGGCGGTCATCCGCAGGTTTTCTAACAGGCAGTGGCTTACCTTGATTTCGGTCGGTGGTTCCACCCAGCAGTGCCTTCCAAATACCTTTACCCGTGAAACGACTTGTACCAATATTTGGAGAGTGAACGTGCATGCCCTCGGGCTGTGTTCACAGCAGATCTTGGTATCCACTTTCTGAACGGCTCCTGTAACAAGTTGCCCCAAAATGGATACCCTGAAACCACGGGAACTTAGTCCCTCACAATTCTGGAAACCAGAAATCCAGAATCAAGGTGTCGTGGGGCTGGGTTGGCCTGGAGGCCGTGGGAGAGACTGTCTTCCCTGCCTCCTCTGGCTTTGGGTGGGGTTTGATGGTGCTTCTTGATCCATGGCCAAATCAGCCAGACCCATGCCTCAGTCTTCACGTGGCCTTCTCCTCTATGTGTCCCTTAAAAAGATATTTGACATTGGATTTAGGGCCCCTTTAGGTAATCCAGGATGGTCTCATCTTAAAATCCTGAAATTAATTCATCCACAAAGACCCTTTTCTATTTTTTAACTTTGGCGGTGCCAGATCTTAGCTGCAAGATGCCAACTCTTAGTTGCAGCACGTGGGATCCAGTTTCCCCGGCAGGGCTTGAACATGGGTCCCCTGCTTTGGGATCTCGGAGTCTTATCCACTGGACCACCAGGGAAACTCCCCGTTTTCTAAATAAGGTCACATTCACAGGGTCTGGGGATTACGACGTAGACTTGTCTCTGGGGAGGGACCAATCAGTCTACACTACTACTTGCTCGTGCAAACCTTCTAGACAGCAGAAGAGACCTTGAGCATCTAAGACGTGTGACTCAGGGGTCCCTGAGAGGGGGCGCCGTAGGGGTTCTGAAGCAGAGCTCCTCCAGGCCCATTGCACAGAGGAGAACACTGAGGCCCAGAGGGGACGTGGCAAAGCTGAGGATAGGCTGGCAAGACCTCCTCTCTGGACACAAATCTTTGTACCTGGAAACATCATCCCTTGGCCCTTTTTGCAAATAGCAAACCTTGCTGGAACATCTTTTCTTCGATCCAGAAGTCACGGTCACGAGCAGACTCAACAGCACATGTTCTCAAGGGCAGAAGATAGGGAGCAGTGACCTATTGATTTTGGCTGAAGCTCTTAAGTTTCTTGGCTTGTGTAAATGATTGTGCTCTTCAGCTGATGCCTAGAATCCATTCGATCTTTCTTCAAGAGCACAGCTGATTTTAAATGTCATCCATTGTACACCTCCATGGCTAACCCTGGGCTTCCCTCGTAGCTCAGACAGTAAGGAGTCTTGCCTGCAATGCAAGACCCAGGTGTGATCCCTGGGTCAGAAAGATCCCCTGGAGAAGGGAATGGCAACCCACTCCAGTCTTTTTGCCAGGAGAATCCCGTGGACAGAGGAGCTTGGTAGGCTATAGTCCGTGGGGCCACAAAGAGTCAGACATGACTGAGCAACTAACACTTTCACTTCCTTTCACTTTCATGGCTAACCTGCAGTAGACTTCAGAAGAAAGGTTTGTTTGTCATTGTGAGGTTTTGTGGAGGGAGATGGGATGGTGTGACAAGCTGGAGGAAGGGCCTGTGTTCAAAACCATCCCTGAGCTTTTAACTGCTAAGCTGTGTGACCTGGGCCAGTAAGCTAACCTCTCTGAACCTCCTCTTCCCTGCCTGTGAAATGGGTTGATGACACTCAGCTGTCCGTCTGCTTGGGCATTGGTGACGCAGCTGTGAAACACTGGCATGTAGTCTCTACTCGACACATAACTCTGGGTTTTGCCTTTTAAAGAAAAGGTGCTTACAGTCCAGAAAGGAAGGGAGTACTTGTTCAGTCACCAAGTCATGTCTGACTCTTTGCGACTGCATGGACTATATAGCACACCAGGCTTCCCTATCCTTCACTATCTCTCAGAATTTGCTCAGACTCATTTCCATTGAGTCAGTGATGCCATCCAACCATCTCATCCTCTGTTGCTCCCTTCTCTTCCTGCCCTCAATCTTTTCCAGCATCAAGGTCTTTTTTAATGAGTTGGCTCTCCACATCAGGTGACCAAAATGTTGGAGCTTTGGCTTCAGCATCAGTCCTTCCAATGAATATTCAGGGTTGATTTCCTTTAGGATGGACTGGTTGGATCTCCTTGCTGTTCAAGGGGTGCTCAAGGGTCTTCTCCAACACCACAGTTCAAAAGCATCAATTCTTTGGCACTCAGCCCTCTGTATTGTCCAACTCTCACATCCATACATGACTACTAGAACAACCATAGCTTTGACTATACGGACCTTTGTCANTTCAAGGGGCGCTCAAGGGTCTTCTCCAACACCACAGTTCAAAAGCATCAATTCTTTGGCACTCAGCCCTCTGTATTGTCCAACTCTCACATCCATACATGACTACTAGAACAACCATAGCTTTGACTATACGGACCTTTGTCAGCAGAATGATGTCTCTGCTCTTTAATATGCTGTCCAGGTTTGTCATAGCTTTCCTTCCAAGGAGCAAGCGTCTTTTGATTTCATGGCTGCAGTCACCACTGCAGTGAAGCCTGCGGGGCATGCACAGTTAACACTCTAGTTTTACAGGTGGGTGAAGGGAAGCTTAGTGCAGGGAGGTGACCTGCCTGATGTCACATTGCCCCTCAGAGCCAATGGAGGCGAAAGGAGCTCAGGCTGGATTTGCAGGCTCAGAGAGAGGACGCCTCAGCTGGAGATATGAAGCAGGGCTGCAGGGCTCCCGTGTCACAGGAAGGGTTGAACTGGGTTTGAACAGATGCTGGGCGTGAAGCAATGGCCTTGCAGGTCTCTGCCCTGGGGTGGCCTGCTCTCCTCAGCCCACAGCGGCTCATCTTGGGCTTCCAGAAGGACTTCCAGCCCCTCTCCAGTAGGGGTGGAGGTGCTGCAGGCTGGCCGGACTTTAGGGGCCAAGGAGACGCTGCTGGTGCTCAAAGCTTCCTCACCAGGGTGCTGTGGTTCAGTTGCTAAGTCATGTCCGACTCTCTGCGACCCCATGGACTGTAACCCGCCAGGCTCCTGTCCACGGAATTCTACAGGTAGGAAAACTGGAGTAGGTTGCCATTTCCTTGTCCAGGGGATCTTCCTGACCCAGGGATCGAAACTGCGTCTCCTGCATTGGCAGGTGGATTCTTTCCCTCTGGGAGGTCCCCTTTACCAGGTAGGGGGACTGTCATTGTGGTCCAAACCGTGACAGTCCGTGGGGTTCTTAACCATTCATCGTGGACAGGAGGTGTCAGCCGGGGCTGTCCCAGCAAACCAGGTCATGTGGCCAGACTGTCAGGGAGCAGCCAGATGCCTGGGCCTTCAGGACATGGGTCACGTGGAAGCAGCCCAGCACAGCCCCGACACCCCAGACGGGGCTCCCGGGGCTCTGGGTGGCAGGGCTCAGGTGGAGGCATCTCAACCAAAGAGGATGCGGCCGGCAAGAGACCCTCTCAGAGCCCCATGTAAAGGGGAGTGGGGCGGGGGCAGCCAGGGAGAGATGAAAGCGTCCCATCTGTCTGGAGGCACTTGGACGACACACCTGCGGCCCCTGCTGAGTTCTGGGAACAGAGAAGCCCGAACTTCCCACCCAGAAGGGACTTTCTCGCTTGCAAAAGGAAGATGCCACTGGGGTTGTTATTTGAGTAAGGCAGGCAAGAAAACCCAGTGCGCTCCAGTCTCTAGAATTACCCTGGACAAAAATAGCCTCGTAGGTGGTTTTCCTTCTTTTCACCCAGCCACCTGCTTAGAGGGTCTGCGGTGCGTCCTGGGTGACCACGTGCCCCAGAACTCTCAGGGACTCTGGGGAGAAAGGGGGACCATGTCCAGACCGCTGCTGGAGGCCCTGCCCTCTGGAGGCGATTACGGCTCCCCTGGTCCCCGGGGGCAGAAGCAGACACAGAGCAGGGCCCTAAGGGTGAGGGTGAAGACAGGCGAGGGGAGGAGGGCCCNGGAGGCAAAAAGAAAATTCACCTTCAACTTTCTTTCTGCCTTGAACTCATGTGACACCCAGAGATGCTGTAATTCTTTTTCAGTCTTAAGGCAATAAGTCAACAGACTAAGCATAACAAAAATAGGAAAAGGACTGCAGTTGCTGAAACAATAGTGTTCACCCGCTTCTTGACTTCTCAATAAAGGAGTAAAAAGTAATTCCCTATTTCTTCAAGCCACTGTTGTCCCATTTTCTCTTGCTTGCAGCAGGACACATTCCTAATTTGTACTACATATCAGAGACTTCTAAATTGTGATCTTAGGAGCTATACAAGATATGTTGATCTCTCTCAAGGATCAAGGAAAGTGGAGGGATGAAGAGAGACTGAGAGAAAAATGTGCAATTACAAGTATCTACCCCCTACTTGAAGCTGAGTAGCCCTTTCCATCAGATTCAGTTATTGAACTTTCATAAAATTTTTCGCTGAAACAGAATATCCATGGTCTACAATCATTTTGAGAACCATTACAGCCCGCTCTGCAGGCCTATGCTTTCAATAAAATGAAACCANTTGAAGCTGAGTAGCCCTTTCCATCAGATTCAGTTATTGAACTTTCATAAAATTTTTCGCTGAAACAGAATATCCATGGTCTACAATCATTTTGAGAACCATTACAGCCCGCTCTGCAGGCCTATGCTTTCAATAAAATGAAACCACAAATAAAATTCCCCAGGGGAGCTCAACAGGCAAATTAGTCCCCTGAAGACTTCTTTGGTAAAGAGATGAACCATCCTTCTTTTATATAGAAATATGGATTTCACATGTAGGTTCACTTAGAATGGGATAAACTTATCATCTCCCTTATTAAGTGCCTTGAAACTGGCCTCTGAAACTACATCGATTTCCTTGCTCCTTCAATTCCATCCATTGGTTTGTCCTCTGATACTGTCAAGCAAATGTAATGATAAACATTTCCAATCAGGACTGCTGTCAACACCCCTCTTAGGACTAGAAGGTGGGGAATGGTTATTAGTCTGTACTGAGGGAATTGAGTTTTCCTGTCCACTGGAGAGCTGAGGGCAGGGGTATTGTTTAGGAACACCTGGACAGGTCACTGACTCTGGTTTGTCCTCTGGGATAAGAATATGACCCTTGCTAGAGCTGATTATTCATGAACCCGGAAAAGTCTGATCTGTACAAATCTTTTCTTAAATAGGAATTCATTGATTACTGATGGAAGTTCTTCCAGAAGGATGACATGAGCCTTCAGGAGAATGTTCCTAGCACGTGCATGTTCATCACAGTTGGGAATTCAGAAGAAGGGAAAGAAACTTAAACAGCTATACAGAATCTGTTTATGCTGTGTAGTCCCTTGCTTTAAAGCCTGCATCCTTGGTTTAATTAATGGGAATGTTCAAGCACGTGCATGCATATCAGGTACCTCTTGTGACCATCTCACATCCTCCCAGCCCACCTTTTACCCCATATGTTGCTATAGCAACCAGTTTTATGCAAGTATAATTTGACAGTACCTTAATTCAGCCCTCTGGGTGTCTGGCTGTCTGAGCCAGAATCTGTCTGATGTTATAATATGGGATCCCATCAAGACTTACACATGGGTAGAGCCAGAAGTAAGAGAGAGCCAACATCCCATTGGGCAGCCCCTGACCAATAGGAGATAGGAGTTGGTGAATTTATCTTCTGTCCTGCAAACACACAATTCCAAGGTGCAATGACACAGCAACTTAGAAGAGATCAACAGGACTGTGCCCTAAAAACCCACAGCAGTGACCAACTCAACAGTGCAAACTGGGATGGCTTTCGCTCCTTCCCTATTTCTCTCTTCCCGGTCTCTGACTCCTGCTCCTAAAATAATCTACCTGTATCCAAGTTCTGGTCTCAAAATCTGCTCTCTAGGTAGAGGAACCTATACCACCAATATGCAACCCACATGGAATGCTGCAACCTCCATCACTCCAAGAAATGCTAGGCCTAGGAGAGCAGAGTTTCCTAGCATCCACATCATCTGAGCTGTAATCAAGGAGACACACCCTTCTGCCAAAGGGACATTGTAGTGGTTTTAAAACATAGCCACCAATTATTTCATGCTCTTTCCATATACAGGTGGGGTTTATCACTCTTCCCTTAAACATAGTGGTAGTGTTGTGTAAATCACTCAGTCGTGTCTGACTCTTTGTGACCCCATGGACTGTAGCCCGCCAGGTTCCTCTGTTCATGGAATTCTCCAGGCAAGAATACTGGAGTGGGTAGCCATGTCCTTCTCTGGGGGGTCTTCCCCACCCAGGGATTGAACCTGCCATCTCTAGTGTATCCTGCATTGCAGGCAGATTCTTTAATATCCAAGCTACCAGAGAAGCCTTCTCTTAAACATGGGAAGATTCAAAGATTCATGACCACTTTAACCAATAGAATATGGCAGAAGTAACACAATAGGACTTCAAGTTTGAGTCATGAAAACCCACGCAGCATATGTCTTCTTTGCCAGGTCACTCACTCTTGGACCTTGAACTGCTACCTAAGAAATCTGACTATCCTGAGGGCACCATGCTACAAAGGCCACATGGAAGTGCCCCAGCCACGCCCCCTCCCAGCTGGATCCAGCCTTCCATCTGATCAAGGTACCAAACAGGGGAGTGAAACTGTCTCTGACCTCTCAAACCAGTCCATCCACCATCTGAATACCAACAAATGACTTCCACTGATACTACATGGAACAGAAGAATCAACCTGCCAAGGCATAGCCAAATTCCAGACTCACAAAATCATCAAATTTAATAACATGGTTGCTGTTCTAAGCCACTAAGTTTTAGAATCATTTGTTGAGCCATTTTAAGTAACTGAAATACCCTGGAAATGCAAGTCAAGACTGCTTAAGGGATAGCACTGCTGTCCTTGAGATTAGAGGAAAGAGTGATTCCCCACAGAAAAGACTTTTCAAGAATTCAGGGCTTGAGGCTTCCAGTGGTTGGGAGTCCACCTGCCAACGCAGGGGACACGGGTTCAATACATAGTCAGGAAAGATCCCACATGCCATGGGGTGACTAAGCCCATGCACCACAACCATTGAGCCTGTGCTCTACAACCCGGGAGCTGCAACCCACTTGCCACACCTACTGAAGCCTGAGCACCTTAGAGCCTTTGCTCTGCAACAAGAGAAGCCACTGCAATGAAGCCCTTGCACCGCAACAGAGTAGCTCTCTCACTCCCACTGCTTGAAAAAGCCCTTTCAGTAACAAAGACCCAGCACAGCCAAAAATAAATAAATAATTTTAAAAAAAAAAAAGAATTCAGGGCTTCCTCAACTCTAACTTGATATCATCTCTTCAGTCTACTCTGCCCCTACATTCTGTTTCTCTTTTCCTAAGTGATTAAATATTGATCTGCCTAAACCTGCTGCCTCATTCATTCCTCATTTAAATAAAACTTCTAGCATTCCAGCCTAATATCAAAGCAGCATCTCTGTGTCTTTGTCCCACCCCCTTTAGAAGTTCATGTCTACCAACTGAGGTTTGAGAGTATCTGTTGGGGGNTTAATATCCAAGCTACCAGAGAAGCCTTCTCTTAAACATGGGAAGATTCAAAGATTCATGACCACTTTAACCAATAGAATATGGCAGAAGTAACACAATAGGACTTCAAGTTTGAGTCATGAAAACCCACGCAGCATATGTCTTCTTTGCCAGGTCACTCACTCTTGGACCTTGAACTGCTACCTAAGAAATCTGACTATCCTGAGGGCACCATGCTACAAAGGCCACATGGAAGTGCCCCAGCCACGCCCCCTCCCAGCTGGATCCAGCCTTCCATCTGATCAAGGTACCAAACAGGGGAGTGAAACTGTCTCTGACCTCTCAAACCAGTCCATCCACCATCTGAATACCAACAAATGACTTCCACTGATACTACATGGAACAGAAGAATCAACCTGCCAAGGCATAGCCAAATTCCAGACTCACAAAATCATCAAATTTAATAACATGGTTGCTGTTCTAAGCCACTAAGTTTTAGAATCATTTGTTGAGCCATTTTAAGTAACTGAAATACCCTGGAAATGCAAGTCAAGACTGCTTAAGGGATAGCACTGCTGTCCTTGAGATTAGAGGAAAGAGTGATTCCCCACAGAAAAGACTTTTCAAGAATTCAGGGCTTGAGGCTTCCAGTGGTTGGGAGTCCACCTGCCAACGCAGGGGACACGGGTTCAATACATAGTCAGGAAAGATCCCACATGCCATGGGGTGACTAAGCCCATGCACCACAACCATTGAGCCTGTGCTCTACAACCCGGGAGCTGCAACCCACTTGCCACACCTACTGAAGCCTGAGCACCTTAGAGCCTTTGCTCTGCAACAAGAGAAGCCACTGCAATGAAGCCCTTGCACCGCAACAGAGTAGCTCTCTCACTCCCACTGCTTGAAAAAGCCCTTTCAGTAACAAAGACCCAGCACAGCCAAAAATAAATAAATAATTTTAAAAAAAAAAAAGAATTCAGGGCTTCCTCAACTCTAACTTGATATCATCTCTTCAGTCTACTCTGCCCCTACATTCTGTTTCTCTTTTCCTAAGTGATTAAATATTGATCTGCCTAAACCTGCTGCCTCATTCATTCCTCATTTAAATAAAACTTCTAGCATTCCAGCCTAATATCAAAGCAGCATCTCTGTGTCTTTGTCCCACCCCCTTTAGAAGTTCATGTCTACCAACTGAGGTTTGAGAGTATCTGTTGGGGGAAAAAAGGCATTATGCCACCACACTGATAATGTTTCATGCATTATACTCTCAGTGTGCACGCAAGGGGAGGAAAACAAGCTGTTCAAAGGCCATCACAGGATAAAAATGCAATAATTGGGAACTAGCAGGGATTCTGAGACATAAAATGGTTGTTACTGCCTTTTATGCTTCTGTTTGTCACATTTAATAATAAGACTATTTTGCATTTGGATAATGCCCTACAGTTTTGAAAGCACTTTTATATACATTAGCTCATATTCTACAAACCTTCCATGTGTGATCCTACCTATATCTATGGCTTCAAGACATCATCTCCATGGAGATAACTCCTGAATCACCTAAATCTGTCTCTCTGCCTCTCTCTCACACTCTCTGTCTCTCTCGTGTGCACCCAAGATCTACTTCTATCTGCTTCCTAGACTTTTCTGCAAAAATATTCTGTCATCTCAAATTTATTAATTCAATACCCAACTCACTTTCTCCACAAACCCCACACATACACACACGTACACATGCACACAAACATGCAGCCCTATCTCTTCCATCTTCTCCTTCCCCTCAAAGCCAGTTAGTTGTCAGGTACCATGAGTTCTGTTTCCACAACGTCTCTCAGATGTGTATGTGCATGTGTGTGTGTGCTCAGTTGTCCCCCAGATGCCACCACCAGTTCAGGCCCTCCTCAGCCATGTCTGCAAACTATAGCCCGGATCAGATTCAGCCCACTACCTCTCTTTGTAAATAAAGTTTTATTGAAATGCAACTACACTCATTGATTTACAATCATTTCTGGCAGATCTTACACTCCAGCAGCAGAGTTGAGTAGTTACAATGGAGGCCACATGGCTCACAAGGCCTAAAATCTAGTCCTTTCTAGAAAAAGTTTGCCAACCCCTGGTATAGATAGTCTTCTACTGTATAAATCTGAAAGACAAGAGACACTCTTCAACTTTTACTCAGAGGTTTTTTTTTTTTCCATCAAGAAAAATAATGCCAACAATTCTACCTTCATAGTACTCAGTGTATGCTTTGCATGCAGAATTTATATTGTTGATTTATCACAGTTTCTGTTATTTAAAACTGACTTCTTATAAATGAGCTTCATCCCCTGAGGCCTTATTATCTGAGCATATTCCTGTAATTCAGTATGGTGCATCAGAGATTCCTAGAGACCACGTCTAGACTCCCAGCTGGAGGTCCACAGCTGGAGTTGCAGAAAACTCAGCACCCCATGTTATACCCTGTGGTTTCCCTGTTGCTGTTCAGTTTTCATTATTTATTTTGTATTGTTTGACAGTCTGAAGTTTGTTTAGGACACAGTCCTATCTTAATGAAATGTCAGATTATGGATTAAATAAAAATAGCAATTTTGACTTCTACCCATCTCTGTTCCAAGAGGCAACATAGACAGTTCCTATATGATTCTGATATAACTGGTTGAAAAGAGAAATTATTTCTGTATTTGTTTTCCAGTGCTATATAAAGTTATCACAAACCTAGGAGCTTTACACACATGCACACACGTTTTTTATCTCCTAGTTCTGTAGGTGACAGTCTGGGCACAATGCGACTGACTCTGCTCAGGTATCACCAGGCTGACATCAAAGTGTCCATCAAGGGTTGTGTTTCCCCTCTGAGGCTTGTAGTCTTGTTCAAAATTCAATGGAAGTTGACAGAATTCATTGCCTTACAGTTATCAGACTGAGGTCCTCTTTTCCCGGTAGCTGTTGGCTGAGGATTGCTCTGGGCTTCTAGAAGCCATCCAAATTTCCTTGCCATGTGGCCTCCATAGGCAGTTCCTGCGGATGTTTGCTCTCTTCCAGACCAGAAAATATGTCTCTCTGACATTCACTTCTTTGACCACTGGGGGAAAACTCTGCTTCTAAAAAACTCATGTGATTAGGTCAAGTCCACCTGGACAATCTTAAGTGAAAGTGAAAGTGTCAGTCACTCAGTCGTGTCCAACACTTTGCGACCCCATTAACTGTAGCCCACCAGGCTCCTCTGTCCATGGAATTCTCCAGGCAAGAGTACTGGAGTTGGTTGCCATGCCCTTCTCCAGGGAATCTTCCCAACCCAGGGGTGGAACCCAGGTCTCCCACATTTCAGGCAGATCCTTTACCATTTGAGCTAAGCCTAGGATAATCTTAAGGTCAATTGATTTAAGACCTTGATTACGTTTGCAAGATCCTTTCACAACAGTATTTACTTTACCATTTGAGTGAGTAACTGGGAGACAGGGCATGTACCACAGGGCTCTTGGAGGACTATCTTGGAATTCTGTCTCCTGCAATTTCCTTCTCAATAATTCCAAATACTGATTTAACTAAGTGCTCAATGACTTTAACTGGGTTTTATAAAGTTTGTTCATTTTGTCAGTGACTTGAGGGAGTCAAATTATGGAGAAACTTTGAAAGTTTTCAAAACTCCTTTCAAGTCTTTCTTCGAAACGAAAGCTAAGTTATAGAGGTGCTTTGTGGTTTTGTTTTGTCTTCCAGATATTCATAGCATGAACTTCAAACATCTCTTTATGAGAATTAGCCCCCAAAAAATAAAAAAGACAAGGATACATATAGCTTTATTATAGGGGAAAAAAAAACCCTTTCAAAATTATCAATGTTATTTCATCTTCAGGTCTCTAGTTTTTTTTTTTGTTGTTGTTGTTGTTGTTTTCCTATGGGGGCAGTATTTAATGGAATAGAGAAATGGAAAGTAGAAAATGTCTGGAAAATTATTGTAAACTTCTTTCTTGGCTCTAAATGTTTAATAATTCCTTATCCAGGAAACTTTTTTTCCAATTTCACCAATTTCTTTTTCTTTATAATTGGCTAAATGAACTACCAACCCTTTTCTCATTTTTTAACTTCAGTCTGAAATATTTAAGCTTCTCACGCTTTCTCTGTTGCTTTCTCTATTATAAGGAATTTTTATTGTGAAAATAATTACATAATCACCTAAAATGTGTGTTTCAAGTTTGATTTAATACACAGATTTCTTTTAAAGGAGAAATATGCTTAAAGACTCCAATGTTGTCTCATTATTTCTATCATGATATTACTTAAAAAGTCACAAACATAAAACTAAAAATAAACTTATGCTGATCACTCATTCAGCTATAAAGCTGAAGTAATTTATAAATTAAATGCAAACAAAACTACAGAATCAATAAAATTCAAAGGCTCAAATATGATAAATTACATTGCTTTGCTAAAACTAAATCATCATTGTTGAGTTTAATAGTAGAAAGACATAGCCTAAGCTGCAATTCCACATTTAACTGCTTTCTATATTTTGACTTCTATACAGAGAATGTCTGTTTATGTAAGAAGGTCAACCAAAAATAATAACTTCATGGCTTTGCTTGAGAGTTCAAGATAATCAGACCATACACTCCAAATAAAAATATCCCAGGGAACAATCTTCAAATGCCAATTGTAATTAAGCATACCGATACCTATGTCAACCTATAGAAGGAACTGCATTGCCCAAGTGCTAAAATGGAAGCCTTCTTAGGGAGGGGACAGCAAGGAGGCCAGTGCAGCACAACAGTGATGGAATTAAAGAGCGGTAGGAGATGAAGGCAAAGAGTTAACTAGGGGCCTGACATGTGGGGGTGTGTGTGCTCCATTGCTCAGTTGTACTGGACTCTGCAACCCCTCTGGGCTGTAGCCCTCCAGGCTCCTCTGTCCATGGAATTCTCCAGGCAAGAATACTGGAGTAGGTCACAATTTACTCTTTCAAGAGATCTTCCTGACCCAGGACTCGAATCCACGTCTCCTGCGTCTCCTGCATCACAGGTGGACTCTTTACCTCTGAGCCACCAGGGAAGCCAGGGGCCTACCATAAAACCTTGCAAGCCACAGTTAAAACTGAATTTTTGTCAGAGTGAGATGGGAAGGCATTAGTATATTTTGAGCAAAGGAAAGACACAATCTGACGTGTTTTTAAAGGCTCACTGTAGTTGCTGTTTGTGTGCGTGCATGCTCAGTTGCTCAGTTGTGTCTGACTTTTTGCGACCATACGGACGCAGACAGGTTCCTCTCTCCATGGGATTCTTCAGGCAAGAATACTGGAGTGGGTTGCCGTTTCCTCCCCCAGGGGATCTTCCCAACCCACGGATCAAAGCCACTATCTCCTGTGTCTCCTGAATTGGCAGGCAGATTCTTTACCACTGAGCCACCTGGGAAGCCCAGGCTCTGTTTGGAGAGGGGCAATAGTGAAAGCAAAAAGACCAGTAAGGAGGCAATATTCCAAGCAAGAGATGATGGAGCCTTGAATCAAGGGGGTGGTGATAAGAACTGTTTGAATTGGGGATATATTCTGAAAACGATGCTAACAGAATTTGTTGATGAGTTGCCCATGGGGTATAAAAGAAGANGTAAGGAGGCAATATTCCAAGCAAGAGATGATGGAGCCTTGAATCAAGGGGGTGGTGATAAGAACTGTTTGAATTGGGGATATATTCTGAAAACGATGCTAACAGAATTTGTTGATGAGTTGCCCATGGGGTATAAAAGAAGAGTGGAGGTAGGCTCATACTGCAGTTTGGAGCCTGAACAAATGGATCAAAGTTTCTGCCATTCACTGAAGTAATGGTTAATATTGAGGGAGGAGCCGGTTTTAGTGGGAATGAGAGTCAGAGGTACAGTTACAGATACACTGAGTTTTGGGTGTCTATTGGACACATTATTTGAATAAATATATATAAGGGGCTTAGAACAATACCTGGTATATAGGAAACATTCAATTTCTTTAGGTATCATTATTATCCAAGTAGAGATATCATGGCATCTAGTCCCATCACTTCATGGGAAATGGATGGAGAAACAGTGGAAACAGTGGCAGACTTTATTTTGGGAGGCTCCAAAATCACTGCAGATGGTGACTGCAGCNCTGATGCTGGAAGGGATTGGGGGCAGGAGGAGAAGGGGACGACCGAGGGTGAGATGGCTGGATGGCATCATGGACTCGATAGACGTGAGACTGAGTGAACTCCGAGAGATGGTAATGAACAGGGAGTCCTGGCATGTTGCCTGCAATTCATGGGGTCACAAAGAGTTGGACACAACTGAGCGACTGAACTAACTGATCCAAAGTTAATTTGTTTAAAATCCTAAAGGTAACCTTGGCAACTGCAAGGAAAGAATCTTGGTCTAGATACCCCATACCAAATCAAGCTGTTTCAGAAATCCATAATTAAAAGACAAAATAATACATTAAAATTGAGAATAGGCAGGTCTAATGATTAGAGCTAAGTAGAAAATTTTGGCCTAATGCTTTGACAATGAGAAACTATGTTCTTGGTAGTGCATCTGTGAACTAGATATTTTCTCTTTGTGCTGGAAGATTTTCACCTGTTTCCAATCTCCTGTAAGCCAGAAGAAGCTAACTATTGCATCAAAGGGTCCCCTTTCCTGTGGCTTCCAGCTGAGTTTGGCCAATGAGGATCACTGGCAAGAAAGTGGAGAGAGGAGAAAAATGTGATCAAGGTATTTATTTCCTCAGTTCTGTCCCTGCTAGGTCACCAAAGTTGGTTGTATCCCTCAACCTAAGACCACAGGAGCTGTCAGATGATCTCCTCCTACAACTAAAGCCACACCCTTCAAGATCCAGTAATCAATTCCTTGGGGGGTTTCCCTTGTGGCTTAGCTGGTAAAGAATCCACCTGTGATTCAGGAGACCTGGGTTCGATCCCTGGGTTCTCTTGTTCCTTCATATATAGGGAGGATAATAGTTCCCACTGTTGCTAGCCTCACTATCCCTTAATTATCCCTTGTTATTATCGCTTACTCTTGTTTGTAACTCCTCTCTCAAATGCCCCATTTGATTGTGTGTTTATTTGCTTCTCTGCTTCCCTCACAGCTCAGCAATGCAGGAGACCCCTGTTTGATTCCTGGGTCAGGAAGATCCACTGGAGAAGAGATAGGCTACCACTCCAGTATTCTTGGGCTTCCCTGGTGGCTCAGCTGTTAAATAATCTGCCTGCAATGCAGGAGACCTGGGTTCTATCTCTGGGTTGGGAAGATCCCCTGGAAAACAGAAAGGCTACCCACGCCAGTATTCTGGCCTGGAGAGTTCCATTGACTATAGTCCATGGGGTCGCAAAAGAGTCAGACATGACCAACTCACTTTCACTTCACTTTATTTGCTTCCAAGACCCTGATCTCTATAACTGCAGGTCAATGTATAACATGGAAAGTAGTCAAAATAGAACAAATACTAAGAGCTCAGACCCTGGTGGCTCAGAGGTTAAAGTGTCTGCCTCCAATGCAGGAGACCAGGGTTTGATTCCTGGGTCGGGAAGATCCCCTGGAGAAGGAAATGGTAACCCACTCCAGTATTCTTGCCTGGAGAATCCCATGGATGGGGAAGCCTGGTAGGCTACAGTCCACGGGGTCGCAAAGAGTCGGACACGACTGAGCGACTTCCGTTTCACTATTTGCTTCCAAGACCCTGATCTCTATAACTGCAGGTCAATATATAACATGGAAAGTAGTCAAAATAGAACAAATACTAAGAGCTCAGACTCTCTACAGTCAGAAACAATGAAAATGGATCCCTGCTCCAAAACTGTGTGGTTTTGGATAGTATGCTAACATCTCTAATCCTCTCTTATCTCATCTGTGAAATTAAAAAGTAATCCTAGTACTTGCTTCAAAAATAGTTGTTTGGTGTGAATTATTTAATGTAAAGAGCTTAACCCAAGTGCCTGGAACAAAGTAAGGGCTTAATACATGTTAAAAGAATATTATTTTTGATTACTACTGCTTCACATGTATGGTATAAAATTGACCATATGACTACAAATTCTAGAATAAATTATTCATCCCAATCCAGCTTATTTTGGTTACTTTTTAAAATATCAAGTTTCATACCAGAAAGCCATGTCAAAGAGGCAAACTGTACCTTTTATAACATTCTAGTTGCCTACTTCAAGATTAAAATGCAACTAGTATGTATATGTTTTCTGTCTATGTAAATAAGCATCTGTATGTTTTAGAAGTGAGCATTAGCACAATAAGTGGTTCTGCTCCAGTTCAACATTACTGAGAAAAAAACAGTGGGATAAATCAGCTCAGTCTTACTTTAGCTGGCTCAAAACTTAAAGTAAATTCTAATTAGGTCAAGTGAAAGCAAGTCATTTAAGTACATCATACACTTACATAACAAGGAATATATTAGATAGAAATTGAATGTTTGCTTCTGATCAGAAACCAAGAGTAGAGGAAAGAGAAGATAAACACCATCAAAATATAGCAACCATCCTTCAATTTTAACATACTGACAAGTGTCAGTATGCATGCATCTGTGAGTAAAAAGACCAAATGCAATAATACTAAAGCTGGGTGCATGATAGCTAGATTGATTGCATGTCCTCTGGAAAACAACTGCAGCTGGTGCCTGCAGGGTCTGCATAATAACAATATATTTGGCAGCACTAAAGAGATAACCATCTTCCAAATTTTCTCTAAGTATCAACAACAACAAAAGACTGCTGACTGCTATTTAAACCACAAAATGAATTTTATTTTCTAAGTTGATTATGGTACAGGTTCAACAGGTTAAAAGAAAAGTATAACTTCTTCCTTTGTACTGTGTCAAGGTACAAGTTCAAGGTGGATTCCGCGTACATTCCAGTTCAAGTCCTTGATCTTGGAAACTACAGTGAGTTGCCTTCCTNGATGTGAGAGTTGGACTGTGAAGAAGGCTGAGCGCCAAAGAATTGATGTTTTCGAATTGTAGTGCTGGAGAAGACTCAGGTATGACCTAAATCAAATCCCTTCAGGGGATGACCATTCAAGTATGACCTAAATCAAATCCCTTATGATTATACAGTGGAAATGAAAAATAGATTTAAGGGACTGTAACTGATAGACAGAGTGCTGATGAACTATGGATGGAGGTTTGTGACATTGTACAAGAGACAGGGATCATGACCATCCCCAAGCAAAAGAAATGCAAAAAAGCAAAATGGCTCTCTGAGGAAGCCTTACAAATAGCTGTGAAAAGAAGAGAAGTGAAAAGCAAAGAAGAAAAAGAAAGATATACCCATTTGAAGGCAGAGTTCCAAAGAATAGCAAGGAGAGATAAGAAAGCCTTCCTCAGCAATCAGTGCAAAGAAATAGAGGAAAACAACAGAATGGGAAAGACTAGAGATCTCTTCAAGAACATTAGAGATACCACGGGAACATTTCATGCAAAGATGGCCTGAATAAAGGACAGAAATGGTATGGACCTAACAGAAGAAGATGATTTTAAGAAGAAGCGGCAAGAATACACAGAAGAACTGTACAGAAAAGATCTTTGTGACCCAGATAATCATGATAGTGTGATCACTTACCTAGAGCCAGACATCCTGGAATGTGAAGTCAAGTGGGCCTTAGGAAGCATCACTATAAACAAAGCTAGTGGAAGTGATGGAATTCCAGTTGAGCTATTTCAAATCCTGAAAGATGGTGCTGTAAAAGTGCTGCTTTCAATATGCCAGCAAATTTAGAAAACTCAGCTGTGGCCACAGGACTGGAAAAGGTCAGTTTTCATTCCAATCCCTAAGAAAGGCAACACCAAGGAATGCTCAAACTACAGCACAATTGCACTCATCTTACACAGTAGTAAAGTAATGCTCAAAATTCTCCAAGTCAGTCTTCAACAGTATGTGAACCATGAAATTCCAGATGTTCAAGTTGGTTTTAGAAAAGGCAGAGAAACGAGAGATCAAATTGCAAACAACAGCTGGATCATCAAAAAAGCAAGAGAGTTCCAGAAAAACATCTATTTCTGCTTTATTGACTATGCCAAAGCCTTTGACTGTGTGGATCACAATAAACTGTGGAAAATCCTTATAGGATGGGAATGCAGGACCACCTGACCTGCCTCTTGAGAAATCTGTATGCAGGTCAGGAAGCAACAGTTAGAACTGGACATGGAACAACACTGGTTCCAAATAGGAAAAGGAGTGCATCAAGGCTGTATATTGTCACCCTGCTTATTTAACTTCTATGCAGAGTACATCTCGATCATGAGAAATGCTGGGCTGGAAGAAGCACAAGGTGGAATCAAGATTGCTGGGAGAAATATCAATAACCTCAGATATTGCAGACACCACCCTTATGGCAGAAAGTGAAGAACCAAAGAGCTTCTTGATGAAAGTGAAAGAGGAGAGTGAAAAAGTTGGCTTAAAGCTCAACATTCAGAAAATGAAGATCATGGCATCTACTCCCATCACTTCATAGCAAATAGATGGGGAAATAGTGGGAAGAGTTGCTGACTTTATCTTTTTGGGCTCCAAGATCACTGCAGATGGTGATTGCAGCCATGAAATTAAAAGACACGTATTCCTTGGAAGGAAAGTTGTGACCAACCTAGACAGCATATTAAAAAACAGAGACATTACTTTGCCAACAAAGGTCCATCTGGTCAAGGCTATGGTTTTTCCAGTAGTCATGTATGGATGTGAGAGTTGGACTGTAAAGAAAGCTGAGTGCTAAAGAACTGATGTTTTTGAACTGTGGTGTTGGAGAAGATTCTTGAGAGTCCCTTGGACTGCAAGGAGATCCAACCAGTCCATCCTAAAGGAAATCAGTCCTGAGTGCTCATTGGAAGGACTAATGGTGAAGCTGAAATTCAAATACTTTGGCCACCGGATGTGAAGAACTGATTCATTTGACAAGACCCTGATGTTGGGAAAGATTGAAGGCAGGAAGAGAAGGGGACGACAGAGGATGAAGTGGTTTGATGGCATCACAGACTCAATGGACATGAGTTTGGATAAACTCTGGGAGTCTTGGTGATAGACAGGGAGGCCTGGCGTGCTGTGATTCATGGGGTCACAAAGAGTCGAACACGGCTGAGCAACTGAAGTGAACTGAACTGGCCCATTCTACTTGCTAATCCAGGTGTCTTTAGGCCAAAAGGATTTTTCCAATCACAGTGCAAAACTCACAGGCTTGTTCATGCCTCTGGTCTGTTCATTCAGCATTTCCCCTCCCTCTTCCCTGCTCTAATCTCTGCCTATTGTTACCCAGCTCCCCAGGTTCCCAGCCTTGACCTTGACCCAGCTGGGCTGTGGAAACCTGAGCCTGGTACTGGAGATCCAGTTTCAGAGATGGAGGCTCATTTCTCCAGGGTGAGATTTTTTAGGATAAGCAGGACGAGACTGAGTACTGATGAAGCCACTCATGTGAAACAGGCTTTCAATACCCCGCAGTAGGTGATTATAGAAACCTATTGAGGGGTAAGCTTCCAATCACATGAAGATAGATTAGAAGAAGGTCCAGCAAAATCTGAGTTCTGTCTGAACTGGCATGTAAAACCTCACGGTGCAGTCCTTCCCGGGGAATCTTATTTTCAACAATATTTTCTCACAATGCGTTAAACCAAATCAGACTTGGAATGCTACGCCAAGCATTGTCTTCTAAGGATTGAGTTTCCACCGGTATTGGATGGAGAAAAAAATAAATAAATAAGAAGAATTGGTGATCCCAGAGTGGATACACTAAAGCCCCAGTGAGGTGACAGAACCTGGTTTTCATTTCAATTAAAATCCTGCATAATAATAATAGTGCATCCAAGTTCTGTGTACAATGTTTAATAATGCTCTGAGAATCTTCCTGCAAAATACTGGCAAGAAATGTACAAACTCTTTTAAGGGAGCTGACAATCTCTTAAACTTTCTCTGCTATTAATTATTGCTTAATGAGTAGTGAGGCTGTTATAGACCCCAAATCTCCATAGTTTCAACACCCTGGAAATCACAGTCAAGAAAAACCTCACAGAATGTTCTAGAGTGACAGCAGCAAGCAAGAGGAATAGTAATTTCCTGGCTTCAATGCCAAAGTCCGATGGCCAAGAAGGGTGAATTTGGCCTCACCATATGTACAATTACTTTCTCGTGGCCAAAATGCTCAAATTTCTGCTCAGCTGTGTGTGTGGTAGTAAAAGAAGTGGTTAAGTCTCTGTTGCACAGTGTATTTCTCCTGATATTGATTTTTAAGAAAACAGTCATTATTTTTTGTATTCCATATGTTACACATTTCATCATCCTCTGATTACCAAATGCGATAATAGCCCTTTCTTCATTCTGACATTATTATGACTTGAGTCTCCTTTGGCATGGTCAACTGGTGGAAATTTGGAGGGAAATGCAAATTTTCCCTGTATATCTACTAGAATGGCTAAATAAAATGAATAATTAGTAGATTTTAAAAGACAAAACTTAAAATGCCAACAATGCCAAATATTTGCAAAGTATAGAACAACTTGAATTCTCATACATTACTAGTGGAATTTAAAAATAGTAGAGCAACCTTGGGAAATAGTTTGACAGTTTCATATAACATTTCATAGATGTTTGCCATATGACCTAATAATTTCCCCCGAAATGAAAATATGCATATGCAGAACATGTATATAAATAATCATATCAGTTTTATTCATAATCACAAACAATTGGAAATAGGCTAAACATTATCAATAGTTTAATAGATTAAAAAGTTGCTGTATAATCACACAATACTTGTTGCTGTTGTTTAGTCGCTAAGTCATGTCCGACTCTTTTGCAACCCCATGTACAGCAGTTCACCAGGTTCCTCTGTCCATGGGATTTCCCAGGCATAAATGCTAAGTGGGTTGCTATTTCCTTCTCCAGGGTATATTCCCAGCCCAGGGATTCAAGCCTGTATCTCCTGCATTGGCAGGCAGATTCTTCACCACTGAGCCACCAGGGAAGCGCTACAATACAGTATTATAAGAGGGCTTCCCAGGTGGTTCAGTGGCAAACAATCTACCTGTCAATTCAGGAGATACTCCTGCTGCTACTGCTAAGTTGCTTCAGTCGTGTCCGACTCTGTGCAACCATAGATGGCAGCCCACTAAGCTCCTCTGTCTCTGGGATTCTCCAGGCAAGAATACTGGAGTGGGTCGCCACTTCCCTCTCCAATGCATGAAAGTGAAAAGCAAAAGTGAAGTCACTCACTACTGCTCAGCAATAAAAAGAAGTAAATTAATGCCCATAACAACATGGATAAATATCAAAACTATTACACTGCATGAGGGGAAAAATAAATACAAAGTAATTCATTCTGTATGACTTCACTTACATGAAATTCTAAGAAAAGTGAAACTACTAGAGACCAAAAGCATATCAATGATTGCCAGAGTCAAGGTAGGCAAAAGGGAATAGGATAACTTCCGGGTGAAGGGTTATGTTAATGTGGCTCTTTCCCGAGTCGACGAGTCCCCTTTACACTGCTACTTGGTTTTGTCCCAACAGCTGGACGAAAATGACCCCTTGCTCTTGGGAATGCCCTTATGCAACTCTTGGCCTAGGGCCCTGCTTAACTTCCCACCAGCCCCAAAGTCAGAGGAAACTTCTCCCCTCCTCCCAGACCTCCTCTCACACCTCCATCCTCTCCTCTGTGCAAGAGTGGGTTCAAGATTAACATCCACCATTGATCAGCCAGAATAGGAAAGATCACCCATTCTGTTCAAGAGAAAATGAACCAGCAAGGTGCTTGCTCTACATGTTGAATCAAACGAATTTAATGGTTTATGTCCCAACGTCTAGACTGCTAGTCCCAATGTAGACTCAACAGTGTGATCCGCCAGTCATGTTTCTCTAGAACAATATAAAATAAAAACATCTACACTCATCCAGTAAACAAATATGTGTTCTGTAACATCCATACCTGAAATGTGTGTACAGAAATGTCCAAACACACACAAACACAATCTTTCCCCAAAGCAGTAATATTCTCACAGAGAAAAAGTTAAGAAAGCCCAGGATGAAAGAATGTTAGGTGGAAGGAGAGAGAGATAAAAGACCCACAGAGCCATAGATCCTGCATGAGAAAATGCATTAAAAGTTTAAGCTTAGAAATTTAGCTGATCTTTTGGCTTCAGTGTGGTCATGAAGACAAGGTTACCTAAACGATTCAGGATATAAAGACATATGGACAGATGGATATAAATATAGCCATATATATGTATTTACAGGCTTTCTGTGGCTCACAGTGAAGAATCTGCCTACAATGCAGGAGACCCAAGCTCAATCCATGGGTTAGGAGAGGCCCCTGGGTTGGGAGGACCCCTGGAGAAGGGAATGGTAACCCACTCCAGTATTTTTGCCTGAAGAATTCTATGAATTCTGGTGGGCTACAGTCCATGGGGGTCATAAAGTGTTGGACATGACCGAGTATCCAACACTTTCACATACATATTTATAGATAGACAGATGATAGATTATGATGATGATGGCAGATAAAGATACATATAGATATAGTATCAATATAGAATTTTAAATTATTGTAAAGATTTCATGACTCCCCACAAAATGTCTAGTGACTCTCAAGCATAAATTCCTGTTTAAGGAACACTGTTACAGGGACTCACTTTAATCCTTGGGAAAGAAGATCCATCTCAAATTCCATTAAAATGAAGCAATTGGGCATTTCCAACACAGAGGGCAATATAAAATACATACTGGCCTCTTCATGACAAAGTTAAACATATCTAAGTTGAGAAGTTGGACATCATGCAGAATTTTAGAATAGTCAGAGATAAGCAGTATCTCAGCTAGAACATCGTGTTTTTTTTTTCTTTCTTTCCCTCGTGGCAAAGGCAACAGGACTTGGAAGAAAACTGACATAGGCAGCTCCCTACTAAATGCCAGGCACTTTCTATGTACATCACGTATATTACCATATTCAGATTTAGTTTAGCAACCAAGAGTTACCAACCAGAAACCAAGAGGGGCATTTCAAGTCATCTGACACTACAACAGAAGATACAGCTGGAAGTTAAAAATCTTGTGTGAAGGTGCAAACCAGCCAACTCTCAGACTTTCTATATTTTCAGACTCATTGTTTGTGTAATATTTTTTTT
>SJYV01001426.1:0-15067 GCA_006410875.1 Neotragus pygmaeus | reverse complement strand
TGTTTTAAGGGTCAGTGCCTCTTTAATGAAGACTGTCTCATTTATTGGAAAGGCAGCCCTTGATTTTCCAGTTGAAGCATTCTCTCTAAGTTTCTCATTGCGCTCCCCCAGGCTGCATATCCTTGAGCCATTTCACTGCTCATTAGCTCCTCCATGAGGGAAGGGAGATGGGGGTGAAGACAGCCTGAGACACCACTCATTTATTTAATCATGGCCAGACTTGGTTTCTGATGTGTTAGTCACATGGGTCAGATCATACCACAGGTTAAGACCACCAAGGCTTTCTTATTACCCAGTTTGTCACCAGGCCACAGGTTAATTTGGCATTGGCTTCGTGGGTTGTGTCTCTATCTTCTGAGACCCCTGTGAGGGATTTTAGTTCAGTAAAACCTTCCTCCCCACTTTCTTAGGCTCTGACTTCACTCCTACCCCCAGGGAGCTGTCAGCCAGCTCTTTTTTCAGGCCTGTCCATCAATTGACTATTCTCATGTGGTGAAAGAGTATAAGTACCCCAGTTGTTGGACTCTTCCATGTGGTCTGCAGCAGTGTCAGGGAGAGCCGTCAGCTGCCACTGGAATGAGATACTTCTGTTTTGCAGGAGGGAAGGTTCAAGGTCAGTGATGGGAGAGCGAGATGGGCAGGTGAGTAAAAGCCAGACCTCAGGCTGGGAGCGTGGCTGCTTCTGTGCAGTGGGCAGACGTGGACATCAAATACATAGGGCTTGTTCTTCACCTTATTCAATAGGAACTGAATAAAGAGGATTGATTGTCTGCTTATGTAGTGTGCCTTCCAGTCTAGACATGTGGGACCTCCCAAACGGGGGCTTAGCAGCCTGCCGGAGTCATTTAGCCTGTGTTTTAGGGCATCCCTGTCAGGTACTGGGGTGGTTGCCTCTGTCTGAGGGTCTGTGGGTGCCCTAGGGTGTCAGCTCAGAGGAGAGCGGATGCCACCCCCACGAGACAGATGGGGGCAGCATCAGAGTCATGGCTGTTTAAATGGGGTCGGGAGGTGGAGGGGATGGTGAAAGAATATATAGCCTCTCTTGCTCCCAAGATGTGCTGACCTCCAGAGCACTGACTTGGTTGGCCAGGGGCATTGAACCACTCCCAGTAGCACTGCTGGCTTCCAGGCCTCCACAGTACTGAGCTAGGGGTCTGAGGGCGCTGGCCTGCCCTAGTGGTGTAGGGGAAGCTTCCTGTCACCAGCAAGGAGCAGGTGTTGGTCGTCTTCAGGGAGGATGGGTCTGAGTGATGCTTTGGTGGACCCAGAGCCTGGGACTGTCCTTGTTCACAGGGCCACGGGGCCCTCTGCTGGTCCTTCATGTGCATCAGTGATGGAGCTTTAGGGGTACTTGGGGTTCTCAAGTGAGGAAGGGATCAAGAAGTGTCAGAAGGGGCCTGGGCAGAGCCTCTTGGGTGGCAGGTTCTACAGGTTGACCAAACCCAGAGGGTGGGCCTGCCACAGGCCTATCTAGGAACGGTGAGGCTGGAGTCGCCCTGTCCCTCTTGCGCCTTCCAGCACTACTCAGACGAGCGCCACAGCCATGGAGGACCACCAGAGCGCCACGCCCGCGACTCCCGAGACGGCTGGGGCGGCTACGGCTCCGACAAGAGGATGAGCGAGGGCCGGGGGCCGCCACCTCCACCCAGGTTAGCGGGCAGGTCACGCCAAGCCTCCCTGGGGGCATCACTGCCCTCACTTGGTCCCAGCTTGGCTTCTGTGTGAGGGATCCAGGTGTATGTGCCCACCAGCTCACCTGGAACAGTGTCAGCTCTAGGGGTGAAGGTCCCTGTCGCAGGCCCCGGCTGCTGAAGCAGGCAGCCCTGAGGCTGTCTAAGGCTTGTCCCCTGTCAGTAGTAGAGAAGCTTCACTCGGCCCTGTGCTCCAGAGTTGTCTAGGTGTCTTGTCAGGCTGGTGTCACAATCACCAGAAGTCTCTGCCATATCTCTAGGGGTGTTTCGGATATTGATCAAAAACTAGGGTGCCAGTTGGATAGATAGTGACCTGCTTAACGCCAAGTTCTCTCAGGTTGTTCAGCCACTGTGTCTTCAGTGTAAAGGGGCGAGCTCATGTTCTGGCAGCAGGCTGTGTGGAGCTGCGTCACCGTGGGACCGGGCGGCTATCACACACAGCCTGGGACCAGGTGGCTGCACCTGCACATGGGGACTGGGTTTGGATTGTCAGCTCCCAGGGTTTCTGTCTGAAACAGCTGTTTCAAGATACACTGTGTAGTTCATTGTCGACAGTGCACAGTTGGATGGCTTTCAGTTGATCCATGGAGCCATGCATCCATCCCACAACCCATTTCAGAGCATTTACATCACCCCTCAAAGAAGCCCCCATAAGCAGACCCTCCCCATCTCCCTGGCAACCACTAACCCACTTTCTCTCTCTCTGGACTGGCCTGTGCTAGACGTTTCTCATCAGTAGAATCACACATTGTCTGTCTGTGTCTGCTTCTCTCCGTGAACATCATGTCCTCAAGGTGCATCCGTGTTGGAGAGAATGTCAGGGCTTTTCTCCTTTTCTAGGCTGATGAATCTCCCAGTGTATGGAGGGACCACATTTTTTGCATCTGTTCATGAATTAGTTGATGGACACTTGGTGGTCTCCACTTTGGGGTGGTTGGAGTTTTTGTGTAAATGCAGGTTTACCGGTCTCAGATACCTTGGAGTGGAACCGCTGGGTCACATGGCCATTCTACATTTAACGTTTCAAGGGACCACTGTGCTATTTTCCAGTGGGGCTGCACCGTTTCACATTCCCAGCAGCCCAGTGTGAGGATCCCTGTGTCTGCATGTCCTCACCTGCATTGCCACCATCGTCTGTCTTTTTGATAGTACCCATCCTGTCTGGTGAGGTGGTTGTAATGTTAGCTGTGCTGAAGACCTGCTCATGTGCTTACTGGCCACATGGGTTTCTCTGGGGAAGTGTCTCTTCCTGTTCTTTGCCCACTTCTCTCAGAAACTCTTGACAGGAGGGCACAACCCCTAGCCACAGCCACAACCTCTCCCTGGAGGCATAGTGGGACCTTTGTGTGTCTGCCTTTTGTTTTTGCACAGGGGTGGCCGTGACTGGTCGGAGCACAACCAGAGGCTGGAGGAACATCAGGAGCGCACCTGGCCGGGCACAGTGGATGTGGACACAGCGGGCCGGGAGCACTCGCGGTGGCAAGGTATGGGCTGACCCCCGCCTGCAGGTCTCGTAGAGCTTCTGGGCAGGGGCGGCCAGGGTTCCCCCGGCTTTCCCAGGGCTTCTGAGAAGGGAGTGTTAGACTCTTCCTACTCTTCCAGGTGGTGAGAGGGGCCTGCCTGGACCCTCGGGCCCCGGGCACATGGCAGATCGGGGCGGAATATCGGGGTAAGTTTTGTCTGCCCATAAAATTGATTTCTTCTCGCTCCTCAGTTCCTCTCACTTTCTGCATCCTTGATCAGCTTTCTGGTTGAGTGTTTTGAAAATACTCCCATAGCGGCCCTTGACAACTTATGCAACTAACAGTCCTCCCCAGAAGGCAACCTGTGGTTGTGAATTTTGTCCTCTGGAAAGAGCCAGGGGGCTCTGAGCCTGCTGCTGCGAGGTGACACGATGAGAACACACACGTGCCTTTGTTCCTAGGCGAGGCGGCTTTGCACACGGCGGGCACACCCAAGGTGATGTGGTGCCTGCCGGAGGCCTCGACAGCGACGGACTGGCTGGCCAGGACCGGGGCAACAGAGACCCCCACTTCACCCGCCACTACTAGACCCCACCCCTCCACGCGTCCTGGTAGGCGGACAGATGTACTGTTGAACTCTTAGCAGAGTTAACGTTGAACTTGTGGAATCTTTTAAGAAGCAAAAGCAAATCCTGCCACCGTGTTGTAGCTCAATCCAATGTGAATTCACTTTTTTTTTTTTTAATAAATGTATTCTTGTTCTGCCATTTTTAAGACAAGTTTTCTGTTAATGAGGCATTCCATTTTCCATTAATAAAAGTTTATGGTTCTCACCCGTGTATATGTATCGGTGATTACAGAGCGGAGAACAGGGTCAGCCCTCAGCGGCATCACTGTCTATTTGGAAAGCAGAGGCTGGCTCACATTCCTGAATTCTCACAGCTCCTGTCCCCATCTTACAGAGAAGGAAACGGGCGCAGGGGTCACATTGCTCACAAGAGTCCTAGGGCCCTTAGGTGGCAGAGCTGGGAAGGAATTAGGAATTCTTCATCAATTGGGAGGGTGGGTGTGTGCATCCGGGGGCCATGTGACCAGTCACTTTACCTGACAATTCTGTGTGATTTGTGGGTCTGGCTGAGGGGCGGGGTTGGGCAACCCCTGCTTGGCATGAGCCCAGCGGTACTGGATCCACCCATTTTCCTGGAAATGCAAGTTCATAGGTGAAATCTCATTTGTGATTATAAATAGCAGTGATCTTCATTAAGGGTTTTCCTGGCAACGCAGTGATAAAGAATCCTCCTGCAATGCAGGAGACAGGTTTGATCCCTGGGTCGGGAAGATCCCCTGGAGAAGGAAATGGCAACCCACTCCAGTATTCTTGCCTGGGAAATCCCATGGACAGAGGAGTCTGGCGGGCTACAGTCCATGGGGTTGTAAAGAATTGGACATGACTTAGCACACTCACAGCAGCAACCTTCATTGAAAACCCCTGACGCCAAAGGGGTTGTTCACAAGCTTCTCCCAGCTCCATCCAGGCCCCTGCGGTGTGACACCACAGCGAGGCGTGTCTCTGGAAGGATCACTGGCTCTGCCCTTCTCAGGGATGAGATGACCTGGTTGCCGTAAGGCTGACCCTGGGGGCCCTGTGCACCGCTTAGGGGCAAGAGGGAGAGCTGCTTGCCTGAGTCCCAGCCCTGGACCTGTGTGGTCTGGACTGGTGAGTGATGAGTTAACCTGTGTGCAACCTGCTGGGAACATGATTCCCTCCTTCCCCTCCCCTTCCTCTGTTAACTAGGACAGCCACCCACTGGCCCCAGAACAATTGCCAATTCTCCTGGAGTCCCCTGTGTTCCTGCTGGGTTGATGAAGCAAGGGTTTAAAAGAGCAATCTGAAAACCCGACCCAGCTTGCCTTGATGCCCGCATATGAAAGGCAGGCCAGCGCTGGCCCTCCACTGTCTGTCTGGCAATCCCTGTCTGTCTGAATTGCCCAAATAAACACCTCCCTCACCACGGGGGCTTTTAGAGTCATTTTCCAAAGACAAGTGGACAGGATGCCATCTCCATGATGCACTGGGGCCCAGTGTGGCATGTTTCCTCCTGCATGGAGAGCCTCATCTCACCCCACAAATAGTCTGGAAACTAGGGTCTGGGGGGTTCGGAGTTGGCCGGGAGAAGCCAGATTGGGCTTGGGATCTGGAGGTGACACCTGTTTACAGATCTTGTCACAAGGTAGGAGCAAATCCTAAAGTTCAGAACTGGTGCTCCCGAGGGGGCCCCAGGAAGTGTGGAGAGTGGGCCAGTATCACCCCACAGCCTGTGAGGAAAGACAGGCCCTTTCCTCATTACCCAGGCCTAACACCAGGCTCCATTTTACTTGGATACACTACGGAATAGGTGATGTAAACATTTATTCTCTTCCAGTTGTAGAGGCCAGGAGTCCAAAATCAAGGTGTCAGCACCACTGGTTTCTTCTAAGGCTGTTGAGGGGGTTCTGTTACAGGCCCTTTCCCGGACTTCGATCCAGTGAAAATGAAAGCTTTAGTCAGTCATGTCCGAGTCTTGGCAACGCCATGTCCCCATTGACTGTAGCCCACCAGCCTCCTCTGTCCTTGGAATTCTCCAGGCAGTACTGGAGTGGGTAACCATTCCCTTCTCTAGGGGAAGGATCCTGACCAAAGGATCAAACCTGTGTCTCATGTTTCCTGAATTGGCAGACAGGTTCTTTACCATTAGTGCCAGCTGGGAAGCCCCCCGACTCTGGTGGTCATCAGACTTTGATGGTCACTGGCAATCTTTGGCATCTTTTTTTTTTTAAGTCTTTATTGAATTGATTACAATACTGTTTTGTGTGTTTTTTTGTAAAAGGTCTTTATTCTCTCTTTCAAGAAAAATCTGCACAGTCACCACAGATACAGTCACTGCCGAATCTTTACTCCTTTTTTTTGCCAGCACCAACATCAGCCTTTGCAGTCCCCCTGACTTTCTTCATTCTGTTCTTGAGTTCCTTTGGCTGTTTTCTTGAGGTCTTTTTCTTCTCATTTAGGCCATGTTTTGTAAGCCTGTGTTTGGGCTCTTCACGTAATCCAAGGAATCATAAATCATCCCAAAGCCAGTTGTCTTGCCACCACCAAAATGGATTCACAATCCAAATACGAAGATGACATCTGGTGTGGTCTGGTACATTTTGACCAGTTTTTCCCAAATTTCTGTTTCAGGTACTGTTGCCTTTCCGGGGTGAAGAACATCTATGACCGTTTGTTTCTGCTGAAGTAGTTGGTTGGTCATGAACTTCCTGGTCCAGATACTTATGTGTCATTCACAATGGCAGCTGATCTTCAAGCAGCCAGGGAGGAAAAAAAAAAACAACTTTTTTTTTTTTAATGTTTTATTTTTTCATCCGAAGAGACATGTGGGATCTTAGCTCCCCAACCAGGGATTGAACCCATACCCTCTGCATTGGGAGGCAAAGTCTTAACCACTGGACCACCAGGGAAGTTTCTATTCTTTGACATCTCTTGACTTATAAATGTCTCTCTGCCTCCTTCACGCAGCCTTCTGTGTGTGTGTGTGTGTGTGTGTGTGTGTGTGTGTGTGCGCGTGTGTGCGCGTGGATGTGTGTTCGAATTCCCCTTTTTATAAGATCACAGTCATGTTGGATTAGCACCCACCCTAATGACCTCACCCACCCTAATGACCTCACCCACCCTAATGACCTCGTTTTAACTTGATTACCTCTGTGGACATGAATTTGAGCAAACTCCAGGAGATAATGAAGGACAGGAAAGTCTGGCGCGCTGTAGTGCATGGGGTCAGATATGACTGAGCAACTGAACAACAACCTCTGTGCATGTCTTGTCTTCAAGTACAATCACATCCTGAGGTCCTAGGGGCCAAGACATCAACATGTGAATTTGGCAGGGAAAAAAGGTCACAGTTTTCAAAGATATACAGATTTTTCAGGAATGCAACTTCTGGGAAAATTGAGGAAAATGGCTTGTCATTCAGTCCAGAACCTTACAAAGAGTTGTTCACCGTTTCTGTGAACAGACCTGCAGGGTCTGAACATCCCCCCTGCTGCTTCTGCCTCAGATGAGCTGTCTCAATAGGCCCACGTGTCTGAGCACTTCATCCTGTGCTCAGTGTAACCAGGACTGGTGCCCCTGCATTCACAAGCTGAATTAGTATTTATCAGACATTATTGTCTTTTTATTTCTTCTGTTTATATCTGATAGAGCATCATATGATTGGGCTGCTGTTTTGTTGTTGTTTTTAACTGTATGTGGTTAAGTCATAGTGGGCTTCCCAGGTGGCACTAGTGGTAAAGAACCTGCCTGCCAATGTAGGAGACTCAAGAGACACGGGTTCGATTCCTTGGTCAGGACGAGCCCCTGGAGAAGCAAGTGGCAACCAATGGTATTCTTGCCTGGAAAATCCCTTGGACAGAGGAGCCTGGCAAGCTACAGTCCGTGGGGTTGCAAAGGGTCAGACACCACTGAAGCGATGGAGCACACAAGTCATATTAGCTCTGATTTTTATTTCTGGAGACAAAAAGGAAGTGGAAGAAAAGACACGTTATAAAAAGAATCTGCAGGGACTTCCCTGGCAGTCCAGTGGTTGAGATCCCATGCTTCAAATGGAGGAGGTGCACATTCTAACCCTGGGAGGGGGACTGAGATCCAGCATGATGCGCAGTGTGGCCAAAAAAAAGAATCTGGGACACTTAGGTTGTGTCCACCTTTTGGCTGCTGTCAACCATGCTGCTGTGAAGATGAGTGTGCCTGGATGTCTCTGCACACCTGTTTTCTACTCCTGAATGTATACCTGGGAGTGAAATTCCTGGACCCTATGGTAATTCTAGACATTTCACTTTTGAGGACCTGCCAGGCTGTCTTCCATCGTGGCCGCCCCATCTTAACGTTCCCACCAGCCCTGCACGAGAGTTCCGAGTGTGTCTCCATCTTCACCGCTTTTTTTCTGAGTGTGTTTCTTGTTTTAAATAACAGCCATTCTATCGGGTGTGTTAGGGCTTCTTTGGTGGCTTAGTGGTAAAGTATCTGCCTGCCAATGGAGGAGCCACAGAAGACGGGAATTCGATTCCTGGGTGGGGAAGATCCCCTGGAGGAGGAAGTGGGAACCCACTCCAGTATTCTTGCCTGGAGAATTCCATGGACAGAGGAGCCTGGCGGGCTACAGTCCAATGGGTAGCTAAGAGTTGGACACAACTGAAGTGACTGACCACCACCACCAATGAGTGTGTTAGTAGTGTGGATAAGCAAATTGTGGTCCACCCATACAGTGGAATGTTGTTGGTTGTTTAGTCGCTCAGTTATATTCTTTTCCATTATGGTTTATCACAGGATATTGAATATAGTTCCCTGTACTATTCAGTAGGACCTTGTAGTTTATCCATCTTATATATACCAATTTGCTAATCCCAGATTCCCAATCCTTATAGATACATTCATGTCATATTTTAGATTCCATATATGTGATATCATATGATATTTTTGCTTTTGTCTGACTTATAATAATCTCTGCTGCTGCTGCTGCTATTAAGTCGCTTCAGTCGTGTCCGACTCCTAGCAACCCCATGGACTGCAGCCCACCAGGCTCCTCCGTCCATGGGATTTTCCAGGCAGGAACACTGGAGTGGGCTGCCCTCACCTTCTCCATAATAATCTCTAGGTCCACCTATATTGCTGCAAATGGCATTATTTTGTTCTTTCACTGGCATTATTCATTCTTTTTATGGCTGAGTAATATTCCATTGTATATAGGTACCACATCTTTATCCATTCCTCTGTCAATGGACATTTAGATTGATTCTGTGTCATAGATACTGTAAATAGTGTTGCTATGAACACAGGTACATGTATAGGATGGCAAGATTTTTTAATTAAACTTTCTATTTTTTCCTGGGGTATAGCTGATTAACAATGTTTTTGATAGCAAAAAGACGCAGCCATATATATATAATGGTAACCATGCATGCATGCTAAGTCACTTCAGTTGTGTCTGACTCCGATTCTATAGACCATTGCCCACCGGGCTCTTCTGTCCGTGGGATTTTCCAGGCAAGAATACTGGAGTGGGTTGCCATGCCCTCCTCCATTCTCCCCCAAACTCCTCTCCTATTCAGGCTGCCATATAACATTGAGCAGAGTTCCGTGTGCTATACAGTAGGTCTTTTTTGGTTATCCACTTTAAATATAGCAGTGTGCACCTGTTCTTACGAAGGCAAATCTTTGTGTTACATGTATTTTGCCACAATTAAAAAAAAATGTTTTAAAGGTCAGGGTAGGGACGGTTGGGTGTCATAGGAATGAGAACCACTGCAGCAGGCCTGGGAGACAGACTTGGAATCCAAGCTACCTGTCTGCGCATAGGAGTTAATAGTTCCTCTCTGTTTTGGCTTTGTTAACTGAGAATAGGACAGTATTTGTCATAGAGGGTCTTTGCCAAGATTAAATTAGTTAATAGGCGTAAAAAGCTCCTGGAAAATGTTAAGTGCTCAGTAAATGCTAACAGGCACTGGGAGGCCTACCGGAATAGGGCCTAAGGTGCTCATGCTCTCCGGGAGACCCATAAAATGTTTTCTGAGGCCCAGAGAGAAAGAGGGCAGAAATGATCAGCTCCAAAAATGCAAAGAGAAAACTGCAGAATCAGAATGAATACCTTATCACATGTCTCCACATTTACAAAAATGTGTCAACTCCATCAACCGCTAAATTCTGTATTCATAAAGATTTCATTACATTTCAAAACAGCTCCTAGGTTAAATTTTCTCACTTTGCAGGAATTCCCCAGCCTGCACAATGATTGCCAGTCTCAAATTGCATGCATTCCTCTTCGCTAAATATTTTCACATGCAGTGCTCTAAAAAGGACTTCTGAGTTTTTAAAAACACAGGCACAGAGTTGTCAGTTCCTGAAGATATGGTGCTTTTTCACTAGTTTGCAGATCGAGAGGCGGGGTCTCCACTGAGACCTCCCAGTGCTGCCCCTCCCCCATCCTCCAGAGGTTAGCCATCCCTCCCTCGTTGGTCACAAGATCACAGGATGGTGAGGCCAGTGGGTTCACATCCTGTCTCTTATACACATCTCCCACCCTAATGACCTCGTTTTAACTTGATTACCTCTGTGGACATGAATTTGAGCAAACTCCAGGAGATAATGAAGGACAGGAAAGTCTGGCGCGCTGTAGTGCATGGGGTCAGATATGACTGAGCAACTGAACAACAACCTCTGTGCATGTCTTGTCTTCAAGTACAATCACATCCTGAGGTCCTAGGGGCCAAGACATCAACATGTGAATTTGGCAGGGAAAAAAGGTCACAGTTTTCAAAGATATACAGATTTTTCAGGAATGCAACTTCTGGGAAAATTGAGGAAAATGGCTTGTCATTCAGTCCAGAACCTTACAAAGAGTTGTTCACCGTTTCTGTGAACAGACCTGCAGGGTCTGAACATCCCCCCTGCTGCTTCTGCCTCAGATGAGCTGTCTCAATAGGCCCACGTGTCTGAGCACTTCATCCTGTGCTCAGTGTAACCAGGACTGGTGCCCCTGCATTCACAAGCTGAATTAGTATTTATCAGACATTATTGTCTTTTTATTTCTTCTGTTTATATCTGATAGAGCATCATATGATTGGGCTGCTGTTTTGTTGTTGTTTTTAACTGTATGTGGTTAAGTCATAGTGGGCTTCCCAGGTGGCACTAGTGGTAAAGAACCTGCCTGCCAATGTAGGAGACTCAAGAGACACGGGTTCGATTCCTTGGTCAGGACGAGCCCCTGGAGAAGCAAGTGGCAACCAATGGTATTCTTGCCTGGAAAATCCCTTGGACAGAGGAGCCTGGCAAGCTACAGTCCGTGGGGTTGCAAAGGGTCAGACACCACTGAAGCGATGGAGCACACAAGTCATATTAGCTCTGATTTTTATTTCTGGAGACAAAAAGGAAGTGGAAGAAAAGACACGTTATAAAAAGAATCTGCAGGGACTTCCCTGGCAGTCCAGTGGTTGAGATCCCATGCTTCAAATGGAGGAGGTGCACATTCTAACCCTGGGAGGGGGACTGAGATCCAGCATGATGCGCAGTGTGGCCAAAAAAAAGAATCTGGGACACTTAGGTTGTGTCCACCTTTTGGCTGCTGTCAACCATGCTGCTGTGAAGATGAGTGTGCCTGGATGTCTCTGCACACCTGTTTTCTACTCCTGAATGTATACCTGGGAGTGAAATTCCTGGACCCTATGGTAATTCTAGACATTTCACTTTTGAGGACCTGCCAGGCTGTCTTCCATCGTGGCCGCCCCATCTTAACGTTCCCACCAGCCCTGCACGAGAGTTCCGAGTGTGTCTCCATCTTCACCGCTTTTTTTCTGAGTGTGTTTCTTGTTTTAAATAACAGCCATTCTATCGGGTGTGTTAGGGCTTCTTTGGTGGCTTAGTGGTAAAGTATCTGCCTGCCAATGGAGGAGCCACAGAAGACGGGAATTCGATTCCTGGGTGGGGAAGATCCCCTGGAGGAGGAAGTGGGAACCCACTCCAGTATTCTTGCCTGGAGAATTCCATGGACAGAGGAGCCTGGCGGGCTACAGTCCAATGGGTAGCTAAGAGTTGGACACAACTGAAGTGACTGACCACCACCACCAATGAGTGTGTTAGTAGTGTGGATAAGCAAATTGTGGTCCACCCATACAGTGGAATGTTGTTGGTTGTTTAGTCGCTCAGTTATATTCTTTTCCATTATGGTTTATCACAGGATATTGAATATAGTTCCCTGTACTATTCAGTAGGACCTTGTAGTTTATCCATCTTATATATACCAATTTGCTAATCCCAGATTCCCAATCCTTATAGATACATTCATGTCATATTTTAGATTCCATATATGTGATATCATATGATATTTTTGCTTTTGTCTGACTTATAATAATCTCTGCTGCTGCTGCTGCTATTAAGTCGCTTCAGTCGTGTCCGACTCCTAGCAACCCCATGGACTGCAGCCCACCAGACTCCCCCATCCCTGGGATTCTCCAGGCAAGAACACTGGAGTGGGCTGCCATTGTCTTCTCCAATGCATGAAAGCAAAAAGTGAAAGTGAAGTCGCTCAGTCGTGTCCGACTCCTAGCAACCCCATGGACTGCAGCCCACCAGGCTCCTCCGTCCATGGGATTTTCCAGGCAGGAACACTGGAGTGGGCTGCCCTCACCTTCTCCATAATAATCTCTAGGTCCACCTATATTGCTGCAAATGGCATTATTTTGTTCTTTCACTGGCATTATTCATTCTTTTTATGGCTGAGTAATATTCCATTGTATATAGGTACCACATCTTTATCCATTCCTCTGTCAATGGACATTTAGATTGATTCTGTGTCATAGATACTGTAAATAGTGTTGCTATGAACACAGGTACATGTATAGGATGGCAAGATTTTTTAATTAAACTTTCTATTTTTTCCTGGGGTATAGCTGATTAACAATGTTTTTGATAGCAAAAAGACGCAGCCATATATATATAATGGTAACCATGCATGCATGCTAAGTCACTTCAGTTGTGTCTGACTCCGATTCTATAGACCATTGCCCACCGGGCTCTTCTGTCCGTGGGATTTTCCAGGCAAGAATACTGGAGTGGGTTGCCATGCCCTCCTCCATTCTCCCCCAAACTCCTCTCCTATTCAGGCTGCCATATAACATTGAGCAGAGTTCCGTGTGCTATACAGTAGGTCTTTTTTGGTTATCCACTTTAAATATAGCAGTGTGCACCTGTTCTTACGAAGGCAAATCTTTGTGTTACATGTATTTTGCCACAATTAAAAAAAAATGTTTTAAAGGTCAGGGTAGGGACGGTTGGGTGTCATAGGAATGAGAACCACTGCAGCAGGCCTGGGAGACAGACTTGGAATCCAAGCTACCTGTCTGCGCATAGGAGTTAATAGTTCCTCTCTGTTTTGGCTTTGTTAACTGAGAATAGGACAGTATTTGTCATAGAGGGTCTTTGCCAAGATTAAATTAGTTAATAGGCGTAAAAAGCTCCTGGAAAATGTTAAGTGCTCAGTAAATGCTAACAGGCACTGGGAGGCCTACCGGAATAGGGCCTAAGGTGCTCATGCTCTCCGGGAGACCCATAAAATGTTTTCTGAGGCCCAGAGAGAAAGAGGGCAGAAATGATCAGCTCCAAAAATGCAAAGAGAAAACTGCAGAATCAGAATGAATACCTTATCACATGTCTCCACATTTACAAAAATGTGTCAACTCCATCAACCGCTAAATTCTGTATTCATAAAGATTTCATTACATTTCAAAACAGCTCCTAGGTTAAATTTTCTCACTTTGCAGGAATTCCCCAGCCTGCACAATGATTGCCAGTCTCAAATTGCATGCATTCCTCTTCGCTAAATATTTTCACATGCAGTGCTCTAAAAAGGACTTCTGAGTTTTTAAAAACACAGGCACAGAGTTGTCAGTTCCTGAAGATATGGTGCTTTTTCACTAGTTTGCAGATCGAGAGGCGGGGTCTCCACTGAGACCTCCCAGTGCTGCCCCTCCCCCATCCTCCAGAGGTTAGCCATCCCTCCCTCGTTGGTCACAAGATCACAGGATGGTGAGGCCAGTGGGTTCACATCTCAGACTCTTCTTCTTTTGTCAACTGTGTGTCCTTGGGAAAGTGACCTAGCCTCTCTGGAGCTCTCAGAGTTCTCATTTCTCAAATGGGCATGATGCCTCCACCCCAGGTCGCTGGGCAGATTCTGGTGGGTGACTGTGTCAGTTCCAGTCTTATGAGCTGGGGCCGGGGGCAGGGGGCCTTGGCATGCAGCTTGTGGGAATCTTAGTTCCCTGATCAGGGATCATACCTGGGGCCTCAGCCATGAGTGTGCTGAGTTCTAAACACTCATTACCAGGGAATTCCCAGTATTGCACTGATTTTATGATTTGAGAGTTTCACACAATACCTGCAAGAAAATTAGGTGTATGTTTCCTCTGGTTGTCATAACAAATTCACACAAACCTCTCACCTCAAAGTCTGGAGGTCTGAAGTCCTCTAATTCAAGGTGCCTGCAGAGCTGTTTCTTTCCAAGGCACTAGGAGAGCAATCTGGTTCCCTGCCTTTTCCAGCTTCTCCAAGCCACCACATCGCTTGCCTCCTGGCCCCTTCCTCCAGCTTCAGAGCCAGAATGCAGCATATTTCTCATCCTTTTTCCACAGTCACATCTCCCTCTGACTATTAGGGGACAGTTTCCAAAATCACGAGCCTTGGCCAGGCCTGCTTGCCCGAATTGCCTCGCAACAGTATGTCCTGAAAAGCAAAGTGGTACTGCCTCTGAAAACCAACCAGAAGAATTTGAGAGGGCCCTATCCTGCCTCTTGAGAAATCTGTATGCAGATCAGGAAGCAACAGTTAGAACTGGACATGGAACAACAGACTGGTTCCAAATAGGAAAAGGAGTACGTCAAGGCTGTATATTGTCACCCTGCTTATTTAACTTATTTAACTTATTCAAGTATGCAGAGTACATCATGAGAAACACTGGGCTGGAAGAAGCACAAGCTGGAATCAAGATTGCTGGGAGAAATCTCAATAACCTCAGATATGCAGATGACACCACCCTTATGGCAGAAAGTGAAGAGGAACTCAAAAGCCTCTTGATGAAAGTGAAAGAGGAGAGCGAAAAAGTTGACTTTATTAAAGCTCAACATTCAGAAAACGAAGATCATGGCATCCAGTCCCATCACTTCTTGGGAAATAGATGGGGAAACAGTGGAAACAGTGTCAGACTTTATATTTTTGGGCTCCAAAATCACTGCAGCTGGTGACTGCAGCCATGAAATTAGAGAACGCTTACTCCTTGGAAGAAAAGTTATGACCAACCTAGATAGTATATTCAAAAGCAGAGACATTACTTTGCC
>SJYV01001425.1:0-10032 GCA_006410875.1 Neotragus pygmaeus | reverse complement strand
TTTTCATTTTCAAATGGGTAGAACTGGCTTTAGGCTATATACAATTAAGTAAAAGTATAAATGTCTGTCACCATTTTAGTCATTGTAAATACATTAGTCCGGTCAGTTGTAAAATTAATTTCTACCAAAATAAATTTCTTGACATTTAACTTGAATTATTCTTCCCTCAGGATTTAAAAGCTGCTCTTGGAGGTTACATTTATTTGGATGACACATCTGTTCAACCGTTAAAACACACTTCTGAATCACATGGCTAATTTATTGATTGGCATACTCAGATAACAAGGTAAAATAAGCATACATTTGGGGATGAGATATTTCCTTTCAAATATGAATTTTATTGAGAAAACAGTCTGAGGACTTACCATCCATCAATGAAGGTAGAAGCAATTAGGAATAATTAAAAGTATTAATCAATGTAGTAAGAGAACTAGTTTACTGATTTTTAGTGTCTACCTAATTAAAAGACATTAAAAACTAATGATTGTTTTTACTTTTATCCCACGTCCAGAATGTGAATGAAGCAGTCACTCTTCCAAGACTTCTATGGCTGAACTGCACAGTTGAGCTGTCAACTGAAACCCAATCAGGAAACTCATAGATGCTTTGAGAAGATATCTTAATCAAAAACAAAACAAAAATAATGTTGGGGAAGGTTGTCCAAGATGGTGACTTAGCAAAAGCTGAAACACATCCTCTCATGGACAAAACAAGCCTACAGTTTCATATGGAACAATTCCCTCTGAAGAACCCAAGAATCAGCTGAACAGCTACTCCACAACAGAGGGCCAAAGGGCCATATGGACAAGGTATGAGAGGCAGAGATTCAGTTTCACCCACAAATCCCATCTTCATCATCATGATCCACAATTGGGAGAATCTCACAAGTACAGAACTTCTCCCTGAGGAGCAAGGAATTTGTGTCCTACATCAGGCACATCAGTCCTTAGGATCTGCATGAGAAATGAGTCTCTAAAGTATATAGTTTTGAAAACCAATAGAGGTTATGTCCAGGAGAACCACAGGGCTATAGGAAATGGAGATTCTGCATTTAAAGTGTTCTCTCACAGACTCACTCACCCTGGACCCAGGCAAAAGGAACACTTGGGAAGCCTATACTTTATGTGTGATTATGTTAAACCAAAAATAACTTCCAGAGGGGCAAAAACCTTTTGGGACTCTCTCCAGGGCTGTGGGTCCTGGCTGTGTGATTAGTCACTCAGTCGTGTCCAACATTTTGAGACACTATGGACTCTAGCCCATCAGGTTCTTCTGTCCATGGGGATTCTCCATGCAAGAATAATGGAATGGGTTGCCATGCCCTCCTCCAGAGGATCTTCCTGACCCAGGGACTGAACTCAGGGCTCAGGCATCTAAGGTGGATTCTTTACTGTCTGAGACACTAGGCACCATTTTTCAGTCCTCCTTCTCCCTCACTATTGCCAGTTCTGACTGACACCATTTTTGCATTTTCATTCTAGCCTGCTAGCTAGTGCCCCTCTGCACTGCTGTTGCGACCATGCCACAGGTGGGGTGTAGGCACTCTGGTCCCCTCTGCTCCCCCATCAAAGCCAATAGAAGCAAACAGCCCAAATAGTTGAGTGTCAGGCTTTCACTGTCAAGAGGCAGTGAGTTTCTCAGCTGAACAGGCCAGTTGGAGAGACAGATGAGAGACAACCAAGAACTAAAGCATGGTTAAACAATATGGATCATTGCCTACACAGGACTACTCCTTTTAAACTGGGAGAGATAGCTGTTTCATTTAGCACATAGAAATACAGAGAGTCAAGCAAAATAGGGAAACAGAGTAAAGTGCTCCAAACAAATCACAAGAAAATGCTCAGAAAAGAAATCTGAATAAGAGATAAGTAATATATCATANCATTGCCTACACAGGACTACTCCTTTTAAACTGGGAGAGATAGCTGTTTCATTTAGCACATAGAAATACAGAGAGTCAAGCAAAATAGGGAAACAGAGTAAAGTGCTCCAAACAAATCACAAGAAAATGCTCAGAAAAGAAATCTGAATAAGAGATAAGTAATATATCATATCATTCAGTTCTAATGAGATGGATGAAACTGGAGCCTATTATACAGAGTGAAGTAAGCCAGAAAGAAAAACACCAATACGGTATACTAACACATATATATGGAATTTAGAAAGATAGTAATGATGGCCCTGTATGTGAGACAACAAAAGAGACACAGACATATAGAATGGACTTTTGGCCTCTGAGGGAGAGGGAGCGGGTGGGATGATTTGGGAAAATGGCATTGAAGCGTGTATACTATCATGTTAGAAATGAGGCGCTGGTCTATGTTCAGTGCAGGATGCAGGATGCTTGGGGCTGGTGCACGGGGATTATCCAGAAGGATGTGGGGTGGGAGGTGGGAGGGGGATTCGGGACTGGGAGCTCGTGTACACCTGTGGTGAATTCATGTCGATGTATGGCAAAGCCAATAGAGTATTGTAAAGTAAAATAAAGAAAACAAGAAAAAAAAAAGTAATGGTAATAAAGATGTTCATTAAACTCAGAAAAAGCATAGATGAACACAGAGGAAATTATAGCAAGTTAAGAAAATATGAGAAAGTACTAAACAGAAGACACATAGTTGAAGCATACAATAACTGAAGTGAAAAATACACTAGATGGGTTTAATAGCACAGTAGATAACGTAGAGGAATGGATCAGAGATCTGGAAAAAACAAGCAATGGAACTCACCCAAATAGAGCAGCAAAAGAAAGAAGAACTTTAAAAAGTGAAGATAGATCAAAGAACCAATGGGACAACATATAGCAAAATATCATTTTCATTGTAGGGGTCCTAGAAGGAGAAAAGTGAGAGAAAGGGGCAGAAAACTCATGTGAAGAAATAATGGCTTAAGAAGGAAAGGTGAAATGGGTAAAGGGGCTCAATTATATGGTGATGAATAGTAATTGCATTTTTGGCAGTGAGCACACTGTAGTGTGTACAGAAGTAGAAATGTAATGTTGCACACGTGATATCTATGTAATGACAACATTACCTAAATAAAAAGATGAATTAAAAAAAAAAAGAAATAATGACTGAAAATTTCTCTAATCTGGAGAAGGAAGCAGACATCTGGATGTAGGAAAGCCAGAGAGTTTCAAAAAAGATAAACCCAAAGAGAACCACAGTGAGACACATTATATTTTAAATGCCCAAAATTGAGGAGATAATATTAATATCAGAAAGAAAAACACAACTTGCTATTTACTCAGGAACCCCTGTAAAACTACTGGCAAACTTCTCAGCAGAAATTTTATAGGCCAGGGACTGGCATGATAAATTCAAAGTGCTGGAAAAAAAAAACAAACAAAAAACTTCCAAATAAGAATACTCTATTCAGCAAGGTTATCATTTAGAATAGAGGAGAAATAAAGAGTTTTCCAGACAAGTAAGAGCAAAGAAGTTAATCACCATTAAACCAGCCCTGCAGGAAATGTCATAGGGATGTTTTAATCTGAAAAGGAAAGGCACTAATGAGTAATAATAATAAAAAAATACATGAAAGTAAAAATTTCACAGGAAAAGTCAAATATATGATAAAGAAAATAGATCAATCACATACTTTTAATGTTAGCATGAACTTTAAAAGACAACTGGCAAAAGATTTAAGGGTCTAGATCTGATCGAATGCCTGATGAACTATGGATGGAGGTTTGTGACACTGTACAGGAGACAGGGATTAAGACCATTCCCAAGAAAAATAAATGCAAAAAAAAAAAAAAAAGGCTGTCTCAGGAGGCCTTACAAATAGCTGTGAAAAGCAAAAGAGAAAAGGAAAGATATTCCCATTTGAATGCCGAGTTCCAAATAGCAAGGAGAGATAAGAAAGCCTTCCTCAATCAGTGCAAAGAAATAGAGGAAAACAATATAATGGGAAAGACCAGAGATCTCTTCAAGAAAATTAAAGATACTAAGGGAACATTTCATGCAAAGATGGGCTCAATAAAGGACTGAAATGGTAGGGACCTAACAGAAGCAGAAGATATTAAGAAGAGGTGGCAAGAATACACAGAAGAACTGTACAAAAAAAAAGATCTTCATGACCTAGATAATCACATGGTGTGATCACTCACCTAGAGCCAGACATCCTGGAATGTGAAATCAAGCCTTAAGAAGCATCACTATGAACAAAACTAGTGAAGGTGATAGAATACCAATTGAGCTATTTCAAATCTTAAAAGATGATGCTGTGAAAGTGTTGCACTCAGTATGTCAGCAAATTCGGAAAACTCGGCAGTGGGCCACAGACTGGAAATGGTCAGTTTTCACTCCAATCCCAAAGAAAGGTAATGCAAAAGAATGCTCAAACTATTGCACAATTGCACTCATCTCACACACTAGTAAAATAATGTTCAAAATTCTCCAGGCCAGGCTTCAGCAATATTTGAACTTCCAGATGTTCAAGCTGGTTTTAGAAAAAGCAGAGGAACCAGAGATCAAATTGCCAACATTCGCTGGATCATTGAAAAAGCAAGAGAGTTCCAGAAAAACATCTATTTCTGCTTTATTGACTATGCCAAAACGTTTGACTGTGTGGATCACAATAAACTGGAAAATTTTTAAAGAGATGGGAATACCAGACTACCTGATCTGCCTCTTGAGAAACCTGTATGCAGATCAGGAAGCAACAGTTAGAACTGGACATGAAACCACAGACTGGTTCAAATAGGAAAAAGAGTACGTCAAGGCTGCATATTGTCACCCTGCTTATTTAACTTATTTGCAGAGTACATCAAGAAAAATGCTGGGCTGGAAGAATCACAAGCTGAAATCAAAATTACTGGGAGAAATATCAATAGCCTTAGATATGCTGATGACACCACCCTTACGGCAGAAAGTGAAGAAGAACTAAAGAGCCTCTTGATGAAAGTGAAAGAGGAGAGTAAAAAAGTTGGCTTAAGACTCAACATTCAGAAAACTAAGATCATGGCATCTGGTCCCATCACTTCATGGGAAATAGATGGGGAAACAGTGTAAACAGTGGCTGACTTTATTTTTGGGGGGTTCAACATCAATGCAGCTGTTGATTGCAATCATGAAATTAAAAGATGCTTACTCCTTGGAAGGAAGGTTATGACCAACCTAGACAGCATATTCAAAAGCAGAGACATTACTTTGCCAACAAAGGTCTGTCTAGTCAAGGCTATGGTTTTTCCAGTGGTCATGTATAGATGTGAGTTGGAATATAAAGAGGGCTGAGTGCAGTAGAATTGACGCTTGTTGGAGAAGACTCTTGAGAGTCTCTTGAACAGCAAGGAGATCCAACCAGTCCATCCTAAGGGAAATCGGTCCTGGGTGTTCATTGGAAGGACTGATGTTGAAGCTGAGATTCCAGTATTTTGGCCACCTGATGCAAAGAATTGACTCATTTGAAAAGACCCTGATGTTGGGAAAGATTAAAGGCAGGAGGAGAAGGGGAGAAAAGAGGATTAGATGGTTAGACAGCATCACTGACTCAATGGACATGAGTTTGAGTAAACTCCGGGAGTTCGGATGGACAGGGAGGCCTGGCATGTTGTGGTTCATGGGGTCCCAAAGAGTCAGACACGACTGAATGACTGGACTAACTGAACTATAACTGCAACAATTACTTAAAATGTGTGCTCGTCCCTCAGTCGTGTCTGATTGTTTGTGATCCCATGCACTATAGCCTGCCAGCCTCCTCTGTCCATGAAATTCTCCAGGTGGGAATACTGGAGTGGGTTGCCATTCTCTTCTCTAAAGGATACACAGAAATATAAAGGTACAAAATGTGACATCAAAAGCATGGGAGTGGAGTAAGATGCAGAGTTTTAGAATGCATTTAAACTTAACTTGCTATTAATGTAAAATATATTGTTACATTTACAGGCAACTATATAAGTATATTTGTGTATATTTGGAACATTATGATAACCATAAAAGAGAAATACACAAAAAAACCCATAATGTACCTACTAAACCTATAAAAGTCAATGGCAAATGAAGCTAAGCATAACACTTAAAAACATTTATCAATTTTATGTAGTATTCTAAAAATATTTAATATCTACCTTTTCCAAATTCCTCTGAAAAATTGAAGAAGGAACACTCAATTCATTTTACAAGGCCAACATTACTCTGATATTAAGACCAGAATAGGGTACTACCAAAAAGATAGTTATAGACGAATATCTCTGATATAATACCAGAAAACATAAAACTTCTAGTAGAAAACATAGGCAATAGACTCTTTGACACAATTCTTGGCAATGTTTTTTGGATTGACTTCAAAGGCAATGACAACAGAAGCAAACTACAACAAATAGACTGTATCAAACACAGAAAGTTTCTGCCTTTAGAAAGAAGTCATCAAGAAAATAAAATGTAACCTACTAAATGGGAGAAGATATTTACAAATTATATATCTGAAAGAGGTTAATATAAACTATATGTAAATAACTCTTAAGCTCAATAAAATTGATCAAAATTGAGCAGAAAACCTTACACTTTTTCAAAGAACACATAAAGATGGCTGATAGGCATGTGAAAATATGCTGAAAATCACACATCATTAGGGAAATGAAAATCAAAACCACAGATGAGATATCACCTGACATCTGTCAGAATGGCTATTACCAAAAGGACAAGAAACAGCATGTGATGGCAGGAATGTGAAGAAAAAGGTATCTTAATGCACCGTTGCTGGGAAAGTAAATTGGCACAACCACTATGGAAGACATTATGGAGGCTCTTCAAAAATATAAAAATAGAACTAATGATTTCTATCCCATTTCATGGTTTATCCTAAAAGTATAGTTGAATTTTCATTGAAAAGTTGCTTTTGTCTATTTTATGTTTTGGTCTTTACATGGGACATGGAAGAAAGAAGTGATTCACAGAGTGCAGAGGGTTCATTGATTCATGGCTTGTTTATGTAAGTTAATAATAGTAAGATCATATACAGAAAAGGTAATCAAGACTATTTTATCAGAAAAGAAGGCCTTTGAAGTGATCCTTGCATCATTATGAGTCTATGGTAAGTGAAATTATGGGGTCTTCTCTGTTAGATTATTAACACACACAAAATAGCAGAGGAGGAAATGTAGCAAACTGTTAACAAACTTAGTGAATAGTACATCTAACACAGAACATATATGAGATATTGACTTAAAATACTGAAATGGGCATTGTGTAGAAGTTATGCAATGCTTTGTTTGTTTGTTGTTTGTTTTATAAATAAAAATGTGAAACGCGGAAGAAAAGCAAGTTGGACAAGTTATTGAAAAATATTCTCTTTTTAGAACTTTATCGCTAGGATCTGGGGAAAGACTCAAAGTTTTGTTTTGTTTTGTTTTGTTTTGTTTATATGTTTTTCAAAATGTTATATTAAAAAAATCAGAGAAAAAGGGAAAAAAGAGAGAAGGGAAGGAAGGACAATGCTCTGGGAATATATAACAACCTGGTCAAATGTTTTATTTGACATCTGTCATATTCAGGTCTCAGTCAGAAAAATGTACCATTATAAAATGCTAATGAAGACTAAAAGTTCGGGCTCTGCAGGATGTTAATTGTGGTTGAGAGTCCAGTTACCTAACATAAAGTTCCACAGAAAACTCTCTCCCTTTTCACAAAACTTTTGAAAATTTGCATGCTTAGTTGCTTCAGCTTTGTCTGGCTCTTTGAGTCCCTATGGATTGCAGCCCATCAAGCTCTTCTGACCATGGAATTCTCCTGGCAAGAATACTGGAGTTGGTTGCCTTACCCTTCTCCATGGGATGTTCCTGACCTGGGATCAAACCTGAATCTCTTGCATCTCCTGCATTGGCAAGTGGATTCTTTACCACTGGTACCATCTGGGAAGCATATACATGTATTTTAAACAGATTTCAAATATGAACTTTCCTGAAGAGTGATATTTCCAACTGCACTGTCAGACTGATATTTTTACATATAATTCCCGAGGCAGTGCCCCTCCTTTCCCATCATTCTTTCCAAACTGTGGTTAAGTGTAGGTGGTGTTCACATGTATGTGATACTGATCTGTAAGTATCAGAGTGCATTGGGGAAAATTATTATTGAAAACAAATCTCTGTGTAGAAGCAACAATCCTGTACCCTCTGTGTGCTCATAAAGAGCATCCCGTCCCTGGGCTGTCTGTTTTTGCTGGAAAGTCTACCTTTTCCCCTTGCATTCTTTCTGAAGGTAGCACTTAGAAACAGCTATCTGGCTCCTCAGTGCCACCTGCNGGGGCTGCTTCCCTGCGCTGGGGCTGTGGGCAGGAGCTCAGACACACAAGGGCAGCCACAAACAACCTGCACATGTCTCTGCTGGAGAGGAGAGCGCTAGGGAAACTACCTCTGTCAAGAACTTGAAGGGGGACCGCGGAATCAGCCTCCGGATGTGGGGCTGCATCCCCCATCCAAGGGCCCTGGGAGCCTTGTGCTCTCCGTGCTGCCCTAATTACGTGCGGCCAAGCACCAGCTGGAGAATCCTACCAGTGCCCTTCCCTTCGCTCTGAAAGAGCTCTAACTGATGGAGCCCTTGGAAGTATGAAACACACCTGCCCCTAATCCATCCACAAGGACGCCTGGGGCAGAGGTTCAAAGGCAAGGCAGGAGCAGAGCTGAGGCCCAGAAGGTGCCATTGGCGTCTCCCAGCCTGGCATAGCCTGCTCCTCTCTGGGCAGTAACGCTAAACTCTAGGCAAGTCTGGGGAAGTCTCACCCAATGCAGAGCAGCCTCGTACCCGGGACGCTAGCAGATAGGGCTTCTGAGCAGAGCTGGAGCTCTGCAGTTCTGGTGGCGCACTTGGGATTTCCCAAGCAGTCCTTGAAGATGCACGCAGCTGGGCTGCCTCTTCTTCCCCCGAGGACTCTCACTTTCCCTCATGCTGTGCATTCTGTTTCCATGCGGGGGCGCCACGCGTCCCCTGGAGGTCTTGGCTCAGTGGCTGCTTCCCTGATCTGGGGCTGTGGGCAGGAGCTCAGACACACAGTGGCAGGCCCAAACCATTGGCACACGTCTTTCCTGGGGAGGAGAGCTCTAGGGAAATTTCGTATGTCCAGCACTCAAATGGCGACCACGAATTCAGCCTCCAGTTGTGGGGCTGCCTTCCCCACCCAGGGGCCCTGGGAGCCTAGTGCTTTTCGTGCTGCGCTGAGTCCATGCGGCTAAGCACCAGCTGGAGAAGCGTACCAGTTGCCCTTCCCTTCCCTCTGACAGAGCTCTTCCTGCTGTAGCCCTTGTCAGTGTGAAATACACTGGTCTCTAACCCCTCGCCAAGGACACCTGGGGCCTAGGTGCAAAGGCAAGGCAGAAGCGGAGCTGAGGCCTGGAAGGTGCCCGTGGTGTCTTCCAGGCTGGTGCAGCCTGCTCAGACCTGAGCAGTAACCCAGCAGCTAGGCAAGTCTGGGCAAGGCTCGCCCAGGGCAGAACAGCCTCGTGCCCGGGACTCTGCCAGAACGGGCCTCTAAGCNGCTGGAGCTCTGCAGTTCTGGGGACGCACTTGGGATTTCCCAAGCAGGCCTTGCCGACGCACGCAGCTGGGCTGCCTATTCTTCCCCAGAGGAGTCTCAATTTCCCGCATGATGTGTATTCTGTTTCCATGCGGGGGCGCCACGCCCTTCCTGAGGTCTTGGCTCAGGGGCTGCTTCCCTGAGCTGGGGCTGTGGGCAGGAGCTCAGACACTGTCTCTTATACACATCTAGATGTGTATAAGAGACAGGTAGACGCACGGAGCTGGGCTGCCTGGTCTTCCCCCGAGGAGGCACGCTTCCCCACATGCAGTGCCCTGGGCTTGCAGGCGGGGGCACCACGAGTCTCCTGGAAGTCTTGGTTCAGGGGCTGCTTCCCCTGAGCTGGGGCTGTGGGCGGGAGCCTAGACAAGCATGGGCAGGCCCAAACCACCTGCACACGTGTGCTGGGTAACGGAGCACTAGGGAACCTACGTCTGTCAGGCACTTGCTGGGGGCCCACAGACTCAGCCTTTGGTTTTGGGGCTGCATCCCCGATAGGGGCGCTGGGAGCCTGGTGCTCTC
>SJYV01001423.1:0-10261 GCA_006410875.1 Neotragus pygmaeus | reverse complement strand
GACCTCCTCCTCACCGGCGCTCCTGACCCACCTTCTCCTGCTCAGCACTGTCCGCACCATGCACAGCCGCCCCCTCCACCCCAGTCCCCTGCCGCAGACTGGCCGGAAGCCGCGCTCGCGCCGCTCCCCAGCCCCATCATAATAAAAGTACCGCGCCCCCCTGCATCCTGTCTGTTCTCTTCAGGGGGAGGCGGCCTGCAGGGCACCCGGCCCCCAGGGGCTGCGCAGAGCTCCGGTGGAGCCAGTGGTTCCTGGCTGAGCCCTTGGGGCGGGGCTTCTGCCTCCACGTCTGTGTCCGCGTCGCCACTGGACCCCGGGCACGCTGGCAGCGGTCCAGAGCCGCGTGCGTCAGCGACCAGTTCTGCTTCCGGCCCAGCCAGGGGTTTGTCCCCTAGGTCCGGTCTGTTGGAGTTTACAGCTCCATGACCTGTGGGCGCAGCATTAAACGGGAGTGCTCTGCTGGATTCAGGGCTGGAGTGACTGAAGTCTCACGGGGACTGTCGAGGAGACCGGCTTGGCACTTTCCGGAAGGCAGCCCGCAGCCCCCTTCCTGGTGCCAGATGTGAGGAGGCGCGCACTGCGGGGCTTGCCCCAGGGTGCGCCTCTCAGCGTCCTGGAGTGTGCCACAAGCAGCTGCCGCCCACAGACCGGAAGCCCGGCCCTTGGTAGACTGTTCTAGCCGCTCTGAGAAGTAGGCAGCAGGTTGGGGGGCATTCCCCAGGGGTGGGGTTAGCGCCCCAAGGCTTATCTTGTGTGTCATGGACATACAGTTTGAAGGTTTTTTAGGTCTGAGAGTCCAAAGCTGGAGCCGAGACTGGGTTCCTTTTTCTTGTCTCGATGCCTGTTCAGCCCTCTTTACTCCAAGGGAGAGGCTCACGGTGACGTCCCTTCCATGTGAGCCCTTGGTGTGGGATCCAAACCAGACAAAACCCTGCCATTCCCAGAAACCCTTTCAGTTGCCGGCAGATCCTCGGTGCTTCCAAACCTGCAGTGGCTTGCTTTCTGTCAGGCAAGAGGTTCAGTTGTCCCTGGGAGAGGACAAAGCCCAGATATGTGACTTGTTTGTATATCTGAGCTTTTTCCTGGAGACCTTATACCCACATTTGGCCAAATAGTTCAGGGTCTTGACGGTATTCTCTAGATACTTGTCACATGTAGGGCTTGCCACCATGTAGAGCATGTCACCCACGTACTGGAGCAAAAGTCCTTCCACCAACATTAGGTCTCTAACGTCCCTAAGCCAGCGTTTCCCAGACCAGGGGGGGTCTGAATACCTGTGGCAGGGCTGCCCAACGGTGGTGCTGGACTGGCTGTGTTTCCAGGCCCTGCCGTTCAAAGGCAAACAGCAGCTGCAATTCCTCTGCAACAGGAGTGCAGAAGAAAGCACCCTTCACACCCAGGACTGAGAACCACCTGTGTTCTCCGGGAACAGTTGTGAGCAGAGTGTGTGGATTAGGCCCCACAGGGTATAAGTTGTGGACTACTTTTTTAGCAGCCCTCAAGTCCTGAATGAGGCAATACTCTCCTGAGTTTGGTTCTTTACTGGGAGGATAGGGGTGTTATATGGAGACTGCAAGGTCTGATCAGTCCTGTTTTTAAAAACGTCTCCAGAATTGACGGGATTCTTTTGGGCATCTTGTCTCAGGGGATATTGTTTTAAATTAGGTGTTCCAGCATCATTTTTAGTGGGATTTATATTGGTCTTGCATTTATGGCCTTCCCTAGTGTGCCACCAGCCCACACTTCTGACCTCACCTTGTAGTAGACTTCAGGGGGAAAGAATTCTGTTCCCTTTTCTGGGGTTTCTGAGAGTGCCACTTGTAGGCTCAAGGCGTGCTCCAGTGGAACCCTGATGTCCAGCTCTTCTGGTGGGATGGTTACTTGAGCGTTTAATTTACAAAGGAGATCTTGTCCTCAAGGGGAATTGGGCCCTCTGGCTTATGGAAGAAGCTATGTGGAAGGGTGAGATCCCCTAGTTAGCATTCCAGAGGCTGTGAAAATGTTTAGTTGTCTTAACTTGTCCAGAAATCCCCATGACCTGGATAGACTGGGATGTTTTCTGGGCCGCTTCGGTGTTTACCACAGAGTAGGTGGCACCCATGTCTACTGGAAAGTCAAATCAACTCGTTCCCCACTCTCAGTGTTACCTGGGCCTCCTGGGGGAAACTGAGATCAGACGTTTTAAGTCCAAGGGAGCCCTAGCCTCTGCATTCACCGTCAGGAGTGTCCCTCTCCTCGCCAGGAGAGAGGCTCTCGCCTCCCCTCTGTTATTTTCCAGTTTAGTGCAGTCTTCTCTGCAGCGCCGCTAACCCTCTCTCCTTAGGGAAGTTCACTGTCCCCTGCCCCCACCTCCCTTCAGGCTGTTTGTCTTCAGCGCTGCTTCCAGAAAGGCTGCCTTCTGGTTTTCACCTTCTTGTTTCTGCACTGTTCCTTGTGGTTGAATACCTTAAAGCAATTTCTACGAATAGAGAAAGGCTCATTCCAAATGTACCATCTAGCTTCTCTAACTTCCTTCTTGTGTCTGGGGCACTTTGCCCGAAAAGGCCATAATTATCACCCTTACTTTCTCATGGGCCTCAGAGTGTGCCCCTGTGTGATGCCCATGAGCTTGAGAAANGGCTCATTCCAAATGTACCATCTAGCTTCTCTAACTTCCTTCTTGTGTCTGGGGCACTTTGCCCGAAAAGGCCATAGTTATCACCCTTACTTTCTCATGGGCCTCAGAGTGTGCCCCTGTGTGATGCCCATGAGCTTGAGAAAGCCTTTCTAGAAACTCTGATGGGTCTTCATTTGGTTTCTGTTTTAGCTCCTGAATTTTGTTTAAGCTCTTTTGTTTGGGCACTCCTTTTCAAAGACTCATTAAAATACATCCATAATGTTCTAGAAGTGGGGTGCCCCCGTTTGAGGGTCTCAGCTGGGCTCACGGTGGAGACTGCAATCAGCTCCGTGAGCTGCCCTCAGATCCACCAGACGGAGCTGTGCGCTTCCCTAAATTTGTCAATCCTTCCCTCAGTTGACATCAGATACAAAAGTATGTGGCTGTCCATCCAAGTGGAGGGGGGAGTGGCAGATATGGAGGTGAAACGCTCAGTCATACGCTCAGTCATGCGGAGTGGGTCCTCTTGGTGAGCAGGGCTACGGTTTCTCAGGTAAGAAAATCTGAGGCTCTGAGGCAGAGAAAGGAGTGTGTATCCGCAGGAACCCAGTGGGCTGGCCATTTGCATTCAGGCCCCCTGGGGTCTCGGCACAAGGGGAGTTGCTCTGCTGCTGAAGTGGCTCCCAGGCCAAACTGCACGCCCTGTCGGGTCCGGGACGGTGACATCCGACCAGGTCCCTGTGATGCGGGAGTTACCATGGAAATGTCTGTCTGTTCCCCATCGGCAGTGTAAACAGGAGTCAAGGAAAGCGGTGAATACGCTGAGGACATGGGCGGGGGGCACAGCCTGCTCAGCCGGTGGGGTTCAGGCTCTGGCACAACCTTTCCCCACTCCCACCTTCTCCCCCTGTGGAGTGGACTTTCCTTTGGGCTTCCTTTCAGCTCTCTGCCCCGCAAGGCAGCAGTCCTCGACTCTTTTTCTCCTGATGTAATAATGTAATAGCATTTATGGAATTTCTGTTTATGGAATTTCATCTTTCTTTCCTGCTATTTTGCAGAACATTTCTAACTGTGAAACTGTATAATAATTGGGGGAGTCATTCAGGGGTCTTTGCTCTTCTAACCCTAAAATATGTTGGGTCCACACTTTGTTACAGTATTATATCTTTCGTAGTCATGGGCTCATGGCTATATTTTCCCCATTTACCTAATATATGCCCCAGAGGGCTTTCTTCTGGGATAGATGGAGTGATCCCCATTTCTACAAGCTTTGTAGCACCCAGACACAAAGGACGTAGACAAATTCCAACAAAAGCAGCACAAAGTCCAGCACCAATGCGTAGATGATCTGGCTCCCAAATCAAGTAAATACTTTTTACCCTATAAGACAAACGAACCAGCTCCAGCTAGACTAGTTCTGCCCCATAAGAGCTGGCTCCCAGATGAATTGGTTCCCACTTGGATAGTCCAAAAAACACTTTCCTCCCGCCCCAAACAAAGTACCTCAACCAAACTGGCTTGTCTCAGAAAGGAAAAGTCCTAAGCGAGGGAGGAATACACTCCCGGTGTGCACACCAGAGTGATCTACCCTACAAACCCTGGGCCCGCCAACTCACAACACAGGCGCATACAAACCACAAACAGATGAGGTGGCCGTTGAGCTGGGGGGACTCACCCTACAAACTCAGATCCTTGTCACAACTGCCACGTGCTGGGTGCAGTGGGCACCACTTTCAGGGAATCCCGAGGGAAAGACTCCCAGAACAGTGGGTCCAGGAGGTGCTTAGGATCCCATCTCAATATGGCGAGCCACGAGCAGCAAAGCTCCCACAGTGGCATGCCTGGTTGTTACCAAGTTCAAGCTCACTCTGCTCGCCACACCCTAGGCCAATAAATCCGAGAGACGAGGTGCTGAGGCGAGGAGTGTGGCTGTATTTGGGAAGCTGGCTGACTGAGAAGATGGTGGATTAGCATCTCCTAACAGCCATCTTACTGGGGCCTCGATGCCAGGAGCTCTTACGAATCAGAGATGGGAGGTGAGGACAAAAGTGAAGAGGGCATTCAGCCCTTGCAAGTACCTCCTAGAAGGGCGAGCCTCGGGTAGCGGAGGGTGGTGTGAGGTGGAATATCTTCTGTCATATCAGCAAACAAAGATGCCACAGCTATCTGTGATTCTGTCTCTCCAAATGTGGATTTCCGAGCGGTAAGCAGGTGAGAGGCACCATTTGCCACACAAAGAGCTCAGGGATCTCAGAGTCCTTCACAGGTGGGAGGGCAGGCTGTCTCTCTGAGGCAGGCCATTATGTACACCCACAATATCCACCAGACATGGGTTAAAGTCACAGAGGCAGACCCAGTGTTAATTCAGAATTGACTGTTCTGGCTACAGACGGACTTTCCTAGCACCCTCTCCAGCGCTGATTCTGTGTGGAGTGTTTGACAGTGGCCGTTCTGACAGGTGTGAGGTGGTACCTCACTGCAGTCTGGATCTGCATTTCTCAAACAACTAATAATGTTGACATAATTTCCTGTGATTTTTTTTAAGGGTGTGCGTGAAACTTATCTCCTGCCAGTGACTTCTTGAACATCTGCCTTGCTTAGAATCGGCTCTGGATGAGCACGTCTGGAATGTCCTCACAGCCCCGCAGACCTCGTGGCCGAGTGCTTCTGAGCACAGCTTTTGATGTTGCTGTTACGGAAACAGTCACACGCGTCCCTCCCTGTCCCTTTCTTCTGTCTCTCTTTTCCCTGCACTTTCATTTTGATCCTGTATTGCAGTAGAGCTGTTTCTAGCGCTGTGTTTGCATCAGGTTACAGGAGTTTAAGGCCCTCACATGGCAACCCCTCCAGTGTTCTTGCTTGGAGAAGCCCACGGATGGGGGAGCCTGGTGGGCTGCCGTCTATGGGGTCACACAGAGCCGGACACGGCTGAAGCGACGCGGCAGCAGCAGCAGCAGCAGCAGGGCCCTCACAGCAGCTGCCTGCCAGCTTCGGGTGGAGCTGCGACTCAGGCGCCTCCTGGCCTCAGTGCTGACGATGAGGGAGCACTAAGCGGAGCACGCTGTAAGTCCTCCAGTGGCCTGCAGTGGAGTCAGCGTTTGTTTTCCAAATACAGACAGGCAGTCCCATACCCCTCTCGCTGGCGACTCTCACCATCCGCATCCCGTCAGCACCGTGGGGGGCCCCCTTTCCTCTGTGTCTTCTCTGTGTGCTCTTTGTAGGCGGAGGACGGCCTTTCAGAGGTGCAGAGTGGCCTCTTGTCCCAATTCGTGATGTGCAGCAGTTTTCATGGTTTTTGTTTTAAACAGTGTGTGTGGGACTCACCGTGGAAATTTTCTTCTTCACTTTCTGCCCAGTTTTTACTTATTTTCGATTAGTTACGCACGGACATTTTTACAGTGCCAGGAACATTCAGAGCCAGGCAGTCTTGTGACTGTGAAGTGCCCGCAAGGCTGGGTCCCTGGCCTCGCCATCCTCTCTTAAGGCCCGAGATGTCGTCTCCACGGAAGCAGGGGGTCAGCTTGAGCCCAGCCTTCCTCTCTACATGCTTCCTCTTTCTCTCCCAGAGACGGTGACTGCCAAGCTGGGCTGGAGCAACCCGGGCGGGAGCGTGCTCCCAGGACGCCAAGAAGCGGGAGCGCGCGGGGCTTCTCAGAAGCGTGACCGTGACCACGGGCAGGGGTCTCCTCCGGGCGCTGTGCCCAGCCCTGCTCACCCGATTATCATCAGACTTGGAGGTGGACGCGGCCCCGGTATCGAGATTTCATGGGTGGAAACCATTCATTTCTTTCCTGAAAGAGGAAGGTCGCCTTCTACTTTGTTTGGGAGATCCCCTTTGCAGATGACACCACCCTCATGGCAGAAAGCGAAGAAGAACTAAAGATCCTCTGGATGAAAGTGAAAGAGGAGAGTGAAAAAGTTGGCTTAAAGCTCAACATTCAGAAAACTAAGATNGGAGGAGAAGGGGACGACAGAGGATGAGATGGTTGGATGGCATCACCGACTCAATGTACATGGGTTTGGGTGGACTCTGGGAGTTGCTGATGGACAGGGAGGCCTGGTGTGCTGCTGTTCATGGGGTCGCAAAGAGTCAGACATGACTGAGTGGACTGAACTGAACTTTTTAATAAAGAAAAATGGCTAGCTTTAATTACATAGTAAGGATTACACTGTGTACATGTATGCTGCTGCTGCTAAGTCACTTCAGTCGTGTCCGACTCTGTGTGACCCCATAGACGGCAGCCCACCAGGCTCCCCCGTCCCTGGGATTCTCTAGGCAAGAACACTGGAGTGGGTTGCCATTTCCTTCTCCAATGCATGAAAGTGAAAAGTGAAAGTGAAATCGCTCAGTCATATCTGACTCTTAGCGACCCCATGGACTGCAGCCTTCCAGGCTCCTCCATCCATAGGATTTTCCAGGCAAGAGTACTGGAATGGGGTGCCAACATGTATCCAATAATCACAAAGATCACGAGACAGAGCAGGACGAGCGGGCACCCAGGAGCGCCTTCTCCGGTTGCAGCCTGCCTCCCCACCCCGAGGTTGCTGTCCTCCGCCTCCGAGCCAGAGGNGGATTTTCCAGGCAAGAGTACTGGAATGGGGTGCCAACATGTATCCAATAATCACAAAGATCACGAGACAGAGCAGGACGAGCGGGCACCCAGGAGCGCCTTCTCCGGTTGCAGCCTGCCTCCCCACCCCGAGGTTGCTGTCCTCCGCCTCCGAGCCAGAGGTCTTGTCCGCTTGGGCCCCCTGGCACGCGGCCCGGCACCGCCCAGCCCCGCTCTTTGCGCATGTGCTGTGTGTGCTGGTTGGCCCCCTGGGTGGCTCAGCAATGTCTCCCTGATTTTTTCATCCACGGGGCACAATTTTTTAAAGATAATTTTTATACTCTAACTTTAAACACAAACTGACTTGACCGCTCTGGAGCATTCCCTCATCTGAGCTTGCACGCTTCGTCTCTACGTCGCTCATGATGTCTTTTAGATTGGTTTCGGGTCTGGCTCCTGAGGGTGCAGAGCCCACACCGGTGTGTCCTGGCACGGTGCTCATGGGTTTCTGTTCAGGTTGGAACAGCACTGTGGGCCATGCGTGCTTGGACCCTGTGGTCTGAGGCCAGGAAGCTTCAGAAGTGGTCGCACCCCTGTGGCACCAGGCTCCCCATTGCTTCGGGTCCTGCTGGCATCTGACTGTGATTTTCCTGTCTGCCAGCCTGACGTCTGACTGTGATTTTCCTGTCTGCCAGGCTGGCATCTGACACCGTGATTTCCCTGTCTGCCAGACTGACGTCTGACTGTGATTTTCCTGTCTGCCAGGCTGGTGTCTGACTGTGATTTTCCTGTCTGCCATGTTGACATCTGACTGTGATTTTCCTCTCTGCCAGGCTGGTGTCTGACTGTGATTTTCCTGTTTTCCATGTTGACATCTGACTGTGATTTTCCTCTCTGCCAGGCTGGTGTCTGACTGTGATTTTCCTGTTTGCCAGGCTGGCAAGTGTATGCATAGCTTAATCCTATGGTTTCAATCCCTCGATTATTAGGAAAGTTGTACATCTTATTGCATTCATGGACTATTTTCTGTTTTTAAATTTTAAAAATTTGTGGTTACATGCACGTAACATTTGCCATCTTAATCCCTGTTGAAGTGCACATTTCAGGGTCCATCACACTGGTGTGCAACCATGACCGCTATCTCCAGAACGACTTCTATCTTGCAAAACGAGACAGTCCCCATGAGACGCTAAGTCCCCATTCCCCTCCCTGGCACCCACCATCCTGCTTTCTGTGTCTGTAGGCCTCGTATGAGTGAACTCAGACATCACTAGTTCTTCCGTTTCTGGCTTACATCCCTGAGCATAGTGCGCTCAGCGCCCCCCGCCATGCTGCAGCCTGTGTCAGAACCACCTTCTTTTCAGGCTGAACAGCATTCACTGTGTGGATGGGCCATGGTCTGCTGGTTCGTTCTTCTGTCAATGGACACGTGAAATATCTACATTCATCTGTTACATCTATAATATTTGTGGAATGACTTCAGAAAGTGCCATGAACCAAAATTCATTTACGTTAACTTTATTTTTTTAAAACTTTTTATTTTGAAAATCTTCAAAGCTAAGAAGGGAAGAACACATGTGAGCTTCTTTTGTGTTTAGGAATTAATGCTTTATGGTACTCACTTTAGACAGGCATGGGCCTGTTTGCCTCTTTACCCCCATGAGGCTCACCCTACCTGGGGTTCCTGGAGACTTCTCAGGTGGGCTACCTGGTAATTATTCCAATTTACCAACACATTCAGGTTGAGTAGGGAGGTAGATTCACCTGGTGAATTGATTGCAGGGCACGTGGATCAGGCAAAAAGCGAAAGGGCAAGTGAGACTGCTGCTGGGACCTCCTTCAGGTCGACGATCCTAACTCAGCAGAGACCAGACCTGCCCCTCAGCTCCCAGCCCCTGTGTGATGTGTGGGGCAAGAAAGGACTGAGCCTGCCAGAACCAAGGTGGTGTTTAGTGTTATCACGACAGCTGTAAAAGCAGTTAACATCACACAGAACCAAAGGGAGAAGGGGAGGGCTACTCTGGGACAAGTGTGGGGAGAGGAGACCCTCCCTGCACTTCCTGCCATCTCAGGAGGCTACAGAAATCACTCACTTCTGCATTAAGGACCCAACAAGTAGAGACGTGGGGTCCTCACCAAGGGCCATCCACCCCAGGGGCAGGGTCTGGGGACTGTGCAGGTCTCACCCTGTCCACGTGGGTCAGGACCCTGTACCTGGAGACGTGAGGTCCTAGTCAAGGGCCATCCACCCCAGGGGCAGGGTCTGGGGACTGAGTGGGTCTCACCCCATCCACATGGGTCAGGACCCTGTACCCAGAGATGTGTGGTCCTAACCAGGGGTCATCCACCCCAGGGTCAGGGTCTGGGGACTGAGTGGGTCTCACCCCATCCACATGGGTCAGGACCCTGTACTCAGAGACGTGGGGTCCTCACCAAGGGCCATCCACCCCAGGATCAGGGTCTGGGGACTGAGTGAGTCTCACCCCATCCACATGGGTCAGGACCCTGCACCCAGAGACTCCACATCTGCCGTTTACCTGCAGTGTGTCCTGTCCCCGCTGAGATTCCCAGCACCTGAATTGAGGGTGTTGCTGTGATTAACCTGTGGTCCTTTTTCTTAACCTTCTTCACTCACATGAGGTCAGGCGCCTCTGAGTGGGCTGCCGCTCTGTGTTCTTCTGAGTGCAAGCCTTTGGTGGCGACATATTTATATCACATCACATATCCAATTTGTAGGGTCACCGCTGTCTGGTTTCCCTTAGACCAAGCTCAGGTAATTTAACTTGTAATTTGTTTGTTATTTTATCTTGGATTAGAGTTGATTTCCAATACTTTGTTTGCTTTAGGTGTCCATGAACTTGATTCAGTCATACATAGACATGTATCTCTTTTTTTCTGGTTTTTCCCTAGATAGGTTATTACAGTTTGTTCAGTAGAGTTCCCTCTTCTGTTCAGTTGGTCCTTCCCCATCATCAGCTCGGTATCCTCAGTTCACTTCAGTTCAGTCGCTCATTTGTGTCTGACTCTCTGCGACCCCATGAACCATAGCACGCCAGGCCTCCCTGTCCATCACCAACTCCCAGAGTTCACTCAAACTCATGTCCATTGAGTCGGT
>SJYV01001422.1:0-16046 GCA_006410875.1 Neotragus pygmaeus | reverse complement strand
CTGATGCTGGGAAAGATTGAGGGCAGGAGAAGGGGACGACAGAGGATGAGATGGTTGGATGGCATCACTCACTCAATGGGTGAACTGAGGGAGTTGGTGATGGACAGGGAGGCCTGGCGTGCTGTGGTTCATGGGGTCACAAAGAGTTGGAAACAACTGAGCGAGTGGAGTGAACTGAACTGAGAAAAGCCAACCTGAAAAGGCTACATACTGTGTGATTCCAATTCTATGGCATGCTGGAAAACAAACGTATGAGGACAATAAAAATATCAGTAATTACCAATAGAAGCGGAGAAGGGAGGTTTCTAAGCCAGGAGGATTTTTAGGACAGTAAAACTATTCTGCATGATACTATAATGGCAGATACATGTCATTATATATTTGTCAAAATCCTCAGAATGTACACTAAGAATGAACCCTAATGGAAGTTCAGTTCAGTTGCTCAGTCGTGTCCTTCTCTTTGTGACCCCATGAACTGCAGCACGCCAGGCCTCCCTGTCCCTCACCAACTCCCGGAGTCTACCCTAACCCATGTCCATTGAGTCGATGATGCCATCCAACCATGTCATCCTCTGTTGTCCCATTTTAACCAGGTCTATTTTTTAAAATATTGTGCAAGTATTTAAAAGAAGCAATAGGCAAAACACATTAACATCAAACTTTCATGTAGAGTAAAAAAAAAAGTATACTATGTATAGTTTATAGCTATGGTTTCATTTATATGATACATACATCTAGATGTATACATATATACAATATATGTATATTTATACTAGATATATATTAACTGTATGTGCACTGAAACAAATTGTTAATAATGATTCCTGGGAATTAAGAGAAAGAACAGCAAAATTTCACCCTTTTATTTTATACTCTGCTATATTGTTTAAATGTCTTACAATGAATTTTGCATTGCTTTAGTAATAATTTCAAAAGGACATACACGTTATAAACCTCTGTATTCTTAAAATAAACTTTAACTCAGTATCTGTGAAAATAGTGAATTCAGTTGATGCCGCGTTTAAGTCAGAAATACTGGTGTTTATTAAAATATACTTCTGAGACCTCATCTCAGTTTTAGTAAATCAGATATTCTAGCCATGAGGTACAGGTCTTTGCATCCTTAGCAACCACACTGGGTGACCTTAACCTCTGTCATTCTAAATTTCAGTAAGCCAAAATGAATGTATTTGCTTAAAAATCAGCAAATGCCTCTGGGGTGAATACTTATGATAGCTATCAGTCTAAAAGACAAGTTAGCACAGGCCTGATCCAGAGGGAGAAAAGGAAAAAAACTAGATTAATGATTTAACACTACACATGGTGAGTACAGCCATGAAATTAAAAGTCGCTTGCTCCTTGGAAGAAAAGCTATGGCCAACCTAGAGAGCATATTAAAAAGTAGAGATATTTCTTTGCCATCAAAGGTCTGTCTAGTCAAAGCTATGGTTTTTCCAGTATGGTTTTTCATGTATGGATGTGAGAGTTGGACCATAAAGAAGGCTGAACACCAAAGAATTGATGGCTTTTGCATTGTGGTGTTCAAGACGATTCTTGAGAGTCCCTTCAACAGAAAGATGAAACCAGTCAATCCCAAAAGACATCCACCCTGAATATTCATTGGAAGGACTGATACCGAGCCTGAAGTGCCAATACTTTGGCCACCTGATGCGAACAGCTGACTCACTGGAAAAGACTCTGATGTTGGGAAATATTGAAGACAGGAGAAGGGGACGATAGAAGATGAGGTGGTTGGATGGTATCGCTGATTCCACCGACAGGAGTTTGAGCAAACCCCAGGAGATAGATACATCATTATGCTTATGTATATAAACTAAAAAGCTCTATTTACATTAACACACATAGAAAAAGAGCACATCTTACATCTGTTACTAAATGGCTTTGCATTTCAGTTCGTAATAGTCAAGATTTTCCTTTTTCAGTTCATTAGACACTATTTACAAAGGTGAAAAGAGATTTATCAGTTTCACGTCATAATTGGTGCTGCATTTGACACTCATGTAAGGAATTCACAAAAAGCTTAAAATATTAAATCTATATCTACATTCTCAGGCTTGGATTAACTTGAAGGTAACTATCAGATGAAAAACATAAACTTTCAACCCACTCTAGTACTCTTGCTGAGATAGTCCTATGGACAGAGGAGCCTGGCATACTGCAGTCCATAAGGTCACACAGAATTGGACACGACTGAAGTGACTAAGCAGCAGCAGCAGCAGCAAAGTATGTTTCATTGTTTTATGTTGTATAAAATACAGGTGACTGCCCCGTACTTCAACCTTCTCTAGTTGTCTGCTGTAAACATTAACCAAGGCTTCTAGTTAATCCTCTGCTAAGATCTATTAGTAAAAATGCCCAAACACTTAATACACAATGTCAAAACCCACATTAGACATCAGCACCTAGTTAGGTTTTCATATGGGGAAAAACAAATTCTTAACTTTTAACCAGGGTTCTGTTTCTCTTTAGAGTTTAATGATTTGAACAATTTCAAATAGTGCAAAATTTTAAAGCAAAATGATAAAAATTACCCTAGTTGATTTTAGATCTCTAATTTTGGAAAAAAGTTTTTAAAAGATAAACCTTATCTTGTTTTGTTTCTGCTGAAAATTTAATACTTTGAAATGAGCAAACAATAATAAAATACAAAAAATTAAGCTAGAGAGGATAGTAAATTTAAAGTGGCAGGAGAGAAGTAGACAGAAAAAAGAACTGAGGGAGTTGGTAATGGACAGGAAGGCCTGGCGTGCTGCAATTCAAGGGATCGCAAAGAGTCGGACACGACTGAGCGGCGGAACGGAACGGAACTGAACTGATGGGTCTATATAATCAAATGGATTTTACTAGCATTTTGTTCATTGTAAACATCTTATATTTCTAAGTAAAGTCTGATGGGTATCTCTGGTGTTAGAGGGTGCATTTCTTATCTGGAGGCTTTGAAAGTAACTCTTTTCCTTTCCATCTTCTGGAGGCCACCCGCCTGCTTTGCCACATGGCACCTCTCTCCATCTTCCAAGTCAGTGACATGAGTTTTACTGTCTGCCATGTCTGACCCTTCTTATTTCCTGTTCCACTTTTAATGACCCTTGTGAGCACAGTGGGTCTATACAGATAGTCCAGAACAATCCTACTTTATGATCCACTGATTGGCAACTTGAATTCCATCTGTGACCTTAATTCTCCTTTCTCTGTGTAACCTAGCATATTTACACGTTCCAGGGATGGAGATTTACAACTTTGAGGGCCATTATTTACATCATTAATTTGCTTAAATTGTAGTGAACAAGATCTTAATTACAAGTCTTTTGCAGTTATAAAAATCTTAGNGAGGGTGGTTGAGGGTGAAAATGCGAAGAGCCTGCAATGAATAAACAACCTGTCTTTTTTCTCCAGGACATAACACTGCTACAACTGGAAAGACTCTAGGGTGTTAGAGCCTCTCTTTACTGGACCCAATGTCCAAGGCTCTGCAGCACCAACGTCACCCCATCTCTAAGTTGGGTAAACATTCAGAATCTCAGGCCCACCCCATGTCCAAAACCATCCTAATCTGTATATTATCCGTATCCACAGTTCATTTTTGTGCAGTGTGAAGTTTAAAAACGGATGCCAAATAGAGAAACAGGACTTAAGTCTCATGACTAATGAGGTGTCCAACCTTCCGCAACCCAGAAGAGAAGGAAACTCATGTTCACAAAGCATCTATTTCATCCCACTGGTTTGCTGAGTACATGTTGTTACGGGGCTTCCTGGGTGGCTCAGACACGAAAGAATCTGCCTGCAATGCAGGAGACCTGGGTTCGATCCCCGGTCGAACCATACAGAGTTATTCCTTTCGAGGTACACCGCGGTTCTTAGGTTCAGCTCAGATTAATGCAAGTTGTTTAAATGAATAGAGTTTATCAGGGTTTCCCCAGTGGTCCAGGGATTCAGAATCCACCTGCCAATGCAGGGAACACAAGTTCGATCCCTAATCCAGGAAGATTCCACATGCCTAGGAGTTGCCAAGCACATACGTCACAGGTACTGGGCTCAAGCTCTAGAGCCTGGGAGTAGCAAGGACTGAGCCCACACAGCCTAAAGCCTGTGTTCCAAAACAAGAGAAGCTGCCCCAACAAGAAGCCCGCATGCTGCAGCTAGAGAGGCGACCACGGGTAGCAGCCAAGACCCAGCACAACGTGTACACCTGTGGTGGATTCACGTTGATGTATGGCAAAGCCAATAGAGTATTGTAAAGTAAAATAAANATTGGGGACAGGAGGAGAAGGGGATGACAGAGGATGAGATGGCTGGATGGCATCACTAACTCGATGGATGAGTTTGAGTGAACTCTGGGGGTTGGTGATGGACAGGGAGGCCTGGCATACCGGGATTCATGGGGTTGCAAAGAGGTGGACATGAGTGAGCGACTGAACTCAACTGAATCAAGAGATAACAGTGACCTCAATCTGAAGAATGGCAATGGAAAGTTGTGGACAAACATAAATAGATATTCTAGATAGGATCTCCAAGATCTGCTGATGCATTATACTGTCAAAGGGAGAGGAAATTGGATGCAATTGGATGTGCAATTAGGGTGACTAGTTTTCTGCATGAAGCTGTCAGAAGATGGTGGATCTATTTATTTACCTTAGGAAATCTGGGGGAGGAATATTTTTGAGCAGTACAATTTAAAACATTTTGATATGACTGAGACATCCAGGACAATTCATCAGTGAGAAAGATGGCTGCATGAGATTGAGCTCTGCAGAGAAAATGTTTAGATGGATACAAATTTTCCAGGAGCTGTGATGTGGTTTTTGAGTCCATAGAACTAGATGAGAGATCACCAATAGAAAGAAAAAAGAGGGAGGAAGCAAGGAATGCTGAGGAATTATAAAATTTAGAAGACAGAGGCACATGTAGCTAGAGATAGAATAAGAAGCCAGAAGAAATGGCTGAGATGTCCTTCAGTGAGGGAACTGCTAGGGAAATTAACTTATATCCATCCTACAAAATATTGTGTGTGTGTGTGTGTACGCACACTCAGTCATGTCTGACTCTTTGCAACCCTATGAACTACAGCCCAACAGGCTCCTCTGTCCATGGAATTTTCCAGGCAAGAATACTGGAGCAGATTGCCATTTTTTCTCCAAGGGATATTCCCGACCCAGCAATTGAACCCACGTCTCTTGTATCTCCTGCATTGGCAGGTGCATTCTTTACCACTAGCACCACCTGGGAAACCCATATAAAATTGTATGCCCAAACAAATATAGTCAATTAATTTTGACAAAAAGCAAAAGGAATACAATGGAATAAAGGATAGTCTTTCAAACAATGGTGCTGAAAAACTAGATGTGTATATGCAAAAAAAAAAAGAAGTCTAGAAAGATATTACTGTCCCAAAAATTAACTCAAAATGGATTATAGAGCTAAATATAAAATGCAAAGCTGTAATAAAACTCCTATTAGATATGAGAAAAATCTAAATAACATTGAGTTTGGTACTGACTTTAGATACACCACCACAGGCAGGATTCATGAGAAAAAATTAACTTGGACATCATTAAAAACGTCTGCTCTGCAAAGGACACTTTCAAAATAGTGGGAAGACAAGCCACAAGACTGTGAAGAAAATATCTGCAAAAAGATATCCGAGAGAGGACTGTTATACAAAATATGCAAAGAACTTGTAAAACTCACCTACAAAAAAATGAAAAGCCCAATTTAAAAATGGCAAAGAATGTGAACATATGCTTCACTAAAGATACAGAGATGGAAAATAAGCAGAGGAAAATCATCCACATCATATGTCATTCAGTTCAGTTCAGTCACTCCGTCGTGTCCGACTCTTTGTGATCCCACGAATTGCAGCACGCCAGGCCTCCCTGTCCATCACCAACTCCCGGAGTTGCCATCCAGCCATCTCATCCTCTGTCGTCCCCTTCTCCTGCCCGCAATCACCGCCAGCATCAGTCTTTTCCAATGAGCCAACTCTTCGCATGAGGTGGCCAAAGTACTGAAATTTCAGCTTTAGCATCATTCCTTCCAAAGAACACCCAGGACTGATCTCCTTTAGAATGGACTGGTTGGATCTCCTTGCAGTCCAAGGGACTCTCAAGAGTCTTCTCCAACATAAAGGAACTGCAAATTACACCAAATGCTGGCAGAGGTGTAGAACAACAGGAATGATCATTCACTGCTACCAGGAATGCAAAACGTTACAGCTACTTTGGAAGACAGTGGGCGATTCTTACAAAGCTAAACATGCTCTTATGTTGATCCAGAAATAACATTCCTTGATATTTAACCAAATGAGTTAAAAACTTGTATACACACACACAAACCTGTGCACAGATGTTTCTAGAAACTTTATTCAAAACTGCCCAAACTTGGAAGTAGTTAGGATGTCCTTAAGCCAGTAAATGGATAAATAAGTAGTGATTCATCCAGATAATTATATATTTTTCATCGCTGAAAATGAATTATCATGACAGGGACTAGATCTGATAGAGTGCCTGATGAACTATGGATGGAAGTTCGTGACATTTTACAGGAGACAGGGATCAAGAACATCCCCAAGAAAAAGAAATGCAAAAAGCAAAATGGCTGTCTGAGGGGGCCGTATAAATAGCTGTGAAAAGAAGGGAAGCAAAGGAGAAAAGGAAAGTTATGCCCATCTGAATGCAGAGTTCNAGACAGGGATCAAGAACATCCCCAAGAAAAAGAAATGCAAAAAGCAAAATGGCTGTCTGAGGGGGCCGTATAAATAGCTGTGAAAAGAAGGGAAGCAAAGGAGAAAAGGAAAGTTATGCCCATCTGAATGCAGAGTTCCAAAGAATAGCAAGGAGAGATAAGAAAGCCTTCTTCAGTGATCAATGCAAAGAAATAGAGGAAAAGAACAGAATGGGAACGACTAGAGATCTCTTCAAGAAATTAGAGAAACCAAGGGAACATTTCATGCAAAGATGGGCTCAGTAAGGACAGAAATGGTAGGGACATAACAGAACAAGATTTAAGAAGAGATGGCAAGAATACACAGAACTGTACAAAAAGATCTTCACAGCCAAGATAATCACGATGGTGTGATCACTCACCTAGAGCCAGACATCCTGGAACTTGAAGTCAAGTGGGCCTTAGGAAGCATCTCTACGAACAAAGCTAGTGGAGGTGAGGAAATTCCAGTGACCTGTTTCAAATCCTAAATGAAGATGCTGTGTCCTACACTCAATATGCCAGCAAATTTGGAAAACTCAGCAGTGGCCACAGGATTGGAAAAGGGCAGTTTTTGTTCCAAGCCCAAAGAAAGGCAATGCCAAAGAATGCTCAAACTACTGCACAGTTGCACTCATCTCACACACTAGTAAAGCGATGCTTAAAATTCTCCAAGCCAGGCTTCAGCAATACATGAACCATGAACTTCCAGCTGTTCAAGCTGGTTTTAGAAAAGGCAGAGGAACCAGAGATCAAATTGCCAACATCCACTGGATCACTGAAAAAGCAAGAGAGCTCCAGAAAAAAACTTCTATTTCTGCTTTATTGACTATAACAAAGCCTTTGACTGTGTGGATCACAATAAACTGGAAAATTCTGAGAGTTGGGAATACCAGACCACCTGACCTGCCTCTTGAGAAACCTGTATGCAGGTCAGGAAGCAAGTTAGAACTGCACATGGAACAACGGACTGGTTCCAAATAGGAAAAGGAGGACGTCAAGGCTATATACTGTCACCCTGCTTATTTAACTTATATGCAGAGTACATCATGAGAAATGCTGGACTGGAAGAAGCACAACCTGGAACCAAGACTGCTGGAAGAAATATCGATAACCTCAGATATGCAGATGACACCACTCTTATGGCAGAAATTGAAGAACTAAAGAGTCTCTTGATGAAAGTGAAACAGAAGAGTGAAACAGAAGAGTGAAAATGTTGGAAAAGACTGATGCTTGGAGGGGTTGGGGGCAGGAAGAAAAGGGGACAACAAAGGATGATATGGCTGGGTGGTATCACCGACTCAATGGACGTGGGTTTGGGTGAACTGAGGTTTTTCCAGTGGTCATGTATGGATGTGAGAGTTGGACTGTGAAGAAGGCCGAGTGCCGAAGAATTGATGCTTTTGAACTGTGGTGTTGGAGAACACTCTTGAGAGTCCCTTGGACTGCAAGGAGATCCAACCAGTCCATTCTAAAGGAGATCAGTCCTGGGTGTTCTTTGGAAGGAATGATGCTAAAGGTGAAACTCCAGTACTTTGGCCATCTCATGCGAAGAGTTGACTCACTGGAAAAGACTCTGACTAGACACACCTTTGTTGGCAAAGTAATGTCTCTGCTTTTGAATATGCTATCTAGGTTGGCCATGATCACACTTGAATTTGAAAAATAGGTGGATTGAGTGACTGAGTTTGGAAAGACCAGGTATATGGAAGGAAGTTCACAAATTGAGAGAAACTTTGGAGCTTGAGGTACCTTTAAAATAACTCAAGTAGAGAGTTCAACTAGAGATTTTTGTACTTGGAAATAGAACTTGAGGCCAAGAGCATGGTTGAAACTTCGGGAAAGCCCAAGATACAGGATTTCTAGAACACCACCACTAACTGCTCACTTATGTGGAGAAATGCTACCTTATCAGTAAACAGGATGTTGCAACCACCCAGCCATCACATGACAGCCTCCCAAGGCGAGCCCTGAGGGAACAGGATGCTCACCATCTAGCCATCAGTTGATGCAGCTGCCACCACCACCACCACCACACCCCGTCGCCCCTGAACCAACAGTGCATGCTGAAGACTGAGGATGAGGACAGGATACCAGGATACTGGCCCCAGATAGCTGACAGGTGTATCAAAGGAATGATTTCAGTGAGCCCAAACTCTTGCATCTTCCCATATATAGAAAAGCACTTATTTCCTTGAGATGTCGGGTTTTCTTTAACAGTACTCTTCTGATGTTCTGACTACTGGTCTTCATTGATTACATCCGGGTTGGCCCTCTCACTCTATCAGAACAGTCCTTCAGAGTGATTTCACAGTCCTGGCTCCCAGGTTTCAAGTCTTCAGAAAATCCATCAAATAAAACAGAATTCTCAGCTTTTAGTTTGTGCATTTTTTTCCAGTCACTTCTTATCCTCCCTCACAGACCAGTTTATCAAAAAAAGCATCAGTGCCTTGGAATAAAGCATCCTATTTCTTTCTTTACACATTCACCCTTAACTAGTTAAAAGAAAAACCTCATTTTAACTTGGTACCACAATATACTCCTTCACTATGAAACATTTACAAATAGGGATATGTGGCCAACTCCAGAACAAAATACAGGATATGTGTATGAATGTATAGATATATTTTGATCCAAACATGGAAAAAAAAACATAATTGTGATCAAAATTTGTAATCTTTGCCCCCTCCAAAAAAAGGGGCAAGAATTTTAATCAGAGTAACTATTTTAATGTTTTTTTCTTTCTTTTCTCCACTTTTATTTGATGGATTTTCTGAGGACTTCAAACCTGGGAGCCAGGACTCTGAAATCACTCTGAATAACTGCTCTAACGAAGTGAGGGAGGTGATTTTTTTATGTATTTCTTTAGTAAATGGTTCTGTTCAAATCAGCTACAATCTTGGTGACAGAACCATCCTTCTAGAAACTCTCCAAAAAGTACTATTAATAGAAGTACTTGGCATGTGATTAAAGCAGGAAGAGATGGTGCAGAAAGCTACCTGGATTTGAATGGGATAAATGTAACAGAAAACATCAAGACTAAAATGAGGTTCCCTGGACACAAATACTGATTTTCACACTGAAGAAACATCATCCTTAAATTTTGTAAATCCCATAGCAACAGCAAATGAACCCATAGGTTTTCAAGGTTGTGCCTGGGAAGTTATTATAAATAATCAAGAAATTAAAATTAACTGAATTAACTCAAATGTAGGTGACAGTGATGGGACAGCCTGTGGATATGATGTGTACAAAAATGGGGGTAAATGTATAGTAAATGACACAACTTTTTCTTGCAGCTGCTTGCCACATTGGGCTGGAAACACGTGACCAGTCTGTACTGTTTGAATAATCTTTGCTTCCACCAATCTCTATGTATACCTGACCAATTATTTTCTTACAGTTGTTTGGGCTCTGGGTTGGGTGGGAAGGTATTGTGAAAACAATATTTCAACTGCAAAATTCATGACTAATCCTTACATTAAATACATTGATCCAGATTACAGAATGAGAAATCTTCAGCTCACTACTATATCCTTAAATTTTGGTACTACTGAAACTGAAGGTTTAATTGTATGGATAGGAAAAGCTCAAAATGAAGAAAATGGTTTTCTGGCAATTGGCCTCCACAATCAGACCCTGAAAATAGCAGTTAACTTAGGAGAAAGTATCTCTGTATCCATGATATACAGCAATGGGACATTCTATTGTCATAAACAGCATCATTTAATCATAATTCAAAATCAGACTCTTATTAAAGCCTACCTAGATGACAACCTAATTCTGAGGATATTGATACAAATAAAAAATGTGTTGCTCTAAACTATGAAGGTATTTGTTATCTAGGAGGCTTTGAATATGGCCAAAAGGTAAATATTGTTACTCAAGAGATTTTTAAAAGAAATTTTGCTGGCAAAATTAAATACATATTTTTTCAGGATACAAAAAAGAAATCGAGTTAATTACATCAGGATACAATGTTTGTAATGCTGATGAACAAGATTAACAAATTAGTAGTTTAAATATTATACACACACACACACACATATATATATAAATGTATTGATGGTTATCTCTCTGGCATACTGTTTGTTTGAATCAACTGTTTACTATTACCTGAAATAGTTTAACTGTTAACAGTCCTTTTTATATAAACTTATAATATATAGCTGAAGAAAAGACTTTGGTCATTTTATCCAACATCCAATTTATCTGAGTCCTGGTTTTCACTCCATTAGTGTTTATTCATCTGTAAATTGTTTTTAAATCAAATTTAGATGAGAATAAATTAGTGATACAGAGAAAAATAAGAAAAAGGTAAATGGTATTAACCAAAGGAAAAATTTAAATAATTAAGAAAGGAAATATCATAGTCTATTACATGGCCCAGCTATGAATAGTTACAATTGAAGTAATGTGAAATAGTAAGCCAAAAACCACTGAGTGATTGTGGGGAGGCAGAAAATGGGGGAAAGGAGAGTTGGCTGGTAAAGGTTAAATCCTTGTCTTCCACAGCAAGTTATCAAAAGATATTCGTTTTTTAAGCCAAAATCAAACAAACAAAAAAAGCATATACATGTCACTCACAAATATAAAGGCAAATATCCTAAGAAACGTCTAACAGATTTGAAAGCAGTTACCTCTGGAGAGCAGTGCTAACACTGCTGGGTTTTGTTTGTAAACCTTGTAGAATTTCTTGACATTTTAAGCCATGTACTTACATAACTGTTCAAGTTTTTAAGTTAAACTTTATTTACATTTAATTCTACAGGTCTCCAAATTGAGCTTAAAACAGCTTCTGACTAATGTTATCGAACACTTTTGTCTTGATATTTCTACCTTTAAAAGCATAACTGAGGAAGTCCATTTTGCCCAAACATCTGTTACTAACATAATTGTGAACAACATTTGCACCCCCCCTCCACTTGGGAGGAAGTTATCACTGCTGTTGTTACTTAACATTTTCAGTTTGGGATTTACGACAATTTTGCCACCAAAAACACCATCTGGCAACACATGACTGACAGAAAGTACTAACAGGTAGAACAGGACAGTAAGGAGGAAAAAAATCTTAGCAATAAGGAGCATGTGTAAAATTGAAAAGAAAAACTCTGTAATTATCTATTAAATGGAGAAAAGATTTTACACACATAGGATTGATGCACATTTAACTTCCAAGTGCTATTGAAAAGCAAAATCTGCCTGTTCAGATTCCACTCTATACAAAGAAGCTAGGTGAACAGTTTATCACTGCAGAATCTGAGATTTTTTTTTTTTTACTTACTTTTGCCCCTGTACTGCAATCAGAAAGCTAGTTTAGAAAAGCTCCAGAACCAAAGTTAAGAACTTTTGTGTCATTTGATGAGATACAAACGCCCCCATACATACTATTACCATTAACATTCGAAAGTGTGTGAGCAAAATATAACATAATGCAAAACTGCAGAATGTCTATGCATTGATTCAAAGGTTTTGTAACAGAAACCACACAACTCCAACATATGCTGAAAAACTGCCATAAATTTGCTTTAGTCCATACCATTTAACTCTGGAATTGAGATCACAAATGCTCTAAATAAATTCTTTTTGATAGCTGACTTTTAACAGTACACATTTTATGCATAGAGGCAAGAAAGTTGTTCTAAGAAGGTTATGAAGGCTTCGCCTAAACCACACACCCTTCACATTGGGTTTTTCTTTAAATAGTCACTTCCCAAAGAATAGCTGAAGGACCCCTGAGGACCCCTAGATATTTTCAGGGGATCCACAAAGAGTGATTCCTTTCTCAACAAAAATCGGTGGGAAGTCAGATTTTCTTCATCATATTTCAAACAAAATGACATTACTACTAAACATTAAATGCAGAAGAGTCCAGCCGTCATCAGATATTAGAGATGTACAAATATGAAAACCACCTGTTAACTAAATTGACTTAGCTTGGAAGTTATTTTATATAAAATGTTATTAACACAGAATGAGATTACTGTCAAGTATTTATTTTTACAATTAGGGCACTCAAAGCTGGTTGCCTGGGAAAACCCAGAGGGATGGGATGGGGAGGGGTGGGGGAGGGGCTTCAGGATGGGGGACACCTGCACACCCATGGCTGATTAATGTCAATGTATGGCAAAAACCACCACAACATTGTAATTAGCCTCCAATTAAGATTAATAATTTAAAAAATTAAAAGTGCTCATAATAAAATTTTGATTTCTAATATGCTAAGCATAGACAATTTATTAAAACAAAAGCTCTTTAGATGTTTCAATAATTGTTAAGAGTGTAAAGGGGTCTTGAAACTAGTTATCTTTGAGAACTGTTGCTTCAAAGCTGCTTCTTACAGCTGAGATCTTACATTCAGATGCCTTCTACACCTCACTGCAAGCACTGAATATGGTACTACTCACCACTGAATTCTAAGAACTGAGCAAATGCCTGAAGAACAGGCACAAGACTGAAAGTTGCAACCTAGAGTCTGTAGGTAAAATTCATGTCAAAATGGCTAATATTTTTTCACTTTAAAATCCAAAATTTCATGCAGTAAATTATCAACATTATTTGTTTTTGCTATCCTAAAGTGATGACGGTGTTGAGGATGATTTCCTGTGTGACATGCTTTTCCGGCACAAAATAAAAATAATAAAAATCTTTCAGATAATTTTACTACAAATGGCATGATGCTTCTGTAACAAAAGTGTTGAATATAAACATGAGAACATTTTTTAAAGCTGAAACACCTTAGCCAAGAAATTGCACTATTTACATAATGTTTGTGTTTCAACTCACACATTCATGTACCCTCTTGCTCTACACACGAATTATTGAAACTTTTTATGAAACAAATCAAAACATCAGGGTGTTTGGCACCTTCATAATAGCAGTAACCAATTTCACTCATGATTTGCTTTGGGAAACAAACTACTTGTTAACTGAAGTTACATATAGCTATTTTCAGTATTTTTAACAGTGGCTGGGCATAAATCAAGTTCTGTGCATTCTAGGACCATGCTGATGAAGAACCAGGTCTTATTAAAGCAAATAGTTCAATGTATGAACACATCAGTTGCATTATATCCATCTCCTCAGATCTCTTAGGTCAGGTTGCCACTTACTAATGACCACAAAGGGCAACAAACATAGTCAACACTTGACTTTTGTGTTACCACACATACAAAAACATGTTAATATTCAAGAACCTTGTCACTCCATTTTCTTCTCTGTTTGTATTTTTCCTTAACTTTTAAGCATTTACATGGCCTTAGATGTTTTATGCAAAAGTAGAGACATTACTTTGCCAACAAAGGTCCATCTGGTCGAGGCTATGGTTTTTCCAGTAGTCATGTATGGATGTGAGAGTTGGACTGTGAAGAAAGCTGAGTGCCAAAGAATTGATGCTTCTCAACAGCAGTATTGGAGAAGACTCTTGAGAGTCCCTTGGACTGCAAGGAGATCCAACCAGTCCATTCCAAAGGAGATCAGTCCTGGGTGTTCTTTGGAAGGAATGATGCTAAATATGAAACTCCAGTACTTTGGCCACCTCATGCAAAGAGTTGACTCACTGGAAAAGAGGGATTGGAGGCAGGAGGAAAAGAGGACGACAGAGGATGGTATGGCTGGATGGCATCACCGACTCAATGGATGTGAGTTTGAGTGAACTCCGGGAGTTGGTGATGGACAGGGAGGCCTGGCATGCTGCAATTCATGGGGTCGCAGAGAGTCAGACACAACTGAGCAACTGAACTAAGATTTTTATAACTGCAAAAGACTTGTAATTAAGATCTTGTTCACTACAATTTAAGCAAATTAATGATGTAAATAATGGCCCTCAAAGTTGTAAATCTCCATCCCTGGAACGTGTAAATATGCTAGGTTACACAGAGAAAGGAGAATTAAGGTCACAGATGGAATTCAAGTTGCCAATCAGTGGATCATAAAGTAGGATTGTTCTGGACTATCTGTATAGACCCACTGTGCTCACAAGGGTCATTAAAAGTGGAACAGGAAATAAGAAGGGTCAGACATGGCAGACAGTAAAACTCATGTCACTGACTTGGAAGATGGAGAGAGGTGCCATGTGGCAAAGCAGGCGGGTGGCCTCCAGAAGATGGAAAGGAAAAGAGTTACTTTCAAAGCCTCCAGATAAGAAATGCACCCTCTAACACCAGAGATACCCATCAGACTTTACTTAGAAATATAAGATAAATCTGTGTGATTTCGAGCCACTAAGCTTGTAATAATTTGTCATAGCAGCAAAAGGAAACTAATAAAAGAGGATTGGCAAATTAGGGTTTGAAATGAATACAAACTTTGCACATCTATACAGAACCCACAGATTTTGGCCATGTCTTCTTGCTCACTCTGAGGCATGGGTGGTCCACAGGTAGAGGAGACAGCAGGAAAAAGGGCTGTGAAAGGCAAGAGCCCTCATGAGGCTTCTGTCCCTCTTCCATTCTCCAGCTTCAGAGCACAACCACACCACTGGACTTCGGAGATAAAGTAGAACTGAGCTAGGATTCCAGTTCTGACAACATCAATATAACCTTGGGGCAGTACCGGTTTCTGAGTACCAGTTTCCTCCGCTCGAAGGTTAAGTCTTCACCTGGCAGGCTGACCAAGGTTCACATAAAGCACTCAGCATGAGGTCTGACCCACAGAGGGTACATGGAGGCTTTCTTACGAACACAAGGATTACAAGGAGTGGACTTGGTAAGCACTGAGACACCCTGGTACATTTTACTTAACAAGTGTTTAAACTATCATAAGATTGTTCTAAATTTTTTAAAGCATCAAACTTTTTAAAGAGCAAGCTTTTCTTAAAACAGGAGAAACACAGAGATGACTTTCACTAGTTCGTGCAAGGAGGTTGGTAGGTGAGACAAAGCATGAGAATGGCTTTGGAGTTACTGCTCCTCACTGAAAACTTTTCTCATTTTCCCTTTCTTTTCTCACAAAACCCTCAAAATACTCAGGATACCCATACTTACTCTCCACAGTAGTCAGTCCCTGGGATTAAGAGACCTGGTTCCAGCATTCAGTAGCCCTGCAATCCCACAGGACGGTCATTACTAACAGAGAGCTATATGGAATCTACCATGATTCTACTAGACATGAACAAAGAATTTTACATTTCCCAGCTATATGTATAGAAACTATTTGCTAAGAGTAATCAAAAACTGACTTAAAGGCTTTCCTCAGTTGGTTAACCCATTCTTCTTTACTTGTATTTTGCAGAAGAAACCTGTCATCTGATCAGTTGGATCAGTGAAAGCACATTTACTGAGATACAAAGAGTTGATTTTCCACACATGTGGATTTTCATCTTTTTTTTT
>SJYV01001421.1:0-10463 GCA_006410875.1 Neotragus pygmaeus | reverse complement strand
GGGAGATCTGATGTTACCAGTCTCTTCATTTCCTACAGATAAAGAAGCAGACCCCTTCACTGTCTGAATGTTTCCTCCATTCGTTATCCTAGGGCAGAGTTGGGAGTGGATCACTTCTTAGTTTCATTTAACAACATGTATTTGGCACTTAGAGCTGTACAGGGTGTCAGAACAGAACAATGAATGAGACGGTCCCTGACCTCCACTTGCTCACAATCTGGAAGGACTGAGAAGCACAGAGCAACAAGGCAACAGACACTTAAAACCGCACGATGATAATTAATGTCCTGGGATGGTACAGCCAGTGGAGTGGGAACATGGTGAGGACATGTAGAGCTGTCTGCAGTGGGCAAGGAGGGCTTTGCAGAAAAAACAGTGCTTGAATTGAAGTTTCTAGAATGAGTCAAGCGTATTCTCAAGAGAAAGACTTCCATGGAAGGCAACACATATGCAGAGGATGGAGGTGTAAGAGCACAACGTACTCAGCGCCACCCCCAAGCTCACTGTGCAGCTGAGCATGGAGAGTGGAGACTAGCAGGCAGAGCTCAGTGATAATCACGGCAGGCCAGACCCTCAAAAGAAATAACACTTTACAACAAAGGTGAAGGCTGAAGACGGGGAGACCAGAAGGCCACTGAGGATCTCCAAGTTAAATGCAGATGAGGCCTGTCCCAGAAGAGACAGGTGTGAATGGTGTACCTGAGAAATGCCTCCTGGCCTCCACGTTTGCTTGAATGTGAATAGTTAGAGCAGGGACCCTGCATGGACGCCCAGGGTCCTGGTGCAGACCGGTGTGTGAGTGGGTGAGGGGTGGGGGCTGTCCTTCACTGAGACAATGCAAAAGGGAGAAGGAGAAGATTTGAGGATAATGATTTTTTTCAGGATGGGGCTTTGGGGATGTTGGGGTGNCTCATTTCATCATTAATCATTTAATCTTCACAGCTGCCCCGTGAATTAACATAGGAAACCCAAGCAGATGCAGTCAGTCCCCCAGCCAGTTCCCCCTGGCTCATTGGAGGGCATCAATGTGACTGGCTGCTTGAGTTTCCTCTGCCCAAATACAGGCTACCTGGAAGGCCCATGGAGTTGAAACCCCAGGAACAACCCTCAGCCAACAAGGGAAGGGGAGCCAGTGGATAAGCAGTCCAGCACCTCATCCAGTGGCAGAACAATCCAGGGTTGTTTCCCATACAGTCTCCTGGAGGTCCCTGTAGGACCAAGATCTGCTATTGGTTTTACTCACTCCCCACACTCACCATGCTAAGCTTCCTGGAACCAGCTCCCAAGTAAACCACTTCACTCAAATACTTGTCTCAGGATCCGCTTGTGGGGTTACCCAAAGGAAGACAGCAAGGGAGGTTCAGAGAGTGAAGTTCCTTGATGGAGATGTCACAGTTAAAAGGCTCTGCTGAGCCCCACTCCTGAATACAAAGTCCATCTGCCTTCCACCAGCCCTGGGTGTTGGGACTGAGTGAGATGAAGTCAATGAAGAAGAGATGTCAGTGCACAGTAAGTGATGATCACGTTTTCACCTGATCTTCGTTCTAGCCCCGGGAGGTGGATCAGCAGGCTCGTTTTATGCCCACTTTACAGGAAATGGAGACTCGTTGAACAGAGTGACTGGCTCTTCAATGACAAATGGCAAGGTGATTCTGTTCCTCCTGGCCTGTTTTCTCCATTTCTCTGCCTCTCTCTGTGACCAGGAGGCCACACACTGGACTTCATCCTTCGGGCCCCTCAACCTCTGGCTTCCAGCTGGGGTCAGCCAAGAGAAGGCCTGGGCAGCAGGAGAGAGGAGGGATGTGTGACCAATCCGCCACTTCCTGAGAAGGTATAATTTTAGCAGTGGCTGCACTTCTCTCTTGAAGTCACAGCTCCTTTCCAACCACTTTAATTAAACAAACAAACAAACAAACAACTTGGATTTTCCCAGCTTTTATTAAAAATCTAGGATTCTGAGAAAGAGGGAAGGAAATGGTGAGAGTTTGCTGAGACCCCAGGACCCTTTCCAAGGGCCAGTCTGCCCTGATCCTGTATCACAGCTACAGCGCTCAAGCCCTTGACTTGCCCATCAGCAAAGGCTATGGCTTCTGGCTCTTGCTGATCCCAGGGCATTTCTCATCCCTGCCCACACCTCCATCAATCTCAGCAGGAGTCTCAAACCTCCAGGATCCAATGCCTGATGATCTGATGTGGAACTGCTGTGATAATAATAGGAATAAAGTGTACAATAAATGTAATGTGCTTGAATCTTCTCAAAACCATCCTTCTTCCCCAGATCTGTGGGAAAATCTTCCATGCAACCAGTCTGGTGCTAAAAAGGTTGGAGACCACTGCTATACATCATCTTCATTACACCCTCTTCAATAAACCTCTTTAAGGTATCATTCTTTTGCTTGCTGGGACTTGAACCCAAAGAGTTTAGCAACCAATAAGGGGCAGGGCAGAGGGAGGGTGGGGAATAAAATGTTTATGGAGCAAATGCCATTTTCTGGGCCCAAAGGACCCTTTTCATTCATGCCCCTCAAGAGAAGGTGGTGAGGTGGGTAGAATTATGATTCCCATTTCACAGATGAACAAACTGAGGCTCAGTAATACCACATGGACCAAAATCCAGGTCAGTTAGAATTGACAGCCCATTTTCTCGCCCCTTTCCCATAAAGACCACACTGTTCTCTAGCTTGACTTGCCTTGACTGTAGATAACTGTTGGGACCACAGCCCTTCAACCTGGCCCTGGGCATGTCAGGAAACCCGGGACACCCTGCCTGTGGCTAGGGTGTAGCATCTTTGTGGCCAGTAAGCATTCCATGAATGGAAACAGCCTTTCCCTACTGTGAGGAAAGGAAGGATTTCATGTGAATGTGTGATGGCTGGCAGAAGGCCAAGAAAAAGAGCAGGAAATGGAAGCCCAAGTGAGATAACTGCCACGAACATTGAGGGGAGGGGGCAGGATAAACAGAGGACTTTCAATTTTGCAAAGCATTGGAGAGCTCGTTGGATTAAGGAACAACCCTTGGGGAGAACCCGGGGAATATTAGGAAAAGGGGGAGACAGCCTTGGCAGGCAGCAGGGACTAAGTGCTGGTGGAGCAATTAAAGGGCGGGGTGAATGACTGGGAAACCACAGAATAATGCAAAACCCAAAAGCAGGCATCTGAAATGTGCAGAAGGAAAAAAAATCAATTATAAGGCAAAACATAACCAACCGGAGTTTATGCTTAGTAGCTGAAAATATTCAAAACAACATTTTGGAATGAGAAACACATGGAATAAAAAGCAACTGTCATTTGATTTAGCAGCTTAAGAAATGTGACTTCTCCCCACAGGGTTTGGAAGAGGGACTAGTCAAAAAGACAGAATTCAGAACTCTAAATGAAGATGTGAGGCTGAATGGGTCCAGAGAGGTTGCCCAACACTTGACAATTATGAATAAAATCAGAAATACCAGATTTCACAAAGTTTATTAGAATATACAAATTTTCTTTCTCCTTACCCCTACAGCAGTCTGCAACATACCCATTATAAAATAATGTCCAAATAACACCTATGTTGCAGACACTTTACATACATTATCCCTAATTCTCCCTATAACCCTACAAGTAGTAGTATTGTCCCATTACACAGATTTGGGAACTGAGGCACAGAGTGTTTGAATAACTTGGCCCAGGTCACATGAAAGGTTGCTGAGAAGCTGAAGAAAGAAGAAAATCCAGATCATTTTCTCTTGGTACATTCCATTACCACATGGAGAATCCCCAAACCTAGGTTTTCTAGATGGTCCAAATATCTGTTTTCAGAAGGAAAAATCAAGGAATAGAGAGGAGACAAACATATTTATGGAAATGGCAGCCCTAGAATTTGAGTGGAGATCTATGGTGTCTGGGAAGTGAAATCTTAAGATCACTGAGCCCAACACCTCTATTTTATGCCAAGGTGATCCCTCCAAGAGCTTGAAGCAGGGGCAAGAGGAAAGTTCATTTCTCACACATGGTAGTACATCCTACTATCCATGTATTCATCTAACAAACATTTTCAAGTGGCAGCAAGTGTGTGCTATGAAAAATATGAAAATATTTTTCCGATAAGCAACTGGAAGGTGCTTGATTTATGTTTTCTTTTGATTTGATCTTTCTTTTTCATTTGAGCATATTTCCACTTCATTCACTGCATCAGTTTCTCAAATGCTCCTCCAAAAGTTGTATTCGTGAACAATCAACAGACTGCTATCTTTAGAACATTTATCATCAAATAGCAGTCCTTGGTTTTTTTCCAGTCGTGACTGTGTTTTCTGTTCTGCAACACTGGCAGCTCTGAAAGCAAGCTTTTTTCTTAGCATATATGAACGGCAAAGGCCTCTTCTATTCCCTTGTCTCAGCTGAGAAGGGTAATTGAAAGGGTGCTTTGTAAAGGCTCTGAAAAGCATATGGATTTGGCTAGAGTTTTATTAGAAATCTAGAAACCTGGGAAAGGGAAATAAAACCATATATATGTTTGCCAAATCCCAAAACATTTTCCCCATTTGGTCAGATCAAGTGCCAGGTTCCTGCTACCCTAGTCATCAGTAAATTTTTTGCTGTGTAACAAATGACCCCTACAACTTAATGCCTGCAAGTAATAAACACTTATCATTTTCCCTGATCCTGTGGGCCTGCTAGGTGGTTCATGTGGGCCTCTGGCCGGGCCTGGATGGGCTAGGATGTCACATGTCTGGGACTCACTGGGTTGAATAGGGCCTCTCTCCTCTCCAGGGGGCTGGCCTGGGCTTCTCCACATGGCAATGGAAGGGTCCCCAACAGCAAAAGAAGAACAAGCCCCAGTAGGCAAGCACTTTTCAAGACTCTTGTATCCCACGTGACTCTAGTCCCATTGGCCAAAGCTTGTCATGAGGCCAAGCCAAATTCAAGGGTTGGAAAACAGACTCCACTTCTTAATGGGCGTATCTCTAAAAATATTGTGGCCATTTTTTTTTCATATTCCCTCCACTGCTGAGCATTTTGCTGGCCAAGGTCCCTCAGCTATCAGCCCTCTCAGAAACTGCTCCTTTTTCCCCAAAGAAAACCATCTCACTGAAGGATGATGCTCATTCCCAGGGGCAGCAGCCTGCTGTGGTAATTGGTTGCTGTGGGAATACAAAGGTTTAGTCTCTTGTCCACATTTGAGACCCGAAGCCTGACCAGTCACCCCAGCTTCTCAGGCTCTGCAATGGTCAGCTGAGGCCTTTGTGGAAGCTGTTGCTGCTGTTCAGTCACTTAGTCGTGTCCAGCTCTTTGTGGCCCCATGGACTGCAGCACGCCAGGCTTCTCTGTCCTTCACCATCTCCCCGAGTTTGCTCAGACTCATGTCCATTCAGTCAGTGATGCCATCCAATCACGTCATTCTCACGAACTCCTCTCCCTGCTCAGTCCGGTGCCTTTCTTTCCAACACAGGTGTCCCTCCTGAGCACATCCCCCAGTGGACCTAACACAATCTAATCTCTGTGCCACTAGCTGCCCCCCATGGACAGATAATGCCAGGAGGAATCTGAGAAAACAGATGCTAAAATGGACTCTAGGGCTGTGTCACCTGCCAGCTGACAGGCAATGAGAACCCCATTACTGTTGATGCTGTGGTTTTGTTCTTCAGTCTCCAAGTCGTGTCTGACTCTTTGCAACCCCATGGACTGTAGCCCACCAGGCTCATCTGTCCATGGGATTTTCCAGGTAAGAATCCTGGAGTGGGTTACTCTAGGATTTCCTTCTCCAGGGGATCTTTCCGACCCAGGGATCAAACCTGTGTCTCCTGCATTGGTAGGCAGATTCTTTACCGCTGAGCCACCTGGGCAGTCCATTACTGTTGATACACAGAGCTAATTCAGCCCCATAGGGGAGAAGGCAGTGAAACTGGTCAAACTTCCACCAGTGGTGAAATAGAATGGGATACTGGTGGAAGAAATGGTCCCAGAGTGTGTGACATATTGGGCTTTTGCCAAAGGCAGAGGAAAGAGTCATTAGGGACAATGGGATTGAATGGCTGTTATTGGAGAACAATGTATGCTTTGGGGAAAAAAATAAAAGATAATGAAAGATTGCAATGACTATTGGTCAATCAAGAAAACCAAGTAGAAAAGTACAAGGGCCTCCTTAGCCCCTCCTTAGCCCCGTATAAAGGATTTCTCATCTCCTGCAACCAGAGACCACATTCTCAACCAAAACATGGAAGGAGCTGGACTCCTAATGGCCTTGTGAAGCAAAGCCACTGTCATGAGCTCAGATGCTTACATGAGAGAGAAATCAATTTCTACCTAATTTAATATATCATTATTTGGGGTCTATTTCATATCTAGTCCAAGTTATACCCTGCTATAGGCTGAATATCTGTGTCCCCTAAAATTCACATGTTGAAGCCAAATCACCTGTGATGGTATTAGAAGGTGGGACTTCGGAGAGGTGGTTAGACCATGAGGATGAAACCCTCAGGAATGGGACTAGTGCCCTTAAAAGAAGCCCCAGAGAGCTCCTTCCTTCCTTCCACCTTATAAGGACACAGTGAGTCTACAACTCCAAAGCGGGGCCTTCAGTCTTAATGTTCCATCAGCACATCCCCACCAGGAGGTTCTCCAGAACAGACATCCCAATTTCTTTAAGAAATAAAAGGAAAACTAGAAAAGGAGACAAAAATCTGGTTATTTTTATCAACAAATCACAATATGTTAACCTTATTTGAATGTTGACTCAAAAACTGTTAATAAAAAAACACTTAAAACATGTGTGAGACAACTGGAAATATAAACACTGACTGGATTATTTGATGATATAAAGAAATCATTGTTAATATATTTAAGCACGTTAATAGGCTTGTGATTATGTTAAAAACAAACCTAATATTTCAGAGATGTGCACTGAACTTTTATAGATGCAGTGATAATGATCTGAAATTTGGTACAAAATAATATTGAGGCAGATTTATAAATAAAACAAGCTTGGCCATGATTTAATCATTGTTGAAACCAGGTGATGGGCAACATGAAGATTTATCATATGAGGCTGTATGTTTTTGTGAATGTCTGAAATTTTCTACAGTGAAAGTTGAAAGAAAAACATGCAAAGGGACCTAATTTGTTGGGTGGGTAGCTGGATGGATGAATGTGTGGCAGCAGAGGGAATCTGTGATTCAGAGCCTTATGTTTAAATTAGGACAGGATCTCAGCTAGTGGCTGGGGGCCCAGGGAGTGGGGAGGAAATGGTGGGATGATCTGGGTTATTAAAGTACCATCCCAAGAACCAAGCAGGAATATCATCAGAAAGACCAAGCAAGAAGTGGGGGGAAAACCAGCATGGTAGACACAAGGACACTAGCTGTTTATCACTGCCAAATTAATTTCCAGATCCCACCCACTGGCAGACACAGGGCACTCAGTGTACTGCCAACACCATGTAGATTGATTCCAGGGCTGGGCAGGACTGGGCTTTCCAGTGAACGGCCCCAGCGCCTACAGCCCAGATCAGCAGGAGAAAGACATACAGTAATACCTACAGTGACTTAACCCTCCAGAGGGAACACTGAGACAATTTTAGGACTAAAATGTGAGTGTATAACAGAAGGGTTTGATATTCTATCTTCCCTTTCTGAGAAACATTCTGTCTCTATGTGGTCTAGACTGCCATGTTGGAACCACATGACCCCACCCCTCTGGCCACAGCTGACTGATCCAAGAATGCACACCTAACCCAAGGGGAAAATATCCATAGACTGAGTATAGTCCGTCACATTTCCCCTCAAGAATGTGAACTAGTAAATCAAGAAGCCAAGTTTAAGAACTGTAAACCACATCATCAAAGGGTGGAGGCACTGGATTTAGAAGGTCATTGCCATGAACTGAAGTTTTGCATCTCCCCTCTCCCTGCAAAAAGCATGTATGTTGAAACTTAATATGCATTACCCTAATATGATGGTGTTTGGAGGTGGAGTCTCTGGGAGGAAATTAGGTCATGAGGGTGGAGCCCTCATGAATGTAATTAGTGCCTGATAAGAGAGACCCCAGAGAGTTCCCTAACATCTTTCTGCCATATGAGGATATGATGATAAGTTGGCAGTCTGCAATCTGGAACCTGACTGTGCTGGTGTCCTGATCTGACTTTCATCCCCTAAAACTGTGAGAAATAAAGTCCTGTTGTTTATAAGCCACCCAGTCAGTGGTAATTTGACATAGCAGTCCCAAGAGACTAAGACAGTCCTGTATTCCCACAGTATGCGTGTGGGTTTGACTCCAACTTACCTGTGTGACTTGGTGTGAGTTACTTGTTCTCCTCAAACCTCACTTCCCTTATCTATAATGGGAAGATAATAAAGATATAAGTATATATAAAGTATAAATTAAAAATATAATATATAATAAAAATGAGTATAAATAACATATAAATAAAGGCAACTATTTCAATTTGATTTGAGGATACAATGAAAATACATATGAAATACTTACATAGTAAAAGTTCAATAACAATGAGCTAATCTGATTATTATTAGCAGGGTTACTGCTATCCTTGGCTGTTGTTAATGTACCCTTGGCCACATGAGAGCAAAGGAAGCCAGTCACAAGAGACAACCACACTAACCTAGGCTGAGCGCTGCCCAGCACTGGGTGCTATGCTAAGTACTTGACAAGTTACAACCTACTGAAACCTCCCATGCTCACTTCACCAGCAAGGAAACAAGCACACAGTGATTTGCTAAAAGTTTAGGAGGTAGGAATGTTATGACCAACCTAGAGAGCATATTAAAAAGCAGAGACATGACTTTGTCAACAAAGGTCCATCTAGTCAAGGCTATGGTTTTTCCAGTGGTCATGTATGGATGTGAGAGTTGGACTATGAAAAAGAACTGAGCACCGAAGAATTGATGCTTTTGAACTATGGTGTTGGAGAAGACTCTTGAGAGTCCCTTGGACTGCAAGGAGATCTAACCAGTCCATCCTAAAGGAGATTAGTCCTGGGTGTTAATTGAAGGGACTGATGTTGAAGCTGAAACTCCAATACTTTGGCCACCTGATGCAGAGAGCTGACTCATTGGAAAAGACTCTGATGCTGGGAAAGATTCAGGGCAGGAGGAGACGGGGACAACAGAGGATGAGATGGTTGGATGGCATCATTGACTCAATGAATATGAGTTTGAGAAAACTCTAGGAGATGGTGAAGGACACGGAAGCCTGGAGTGCTGCACTCCATAGGGTTGCAAAGAGTAGGACACGACTGAGTGACTGAACAACACACACACAAAAAAACCTATGGGAGGGAGGTGAGAGGGGGGTTCAGGATGGGGAACACATGTACACCCATGGCTGATTCAAACCACTACAATATTGTGAAGTAATTAGCCTACAATTAAATAAATTTTAAAAAATATTGAATCACTAGTCTGTATATCTGAAAATAATATAATATAATATTATACATCAACTATACTTCAATAAAAAAAGAAATACTCCACGCTCCAGACTCCTTATTCCTCTTTGTTTCAGTTTTCTCCATAGTGCTTCATATCATAGGATACTTTAAATTTGTTTTTAATTTCCTATTTCCCTTACCAGAACATGAGCTCATAAAGGGGAAAAAGGGAAACTTTGTTGATTGAATGAATGACAGAATACATTACATTTCATAGATATGAAGTGAATTTCTTAGAGTCACACACACAGTTCATAGGAGAGTACGGATCAAAACCCTGTGTTCTTTGCACTACGTCAACTAATGCTTCCCGCATCTGAACTAGCACATAATGGATAGTAGATATTTCGAGAGAGAAAGAGCAACTAGGTGGGAGAAAGAATGCTTCCTGAAGGTGGTGATGTGTGTACGTGTGTGTGCGTGCTCAGTCGCTCAGTTGTGTTCAAGTCTTTGCCATTCCGTGGACTGTGTGGCCCTCCAGATTCCTTTGTTCATGGGATTTCCCAGGCAAGAATCTTGGAGTGGGTTGCCATTCCCTTCTCCAGGGGATTTTTCCTGACCCAGGGAATGAACTCACATCTCATGCACTGGGAGGCAGATGCTTTACCACTGAGCTACCTGGGAAAGCTGAGTCCTAAAAGATACATGAAATTTCGTTATCTAAAGGCAGGATGGGACTATCAAGGTGGAGGGCACAACATAACGAAATGGTCAGGGGCATGGAAGCATTGTCTGTGCAGGAAATGTAGGCAGTTTGGTGTTGCTTGTTCTATAGTGAGAAGAAGGAAGAAGAGAGATGAACCTTCAGAGGCAGGCAGGGACCAGGTCATGACTGTATCTTATAGTCAGTGGGCTTCCAATTTTAATTGCATAATGCTTTTTTATTTAAAAGCAATTATTTCTAAGAATCTCAATGCGAGTGGGCTTTCCTTGTCTGAAGTGGAAGTAATCACAGCTCAGATAGCATCCCCTTCACCTTCTTTCACTCTGCTAGCTAAGGCACCCCATGGGCTCCAAATGAACCTAGTTTGAAAACCATGAT
>SJYV01001419.1:0-12031 GCA_006410875.1 Neotragus pygmaeus | reverse complement strand
GACTGAAGCCACTTAGCAGCAGCAGCAGCAGCAGCCACAACTAGAGAACACCCTGGCACAGCAGCAAAGACCCAGCACAGCCAAAGATGAAGATAAATAAATAAAAATAAATTCTTTACAGAAAGTGAAAAAGACAGTCAACAGCTCAGTTCTGAGCCTAGGACAGTGGAGACCCAGCCCTGGGCTCCGTAACCCCTGCAGCTTCCAGAGGGTGCCTGCACGGTTGCAGGCACCGATTGTGGTTAGATGCTCTCTTCGGCTCTGCCCCTGCGGGCCGGAGGCTGCCCTGCACCCTGCCCCCTGAGTCACCCCAGCTCCACCCGGCCCTACAAGTGTCTGAATTTTCCTCTTCTGCCTCAGCCCCAGTGCCACACCCCCGCCCCACCTTTGGCTCCTGGTCTTAATCATGATGCCCCACCCTATGCCTGGGCAGGCCCGGCTGCCTTCTTGTACCTGTCAGTGCTTCCAGAGAACGATAACTTTGTCCTGAGGAGGAAAAGAGCAGCCTGGGAGGGACTTGTGCTTATGACCCCCAGTGCAGTCTGGGTGCCAAACCCTCCTGACACCCAGGAAAAGGTCTGCAAAGACAGTAAAGGCCCATTCTGTCTGCACCTAGACCTCCCCAGCACATGCTCAGGGGTAAGTAGGTCCTTCCCGAGCCCCAAGCAAAAATTCTCTAAGGGAGCCACCTCAGTCTCCTCCACCTCCTGCCCCTGTTTGTGTGTGTGTGCACAGTCATGTCCGCCTCTTTGTGACCCCATGGACTGAAGCCTGTCAGGCTCCTCTCCCCGTGGAATTTTCCAGACAAGAATACTGGAGTGGGTTGCCAAGGGAGCTTCCCGACTCAGATTGAACCCACATCTCTTACGTCTCCTGTATTCTTTACCACTGTGCCACTCCTGTCTGGTGGCCTCTAAAAAGGAGCAAGCGGGTAGAATTCATGATCCAGAAGAGCTAGAAAGAGAAGTGTGGACTTGGGAACAGAAAGCCCTAATTGAATTACAGCTCTGTGGGTCAGTAATTTAACTTCTCCAAATGTAATGAAAACTTAAACACAAGAAGAGAGAGAGGGACTTCCTTGGTGGTCCAGTGGCTAAGACTCCAAGTTCCCAATCCGTGGGTTCAATCCCTCGTTAGGGAACTAGATCGCACACACCACAACGAAGAGCCAGTGCAGCCAAATATATAAAAATTTTCTTAAAAGAGAGAGAACAAAATGTTCTTAAAGTGGCTAGCACAGAATCTGGAATCAGGTTGCGCCAATAAATGTTAGTGAAGTTTTATGCCAAGTATGCCTTCCACCCTAATTTTCCTGGTTTTGTGGTTGTTATATTTCTGGGTTTTCTCCCTAATTCATCACACATTTACTGAATCCATCCACGTTGGCCACTATGTAAGCTTTGGAGACACAACACTGAGTAGAAGAAATCTTTGCCTCTGAAGATCTCATGCGCTAGTGGGGGCTGCAGAAAAGCAGGCCGTCAACGACAGTGCTCATTTTGGGAGTTGTCCAGCTCTGAATCTTAACTCAGGGTGCTGCCATCAGGGAACCAACAAGTCAGATGGCAGAGAAGCATTCAGCCTTTAACCGGGCAATGCATAAATAAAAACAAGAAACCAACTCATGTCGCAAACAGGAAGGACCAGAATGGGTAACAGGAAAATGAGACCTGGCATTTGACCATTCTATAAAGCAGGAGGTGTAAACCTAGCTGTTCTTGGCTATTCTTGCAAAGAGAGAAGCCCCAGTAGGGTTCCCGGGGGTTTGCCTTATGATTTTTCTAAAATGACAATAGGAATATTTGTATTGGCTTTATGAGTAGGTGGGTAGGTTGCCACCCACGTGTGTGCTCTGAGAGAAACGAGAGGGTGCCTCAGCGGAATGCCAGAATCCCTCCTTGTGTCACTATTCCTGGAAGTCCATCATCATAGGTGGTCCTCAAGGACACTTTTAGCCCTCAAAGTCTTCCTTTAAAAGCGTTTACGCCAGAGGGAGATGTGCCTTTGCTCTGGCGGCTCTTTTCCACACACATGCAAAGCCTGTTTGGAGTCATTCGTGTCCAGAGCGCGGCCTCGGGGCTTCTCTTCTGGGCTGTCTTCCTCTTTGGAGGACTCATGCTGCTGCTGTGAGACTTTGATCCAGCAGATTTGGTCTCGTGTGGCTTCTTGGCTGGATTCTGTGTGTGTGTGTGTTGTGTGTATTTGCATGTTGTGCTCATACACTTCCTAATCAGCGTGTCTGTCAATTACAGGTACCCCCACTTTTCAAAAGCTTTTACAAAGGACCTACATTAGTACCTGTTTTCATTAACCAAAAGAAATCCAAAGGGGTTTTCACTTTTATGAGAAAAGATCATTGCTTCTTTATACCGTTTCCACTTAGGAAAAGCTTTGTAGAAGCACTCTGTTTTTGGATAGTGGGGGAAACCTGTATCTATCTTGTTGCACTACAAATTACCCCAAAACTTAAAACAGCTGTTTATTTACTCACAACTCTATAATACGGGCTAGAATCAGTTGGTGGCTCTTCTGATGATTGGCTTGATGTCGCTCACACAGCTGTCATTGTCTGGAGGCTCAACTATGATGGAAAAACCCAAGAGGACTTCATTCATGTGTCTGATTCTCAGTTGAGGAAATTAGAACAGCTAGGAACTGGCTGGCCCCTCTTTCCATGTGGTGTGTTGTTCTCCAGGGCCTCCCTTCATAACCTCCTCTCCAGCAGGTCATCCTGGGCTTTCTAACAGTATGGCAGCTGAGTTCCAGAAGGCAGCATTTCCAGAAGTAGAGCCTGATGTGCAAGCACTTATCTAGTTGCTTCATGTTTGTTAATATCTCACAAGGAAGTCACACAACCAAACCCAGAGTCAATGAGGGAGAGGACTTCAAAAGGGTATGAGTCATGGGCAGTATGGTTTTGGGGGAAATGTGTCCACCAATATCTAACACAGTCTATAAACAGAGTAGAGACTGTATTTTTTTTTTTAATGTGCACATTTACCAGCATAGTCTAGAGTACATTGGTAGACGCTCCATAAATACTTGTTGACTGACAAATGAAGAATGTAGTTAACTGCAAGCAAAGCTCTGTAGGATGGGCCTTGCAGGGAGAGCTGAAGTTGCTCCATGAAGAAAGTAGAAGCCTGAAATTTGGAAAGGTGATTGAACACCAAACAGAAATGAGTGGATTTTAGTGAATTTAACTATTTCCCTCCCTAGTGATTTCAAACCCAGAAAAATCGAAGCAAGAAATATCAGAAGAAACCAAAATATGCTCAGCTCAGCACTGTGTTCAGCCTCATGGAGGAGATGAAAGAAAAGAGGGCCTTTGAGGTCACTGGAGAAACAAGAAATAAATACAGGAAAACTCAAATATCGCGAAGTCTAATAATGTTTGCTTTATTTTATTTATTTACTTGTGGCTGCATTGGGTCTTTGTTGCTGTGCACAGGCTTTCTCTAGCTGTCACGACCATGGCTACTCTCTAGCTGCAGTTCGTGGGCTTCTTACCACAGCGGCTTCTTTTGTTGTGGAGCACAGGCTTTAGTAGCTGTGGCTCATGAGCCTAGTTGCCCATGGCATGTGGGATCTTCCATGGGCCCTGCATTGGCAAGCATATTCTTAACCACTGGACCCCTAGGAAATTCCCCTAATGTTTTTAGCATAGTTCATATCACATAATAGACACTCATGAAAAGTTGCACGAAGAACAGGGTATGGTCAGGAAATAAAAATTAGGTTAGTCTAGGGTTCAGCAAACTACAACCCACAGGCCAAATCTTGCCCTCTGTCAGTTTTTATAAATAAAGTTTAATTTGCATAGAGCCATACCCATTGGTTATCTATGGCTATTTTTGTTCTATGACAGCAGGATTAAATAGTTTCAAAAAGACTAAAAGACTTGCAAAGCCTAAGATAAGTACAGCCTGGGCCTTTACAGAAAAAGTTTGCCAACCCCAAAACTCAATAAATGCTCCCCAGACTCTGTAAAATTGGTACAACTTCCCTTGATGGAGGAGAAGGTAGATTAGTGCTCAGTTAGGTGGAAGATGAAGTACTTTGTACTCAAAACTGTAAATAGCTAAGCCTGAGAGAAAACTGTTTGGGGGTGACCCCAGCTAGGAAGGATCTGTGTTGATTTGCAACACTGTCAGGCCCTGGGCCCCTGTTTAGACTAGTAGTCCTGGCATTCTCCCCATCTCCTAACCCTGTTTGTCCATCCTCCTCCACGCTTTTATCTTGAGATTGGACAAGGTATCCGGATATTGAAGTTGGACATCAGATACACTTTCCATTTGGGTATATATCTGAGTCCTTAGGAGGAAGGGAAGCATCTAACTATATACAGAAAAAGGGCATGGTACCTTCAATCTCATTCTTTCAGCTCCATGAGTCTCAAAAGATCATTTTAGTCATTCCCTTGTGTCCAGACTAGATTAAAGTCTTCTCCTTGATCCAATAAACACACACACATGCCTCACTATACCCAACTCCCACATGCTTAAAAAGAGCACAGTCTCTCCCCAGGGCCAACTGATCCAAAGAGAGTAGGCTCAATGCTAAGGGTCTGTGATATTTTAAGGACCAACACAAATATTTTAATTTTAACTTCTTTTAATACTAGAAGGAAAAAAGAATGTAATAATATTGGATATATAGTAATGATATATATATATATATAGAGAGAGAGAGAGAGAGAGAGAAATGATATATATACAATACTTTGGCCACCTGATGCGAAGAACTGACTCATTGGAAAAGACCCTGATGCTGGGAAAGGTTGAAGGTAGGAGGAGAAGGGGGCAACAGAGAATGAGATGGTTGGATGGCATTACTGACTCAATGGACATGAGTTTGAGCAAACTCTGGGAGATAGTGAAGGACAGGGAAGCCTGGCGTGCTGCAATCTATGGGGTCACAAAGAGTCGGACACAACTGAGCGACTGAACAACAGCATATAGTAATGAATCCAGCCTAGATTATATTATTTATACAAATTATATATATATAATATAATTTAAAATGTATTTTAATGGAGGAAGGGGGCCACAATGGCAAAAGTGTCAAGGGCCACGCAAAAGCCATGATGCAGCCTTGTCTTCCTTACGTAACAGCTTTTTCAAGGTCCATAAACCTGATGGAGAATGGCTTCTTCGCAAGAGCTGAGCAGAATTCCTTCTGCGATCATGTTCTCCCTTGGCCCAGTCCTTTGGAGAACTAAACACAGCTGCCTTTGACCTTTGAGTCAGGATAAAAACAAAAGAAGCTCTCTGGAAGGAAGTGGAGGCTGGCAGCTAGGAAAGCAAGGTGCTGGTGTTGATTCAGCTGGCCCCGGGGCCTGGCAAGGCCGGACTGCCCAGCAGTGTCCCTGCCACCAGCGTATCGGCTCTGGGCAGAGCAGAACCCAGCTCAGGCCCTTCATGAATAAACATTGCTTCAGGCCCAAGCGTGTTGACGGAAGAAGCTGTGGTTCCTTCACCTCTCCCTGGCGCAGATTGCTCTGCGGGGGCCACACTCCAGTTAAAAGGTCTTTGAGGAATCAGCCCAGCCTGGGATTTGCTTTCCAGCTCTGATCACTGCTGCTCAAGGGGCTCCATTTCTCAGAAGCCAAGGATTAACCAGCTGCTGTAATTCTCCTCCAAAATTCTCCCACCACTTCTCTTCCTTTCTGCTTCATAGCGTTTCTTCTTAGAAGGGTGGAAGAATAAAATTTGCTTTTCTTAAAATCAGGGTAGCTGGCGCTACTTCAAATGCAACTTAAAACTTACCTAGATGGTGGTCCTTACCTAGTCTGGTGGTCCGGTGACTAAGGATTCACCTACTAATGCAGGGGACTCGGGTTCGATCCCTGGTGATGGGAACAAAGAGCCCCCCTGCAGTGGAGCAACTAAGTTCATGCATCACAACTGCTTAGCCCATCCACAGCTGGAGAGCCGGCGCAGCGTGATGGAAGACGCGGTGAAGACCCTGCGTGCTGAAACTAAGGCCCAAGGCAGCCACAGAAATAAATAAACAAACATTTTTAAAAATGTACCTAGATGATCTTTGTCGTGGGCTGAATTGTGTTCCCCCTACCCACGAAGAAAAGATATATTGAAATCCTCTCAGTGAAAGTGTTAGTCTCTCAGTCATGTCCGACTCTTTGAACCCCATGGACTGTAGCTCTGCAGGCTCCTCTGTCTATGGGATTCTCCAGGCAAGAATCCTGGAGCGGGGTGACATCCTCCTCCAGGGGATCTTCCCGACCCAGGGATGAACCCGGGTCTCCTGCATTACAGGAAGTTTCTTTACCGTCTAAGCCAACAGGGACACCCTCAGTACCTCAAAAAGTGATCTTATTGGGAAAAAGTCTGTGCAGATGAACTCAATTAAGATAGGGTCGGACTGGAGGAAGCTGGCCCCTCATCAATATGGCTGGTTTCCTTACAAAAAGAACACCAGGTGAAGAGGCAGAGACAGGCAGAGTGGAGACAGCCATGAGAAAACACAAGCAGAGAGAGGAGACAAACTGTCAAAAGCCAAGGACAGCCTGGGGCCACCAGAAACTGGAGGAGGCGCAGAAAGATCATTTCCTCGAGGCTTTGGAGGGAGCGTGACCCTGCCAGCATCTTATTTCAGACCTCGCCTCCAGAACTGAGCGAACACATTCCTGTTGCTGTAAGCCACTGGTTTGTGGTTTTTCATTCCAGCAGCCCTAGGAAACTAATACTGTTCAAAGCAAACAATCCACACAGCTGGAGCATCAAGAATCAACTGACAGACACAATAATCACTCCAAGCCCTTGTTTAGTGTAAAAATTTTACTTCTTGAAGTTCTTTCCTCTCCGTTGTCTCATTTTAGCCTTTGTGACACAGGGCAGGTTTTATTATCCCTCATTTTACAGATGCAAAACATGAAGGTCAGGATGTAAAATCACTTACGCAGAGTCAGGGGTACATGTCTCTCAGAAGAAAACAATGAGTAACAGAAATGCAAACTCAGCTCCGCCCTGGCAAGGTATACACGTGAGCAGCCACTGCTGAGTAACCCAAGCCCTGGCATCCACACACTGGAATTTCAAGTACAATCATAACTTTCCTTTTAAGAGAGTTAAAAATCACCTACCATCTACTATCAACATCACTTCATAGAAGAAAAGGCATTTTAACAGTAAAACAAGGCAAAACCAGACTACCAGAATAAAGGGGGTGTCTTTTAAATTAAATAACATTCATTTATTTTTTAAATTCACTACTTTTGTAAGGCATCACTGACTCAACAGACATGAGTTTGAGCAAACTCCAGGAGATGGTGAAGGATAGGGAAGCCTGGCGTGCTGCAGTCCATGGGGTTGCAAAGAGTCAGACACGACTTAACGACTGAACAACTTTGTCCTTTTTTTTATTTTTATTTTTTTATTTTTTGCTTTTCAGAAGACTAGCAGATACCAGGATCTGTATTTGGGACCAACTTCTGAAATCTCTCTGGCCTCATTTATCAATACCTTATCAGAGGGTATCGGATTTCTCCTTGAATCNTTTTTTTTTTTTTTTATTTTTTTTATTTTTTGCTTTTCAGAAGACTAGCAGATACCAGGATCCGTATTTGGGACCAACTTCTGAAATCTCTCTGGCCTCATTTATCAATACCTTATCAGAGGGTATCGGATTTCTCCTTGAATCCCTCCACCTCCGAACATTTAATGATTCTCTGACTCCAGCCCAGATTCTCTTCCTACTAACAGCTGGAAATAGAAACCCTTGGACTGGCAGTGTCGGCCAGAATGCCCTGGTCAGAGCAGCCAGATGCATGAGTGTCTAGGATCCATCTGAAGACCACACCACTCCCTGCCATACCCCGAGAGAGTGACCAGGAGATATTTCAGTGGCATCACATCAGTCATGGAAAGAACTAACTTCCTCTTAGAAAGTGACTCCTTTGTATTTGAGGCCAGCTTGGGATTTGATGTGCAAACTGCAGTCTGCTTTCTCGCAGTACCTCCTGCCATCAGGCTGGTTCTGGCTGGCTTAGCATTCACCCTGCACAGCAGGACAGCCTGGGGCCCTTCAGGCTGTCAGCACCCCTGCTGCTCTCGGTCAGAGTCGGGGAAAGCAGCCTGGAGAATCCAGTGCTTCTCACACAGGCTGCCACCGGGCAAAGCCTGAAGCTTGAATGTGCTCCCCCGCTACAGTCAATGATTTTATTATCATTAATGATGAGAACAGTCTTCTGCATGTCGTTTTTAAATAATTTTTAAAAATCTGATATCTTTTTAGCATAACATTGGTGCTCAGGGAAATCTCTATGAAAGAGATAGGACTGAAAGGGTACTCTGAACAGGTGAGGTACTTGAACAGGGAGTAAGGATGGGGTGGAGTCTATTGAGAAGCAGGGGAGGTGAGAGCTGAGAAGAGCCCTGCTTGAAGGGGGCGCTGAATTCCCAGAAGGAGAGAGATGGGATGAGCTAGTGACTTCACTTTCACTTTTCACTTTCACACATTAGAGAAGGAAATGGCAACCCACTCCAGTGTTCTTGACTGGAGAATCCCAGGGACGGGGGAGCCTGGTGGGCTGTTGTCTATGGGGTCACACAGAGTCAGACACGACTGAAGCGACTTAGCAGCAGCAGCAGCAGCAGCAGGGATGGGCTGAGCTTCCCAGGTGGTGCAACAGTAAAGGGCTTCCCTGATAGTCCAGGGAAATCAATCCTGAATATTCATTGGAAGGACTGATGCTGAAGCTGAAACTCCAATTCTTGGGCCACCTGATGCAAAGAACTGACTGATTTGAAAAGACCCTGATGCTGGGAAAGATGGAAGGTGGGAGGAGAAGGGGACGACAGAGGATGAGATGATTGGATGGCATCACCACCTCAATGGCCATGAGTTTGATCAAGCTCCGGGAGATGGTGATGGACAGGGAGACCTGGTGTGCTGCAGTCCATGGGGTCGCAAAGAGTCGGACACGACTGAGTGACTGAACTGAACTGAACTGGTAGTTCAGACAGTAAAGAATCTGCCTGCAATGCAGGAGACCTGGCTTCAATCCCTGAGTTGGAAAGATCCCCTGGAGGAGCTTGGCAACCCCCTCTAGTATTCTTGCCTGGCAGATTCCATGGACAGAGCAGTCTGGTGGGCTACAGTCCACATGGTCACAAAGAACTGGACACTACTGAGCGATACACACTTTCAGTTTCAGGAATGGGCCAGGTGTATGGAGATCTCAGAGGCTTTTTTTTTGGCTGCATCAGATTTTCCTTGCATCATGCGTACCAGTGGTGGCCCATAGGCTCAATAGTTGCAGGACATGGGATCTTAGTTCCCTGACCAGGAACTGAGCATGTGTCCTCTGCATTGCAAGGCGGATTCTTAACCGCTGGACCACCAGGAAGTCCCTCGCACAACCTTCTGAGGCAGTCAAGCCCTAGCTCAGCCACTTGCTAGTGTTATCATTCCCCTCTATCCTGCAGCCTCACTGGGAGGGAAAGCTCTCCAAGGCTAGAAGAGCTAAGTGGTCTCGAGGGGTGGAGAAAGGGAAGGAACAGAATGCGTCTGACAGGAATTCTGTCCAAAAGTTGTTCAAGGAAACATCAAACAACCTTCACCCTCTAGGTCCCTTCAGCTGGTTGCTTTGGGGCCTCCTTTTCCTTGAAAGTGAAGTTCCAGGGAGATAAACATCCATGGAAACCAACAGGCCTGGAGGCAAATGTGACCCCACCAGCCGAAAAACAATCCTTCCCGCCCTGCTCTCAGGCGGGTCTGTAATAAGGACTGAGGAAGTGACCTTTTCTCAGGAAGTGGGTGGACGAATGACCTAGAATTCAACCCTTCCCTTGGTGGAGGAAACCTATCGTCTAAAGGAGGAAAGTTGTCAAATGTGCTCCTCTCAGGGCAGAAGGAAAAGGGAGTGGCAAGAACAAGTTACTGTCCAGCTGTAGGTTTTAGAATATATTAACAGAAGAGAAACATTTTCTACAAATGGGCACCTGTTTCCTCTGAGGCGAGAACTGGCCCCTTTAAAGAGGAAGCTGGAAATTTTCTCTGGAAAATGTAGCCTCTACTTTTATAATTGTCCCAGTTGGACACCAAGAGGGATTTTTTTCACACGTGATACTGATGTGTTATTTATTGACTATGTTTTGGCTTTCCATCACCTTCTATGGAAACTGTTGGGATTCAGACTCAGTAGGGTGTGAAGACCCCGGACCAGACTGAGAGTGGCGAGGCTGATGAGGGAGCTGACCTAAGGACTGGAGGAAGATTGGGCACAAACAGCTAACTCAATTGTGTTTGACTTTCTATGACTTTATTTGGATTTGCAGTTTTATTATGAAAGGAATATATGTACCCAGTCAACTTGGTGTTTTTATTATACAAGTAATTTAAATATCCAGTATATGTATTACACAATGAATATAAGAACCTCGTGTGAAGGCATTCCAGCATTCTCCCCAGATCTGTGATCAGCTCCTTACATGTTCTTATGAAAAAGCATCCATGCATAGGTAACTAGGAGTCTATCATTTCTTTAAAAAACTCGCACAGAGCTTCCCTGGTGGCTCAGTGGTAAAGAATCCGCCTGCCAGTGAAGGAGATGCAGGTTCTATCCCTGATCCAGAAAGGTCCCACAAGCCTGTGCACCACAATTATGGAGCCTGTGCTCTAGAGCCCGGGAGCCACAGTTATCAAAGCTCACATGCCTGTAGCCTGTGCTCTGCACCAAAAGAAGCCACCACGATGAGAAGCCCAAGAAGCAGAAGTGGGGAGTAGCCCAGGCGGCAACCAACACCCAGCACAGTCCAGAGTAAACAAACAAACACTATTAAAACTGAAACAAAGACCTCATCCAAAAGAAAAAGCCCACACAAATGGAGTCATGCTACGCACACTGTTATACATCTTGCCTTTCTCACCTAAAGATCTTCCCTGTAGATCATTCTGTTCATTGGAATAGCTTTATGTCTCAGTTTTCCTGGGACAGTCCATCCTGTATAATTATCAACAGATTCCCACTTTCAAAGCATCCTGGTTTGGATAAATCTATCTATTTATCAGGTCAAATAGATTTCATGCCTTGCTTTTAGTAAGTTTCATAGAATGTCACACCATGAGCACCTCAAATGCTAACATAACTAATCACCCATCTATCAGTTCCGTTCAGTCACTCAGTCATATCCGACTCTGCAACCCCATGGACTGCCCCATGTCAGACTTCCCTGTTCGTCACCAACTCCCAGAGCTTGCTCAAACTCATGTCCATCCAGTCAGTGATACCCTCTAACCATCTCATCCTCTGTCGTCCCCTTCTCCTCCAGCCTTCAGTCTTTCTCAGCATCAGGGTCTTTTGCAATGAGACAGTTCTCATCAGGTGGCCAGAGTATTGGAGTTTCAGCTTCAGCATCTGCCCTTCCAATGAATAGTCAGGACTGACTTCCTTTAGGTTGGACTTGTCTGATCTCCTTGCATTCCAAGGGACTGTCAAGAGTCTTCTCCAACACCACAGTTCAAAAGCATCCACCCCTCTATGGACACAGGATATTTCTCATTTTACCTATTAGAAACAATTCAGCTTCCTTGTACATTCATCTTTGATCATCTATTTCTGCTTTATTGACTGTGCCAAAGCCTTTGACTGTGTGGATCACAATAAACCGTGGAAAATTCTGAAAGAGATGGGAATACAAGACCACCTGACCTGCCTCTTGAGAAACCTATATGCAGGCCAGGAAGCAACAGTTAGAACTGGACATGGAACAACAGACTGGTTCCAAATAGGAAAAGGAGTACGTCAAGGCTGTATATTGTCACCCTGCTTCTTTAACTTATATGCAGAGTACATTATGAGAAACACTGGACTGGAAGAAGCACAAGCTGGAATCAAGATTGCCGGGACAAATATTAATAACTCAGATATGCAGATGACACCACCCTTATGGCAGAAAGTGAAGAGGAACTAAAAAGCCTCGTGATGAAAGTGCAAGAGGAGAGCGAAAAAGTTGGCTTAAAGCTCAACATTCAGAAAACGAAGATCATGGCATCCGGTCCCATCACT
>SJYV01001414.1:0-13237 GCA_006410875.1 Neotragus pygmaeus | reverse complement strand
AATTGATGCTTTTGAACTGTGGTGTTGGAGAAGACTCCTGAGAGTCCTTTGGACTGCAAGGAGAACCAACCAGTCCATTCTGAAGGAGATCAGCCCTGGGATTTCTTTGGAAGGAATGATGCTGAAGCTGAAACTCCAGTACTTTGGCCACCTCATGCGAAGAGTTGACTCATTGGAAAAAACCCTGATGCTGGGAGGGATTGGGAGCAGGAGGAGAAGGGGACGACAGAGGATGACATGGCTGGATGGCATCACTGACTCGATGGACGTGAGTCTGAGTGACCTCTGGAAGTTGGTGACGGACAGGGAAGCCTGGCATGCTGCGATTCATGGGGTCGCAAAGAGTCGGACACGACTGAGCGACTGAACTGAACTGAAGTGAACTGGAGGGGTGAAACAAAGGTGAATGTTGTTATTAAAGGGCAGTAGAGGTATCCTTGTGGTGATGGAAATGTTATCTTGACCATACCAGTGTCCATATCCTTGCTGTGATATTGTACTATAGTTTTGCAAGAAGTTACCCTTTGAGGAAACACTGGATCTCTCTGTGTCATTTCTTAACTGTGTGGGAATCTATAATTATCTTAAATAAAAGGTTTAATCTAATTAAAACATACAAAATAAACCTCTGGTTTTGAATCACTATCTTCTGACTGTATCACTCACTATCTCTGTTTATCACTACCATCTACCAGGTGGGAGTCAGTGATGACTTGGACTAGGGAGGAAGTGGTGAAAACAGTGAGAAGTGGGTGGTTTCTGAGTGTATTTTGAAGGCAGAACCAAAAGGATTTGTGGATGGACCAAATATGTGAAACATATAGAGGAATTCAAACAAGACACCAATTTTTTTCCGAGCCATCTAAATGATGAATTCATTACTTACTGAGATGAAGAAGACTGAAAAAAGAGCATGTTTGGAGAAAGTTGAGAGTTTGGTGTTGGATATATTGAGTTTGAGATTCCTAGTATTGATAGGATTCCAAATGGAGATATATAGCTGGCAATTGGATACATGTGTCTGGAGTGAAAAAGAGAGGTTAGATCCGGAAAGTGAAAGTGAGGAGTTGTCAGCACATGGATCACATCTCAGCACATGGATTACATCTAGTTGTGAGTTTAGATAAGATTGTCTAGGTAATATGTACAGGGGAGAAGCAGCCTGGGACTCCAAGGTTTAGAGGCCAGAGAAATGAGAAGAAAGCAACAAAGACACATGTTAAGAAGAAGCAGTGGCCAATGAGATAGAGGAGAGCCATGAGAAAGTGGGGTTTGGGAAACCAGGGCTTAACTCTCTGACTATCCCTTCTTGACCTTTTTCATGGATGCACTGGCCTCTAGTTTCATCTTCAGCCCTTTTAGCCATTATGTATATTAAGATTCTCCCCAAATTATTATCTTCAGCATTGAGCTCTCCCTTGAAGTTCCAACTCATGAAATCCATTGATTGTTGGGTACTCTGTTGAGACAGCACATAGGTACCTGTTCCAGTTATGTATTAATGCCTAACAAATCACCCCCATAAACTTAGTGGCATCAAACAATAACAATAAATTATTCTCTCTCATAGTTTCTATGGGTCAGGAACTTGAGATTGGTTAGTTGTACAGATTTTAGCCCAGGATCTCTCAGATGGATGCAGATGGCTGGAGTTGAAGTCATCTGAACGTTCACTCATTCACATAGTCTGGCACCTTGGCTGGGAAGACTTAAGCCATTGTTCCAAGTACCTCTCATCAATCTTGGAGTTATACAATAGACAATGCAATTGCGCAGTATGGCATTTTCAAGTATAAAGAAGGTGGTATCCATCACCCTCCAACTGAGTTGACACAGTCAAAGTACATACCAGAACTCACTGGTTTGGAACCAGAACGAGATGTTGGTTTTCCAGATATGGGTCAGAATCTTATCTGATAGGATCACAGTCTATCCTTCTGGAATGCCACTGTATCACAGATAAAATTGGTTATCTCAATCCCTAAAATAAGCATCCCTGCATCCTCCATATGACATATAACAAGAAAATTTTACCACATTGACAATGACTACTAGCCTCTCTGTGAGCTTTGGAGAAGATTTCCATTGCATGAGCATACATGTATCAGGGTTATCAGATGTTCCACTTTACCAAGACAAACATCTCAGTTTTTAAACCCGTTGGTCCATTCTAATGTTTAATAGTGTTCCCTTTACTTACTCTCTAAAAAACAGAGCAACAATTATGACCCTGCAATCTGGAGAAAAACATGATCCAAAAGGATAAATGCTCCCTACTGTTCATTGCAGCACTGTTTACAATAGCAAAGACAGGAATGGATAAAGAAGATATGGTACATATATACAATGGAATATTACTCAGTCATTAAAAAGTATGAGCCAATGCCATTTACATCAATATGGATTGACCTAGAGGGTGTCCTACTGAGTGAAGTAAATCAGACAGAGAAGGAGAAATATCGTATGACATCCCTTACATGTGGAATCTAAAAAGAAATAATGCAAATGAGCACACAAAATAGAAACAGACTTACAGACTTAGAAAATGAACTTATGGTTGTGGGGGAAGAGAAAGGATAAGGGAAGGGATAATTAGGGAGTTTGGGATGGATACATACACACTTCTACATTTAAAATGGATAACCAACAAGGACCTACTGTATAGCACATGGAACTCTGCTCAATGTTATGTGGCAGCCTGGATGGGAGGAGAGTTTGGGGGAAAATGGATACATGTATATGTATGGCCAAGTTCCTTTGTTAGTATATGTATGGCCAAGTCCCTTTGCTAGTCACCTGAAACTATCACAACATTGTTTGTTAATTGGCTATACCCCAATAGAAAATAAAGTTAAAAAAATGTCCCAGTTGGTTGATAAATAAATATGTATTTATGTATGTATGTATATGATTTATTTCTTCCTGCAATCAGATTGTTTCAGAATCAGCCTGGAAGTACACATTATTTCTCCAGGAAGCAATAGACTGATGTGTCAGCAGAGGGTTCTGAAAGAGAAAAGAACTTTCCTTGAGTATGGGGCAGGGAACACAAGAGCTCAATGTGTTCAACATCAGAAGGGAACCCAGATGGACACGAAATATAAAGTCATCACTCCCGTGATAGTAATAAGAAAAGCATGCAGGAACTGTCAAGCCATCTCTACTTACTTGATACACCTGATTAACCAATACTCCACACAGTGGAAACAATACCGAAGCCTAGGACCTGAAACTGCTCAGGGCTATGGAGTCACTCTCCAAGATGCCAGAATACGTTCATTCCCACTGGTTGGGCTGTATATTTAGCAAAGAATGAGCTACATTTGTCCCCAAACCTGTTTATGCTTGTAGCTGTTATTAGAATTCTGTAATCTAATTAGATATGACCTAAATTGATGGAAAAAAGACTAAAAAAACTTGAGAGCTATTAGATAGACTTGATTAAGGCAAGTTCTGGTGATTAAAAAAGAATGCTATTTTTGGATATAGTCGATACAGGTGTAAAATATTAGGTGAATATTTAAAAACTCTCACATAGTTTATACTCAGATTTCCTCATAAAAGTTGTGGCTACTCAGCATCTTTTGAATATCCTTCCTAGGTTTGGAAAACATCATTTCTCAAGGTACAACTCAGAATTCATTCTCCCAGCCTCCCATGCAGCTAGGGAGCAGGCACAAGGCTCTGGCAATCAGGATTTAAGGTGGAAGGGAGTGGGCTCCATGGAGAACTGGCCTAGGAGGTGGGCACTGGAGATGAACCCTTCTTTGTGGGAGGCAGCAGTGGCAGAGCTTTGGGTATTCACTGGGAGGGAGAGGTCTTTAAGGCCGAACATTTGAGATGGGTATCAGTAGCTCCATTTTAGGCTCATTTAAGTTGAGAAGCCCAATAGGCTGGTGGACACATCAGTACAAATGCGAAGTTTAAGAACAGAGCACTGAGCTAGAGATACAAATTTGGGAAGCATCTGTATATAGGTGGTGTTTGAAGCTGTCGGCTTGGATAAAAATAACTAGGGAGTGAAGGGAATGAGAAAAGACCTGAAGACCAAGCCTGGGGGTGTTCAAAAGCTTAGAGGTCACGAAGGCAAGGAAAGGAGAGTGAGAAGGAGAATCCAGCAAGGAAAAGGCAAACCAAAAAAGGGTGCTGTCTCAGTGACCAAATAAGAATTTAAGGAAGAGCTGGTGATCAACTGTGTCACAACTATTGATGGGTTAAGCAGGATGAGGGCTAAGAGCTGACTGTGGGATTTGGCAACATGCAGGTTATTAGCATCCTTGATAAGAACCGTTTCAGTGGTTTCTCTTTGGTTTTATCTTTGGCTACCTGCAGTTCAGACAGTGTTCCCAGTCAGGGACTGGTAGGGGCACTGGGACGGCTTTATCAGCTCTCACATCCATCAGGTGAACTGTTTCTGAAGCTCTTCCCTCAGACTAGCCAAGGTTGTCAAGGCTGGTTCCAGCAGCCTGTCATTTGGGTGGAATGGAAGTCTTTCCTGGCCAGTTGACCCTTTCAGACCCTTTAAACACAGTGCTCCTGATGGGCTCACAGATGATCCCAGATGCTGGGAAGGACCCAGTCAGTCCCCTCCCACAGACCATATCACACACCGTATCTTGTATCTTAAAATCACAAACATGTCTCTTCCTTACACCTGATGGCCTTGCTTCTTAAGTCTCATTTATTTTTGCTTATGCTTCCACCCCTCTAGGGGACAGATCCAAAAAATACTGCTGAGATTTATGCCACAGAGTGTCCTGTTTGTTTTTCTCTAGAAGTTTTATAGTATCCAGTTTTACATTTAGGTCTTTAATCCATCTTGAGTTTATTTCTGTATATGGTGTTAGAGAATGTTCTAATTTCATTCTAAGAACTGCCTGTTCTTAGCTAAGGTTGACCCATCATGTGTGCACTTTTTACCATCCCCACTTGCAGAATCAGCTACACAATTTGGGAGGCCCAGTGCAGAATAAAAATGCAGGGTCCCTTATTCAAAAATTATTAAAAATTTGAAGACACCAATAGCAGAACATTAAGCTAAGCATGGTGCTCTTCAGAGGTCAGAGTCCTGTGTGACCACACAGGTTACATGTCCATGAAACAGGCCTCTATCCCTTACCCAAGAAATGATGCACATTCTTTGGGTCACCCTCTCCCACAGGGAGAACTTGGGGAGGTAATTTGGGGAACAGGCATTGTCTTCCAGAGAAGCAAAGACCCCCCTACCCATCCACCCAGGAAGCCAAGGTGAAGTGGCCAGCAGGGAGCCACCGCCATCTGGGGTCTTGGGACACTGCCCAGTAGCCACAGTATGAAATGAGGGTTCCTTTGCCCCCAGTCTTACATGTCTCAAGACAACCCAAGAAGAAGTTAAGGAGCCACCAAAGGACTCCAAGGTTGAGTCAAGTTGTGCTGCTCTGGGTGAAAAGCAGCAAGTAGCTCCTGATAACAGACACATTCTCGGGAGGAGAATTAATGGAAACAGAGTACAAGAAGACTTGTCCAGAGGAGTGCAGGTAGAGAGGCCAAGCAGATGGCAGAGTGCTTCTTCACCTGGGCTCCAGAGCCTGGATATCAAAATAGAAGGAGTCCTCCTTGCAGGCACAGGGTGCTGGAGGGGTCAGCAGCCACTCTGCACCGCTGGAGTGGGGCAGGCAGCCTGAGTCTGTGCACGCATGCGCTCTCACTCTCTCTCTCTCTCTCTCTCAGCCTGCCCTCTGAAGCCTTGGTGTCTGTCCCAGGACTTCTCCAGGGAGCTTGTCTGCTGTCACTGCCACAGCCAAGGCTTAGAGGCCATCAGAGATGTCTACTCTGGCATCTTATACCAGGAGGAACCCAGGGGAAGCCAATGTTTTAGAGTCTGAAATGGTTCCCTGTTGGCAGGCCCTATGTGAGAGCCTGGATGGAACAGCTTCTGATTTTATGTCTGATTTTTTTATCCCTCTTAGCAGTGAGGGATAGATGCGTGGTGGACCCTGGACACTGACCAGCACCCTGGGGGCCCACCAAAGGAGGTCACTCTGATGTGCCATCAGCCTTGCTCCATTCCGAGTGTCTCTCCAGCCTGTCTCCCTCCTCCAGGGGGCTCCCCTTGTCCTCATCAGACTCAGGACAGCCGGAGTGGCTGAGGTATGTCTGCCTCTCTGCTTATATAGTTGCTCAGGGTTCTGAAGTCAATGCCACAGGTGCACACAGGCGGAACTCTTGCTTGCAGAGGACTGGGTGTGCCTCTCTGAAAGGCTGACCGTTAGGCAGTCCTGGCCACAGTGAGGGGGGCAGTACTTGCAGGCTTGCCTGTCTTCCCTGGGTGACCCAGGCCTCCTGACCGGGCAGGCAGAGGCTTCATGCTCAGCACTGGGGCCACTGGTTGCCCTAGTCAGACACAACTAGTGTCCACCCGCTGGGCCACATCAAGGGAGTTAAGGACAAAGGTCAAGCAGATCACATCCAGCCTGCCCGTCGCTAGGGATGCCTGGGCTGGAGACCCCCAGGAGGCACTGAGTGGTCCAGGAGAAGGGGCCAGGCACTGCTCCAGCAATGAGGTGATCAGGCCCAGGGTTAGGCAGAAGGAGGCTCACCCACCTGGAGCCTGGGGCACTGGGAGACAGGCTGTCCAGTCCGTGTGGGCAGAGAAGGGCGAGGAGATTCTGACACCTCCATCTCGCAGCCTTCAGGCTGGCCCAGGATACTGGGCAAACTGCAGCTGCTCCCGCATGGTCTCCTGGTCAACCCTCTTCTCTTTTCACATGGTAAACTCTTTCTACAGGTCAGACACTTACAGCACCCTGTTAAAGTCTTACAACAATGTCCCAAGAAAAGTGCTACACTCTCCAAAGAAGAGAGGGAGCTGAGGCTCAGGAGTTAAAAGTGACTTGACAGGCAGCTTCTAAATGGCAGTCAAGATTCAGACCAAGGTTGGTCTGAACCTGCCTCTTATTTATTTATCTACTTATTTTAAATATTTATTTATTTGGCTGTGCTGAGTCTTAGTTGCAGCACGCAGGATCTTTTTAGTCATGGCACGTGGGATCTAGTTCACTGATCAGGGATTGAACCTGGACCCCCTGCATTGGGAGTGCAGGGTCTTAGCCATTGGACCAGCGGGGATGTCCCCCTGCCTTTTATTTAACATGCCCAAAGTGAATTCCTGCTCCCTGCCCCTGACACAGACCCCATGGTAGGCTTGTCACTGGTGAGTCTGTAACACCTGGCCTGGCGCCTTGTGGAGAATTGACTCTCAACACCTGGATTGACTGCATGGGGGGAAAGACGTGCAGCTTGCCCAAGATCCTTGAGGTCCACACATGTGCAGATTGGGAGCAAGCCCTCTGCACTCCCTGGGGCTCCATTTCCAGATCTGTAACATGGGCAGGCACCTGGTGGCTTCCCAGGGCCTGCAGTTCTGTTTCTACCCTGGGATGTGCACACAGGAAGGAAAACTGGCCCCAGGATGAGGCTCAGGGCTCTCCATGGAGGTGGCCTTCTGAAGTCCTTTAGCACTGGGCAGGACAGAAATTACTCCCTCTGAGCTGGGGTGCAGATAGCTAAGGGAAAGCCGGAGAAAGGGACAGACAAGAAAGATTTAGCGAGCTCTTCAGAGCAACTGGAAAGGAAAGTGGATACGATGGGAGAAAGTGGGACAGGCCCATGGCTAAAGCTCTGATACAGGAATCCCCGTGTTCTTCCTCCTTGGGCACCCAGTTCCCAGGAGCTTGTATAAACAAACCTCACCCTGCTCCCTGGCATGGCTCCCCGGAAGCAGTGATGTGTTGGAGCTGGTTTGTGCTTGTTCATGCTAACTCATATCTGCCCAGACTGCTCATGGGTTGGTATACCAAGTCACAGTGGCTCATGAGAGCTGAGTGTTCAATTTACAGGAATTGAAAAAGCCATTGTTTCAAATTAAATTGAATATACATGCAAGCCCATACATTATATTAAAAACAAAGGTACTAGAAAAAGGCACTAAAAACTCAACACTCATCATTCACTACTCATTTGATCATATTTTGTATGATCTATGCTCCTGAGGGTTTTTCAATGTCTCATGTCTGTACAATGGAAACAGTATTTTTTTTTAATGCTGTGCTGTCTGCTGTGTGTTTCTCTCTAGCTCCTTATCACCTGGGTAGCTTGAAATCAGNACACTCATCATTCACTACTCATTTGATCATATTTTGTATGATCTATGCTCCTGAGGGTTTTTCAATGTCTCATGTCTGTACAATGGAAACAGTATTTTTTTTTAATGCTGTGCTGTCTGCTGTGTGTTTCTCTCTAGCTCCTTATCACCTGGGTAGCTTGAAATCAGCTATGGTGGGAGGATTTACACCATGGAAATTGGCAACTGCTATAAATCAGGTTTTTAATTTTTACCAAGAGCTGTTTGTTCAATATTTGCCAGCATTCCACCAGAGAGAAGGGAGGGCAGATAAGGCTATCTTTCCCATCCTCTCTTCCAACTACAATATGAACATTTTTGCACACCAAGCCACCTGCAAAAGCCTCTATGCTTCTTCAAAAATCTGAGCACTTATACATGCTTTAAAGGAAAGACTTACAAACAGAACTCTTTAGAGATTAGTAGATTAGGAATGAGCAGGATTTGGTAAGGCTACTAAAAGTGATAAGAGTTGATACTAAAGATAAAGGCTCAAGTCATGATACTGCTCACTTCTGCTGCCTGGAAAATTTCAAGGTGCTTCCCAGGAAAAGGATGGACTTGAGTTCCTGTCCCTCCTTAAGCATTGAGCTCAGGCAAGGATGCTTTTACTCAGCTCTAAGAACAGGGTCATTAGGGCAGAACTACTGGAGAATGAACGTTTACCTGGTGGGAAGCGTCTGTCTGCAATGCAGGAGACCCAGGTTTGATTCCTGGGTTGGGAAGATCCCCTGTAGAAGGAAATGGCAGCCCACTCCAGTACTCTTGCCTGGAAAATCCCATGGACGGATGGAGGAGCCTGGTAGGCTACAGTCCATGAGGTTGAAAAGAGTCGGATACGACTGAGTGACTTCACTTTCACTTTACAGGAGAACAAGATGAGGTCATTGATGCAAGAAACATCTAGCACAGTGCCTGGCATAGAGTAGGTATTCAATATATAATTTGTGGGGCCCAGTGCAAAATGAAAACATGGGCCATCTTGTTTGAAAAGTGGGAGCAAAGGTACTCAAGCAGAAAGCCTTTTCCTTTCTTCCTCAATCTCTTGACTTAATGTGGCACTTTTACCTGCTATTAGTATCATTCTAGAGAAGGCAATGGCACCCCACTCCAGTACTCTTGCCTGGAAAATCCCATGGGCAGAGGAGCCTGGTAGGCTGCAGTCCATGGGGTCACTAAGAGTTGGACATGACTGAGCAACTTCATTTCCCTTTTCACTTTCATGCATTGGAGAAGGCAATGGCAACCCAACCAGTGTTCTTGCCTGGAGAATCCCAGGGACGGGGGAAACTGGTGGGCTGCTGTCTATGGGGTCGCACAGAGTCGGACACGACTGAAGCGACTTAGCAGTAGCGTAGCAGCAGTATCATTCTATGCAAAGAAAAAAGTTAAAGGTTTAAATTATTGGCATGCATTTTCCTGTTCACACTTGGGTCTGATGGCTGCCGGGTTACCCCTCCCACAAGCTTCCATGTGGCCCCACTGCACAGAGATGGGGTGAGCTGTGAGGAAGTCCAGCCTGGCTTCCCATGGGTTTATCTCCTCCATCTAAAGCAGCTGGATGACCCTCAAGGATGTTTAAACCTCTGCACTAGGACACACCACATAGCAAGATTGACAGTGGGCAACAGGCATGTCCCCACCAAGAGGCAGCCTGTTAAGCTGCCCGGACATGCTGTGGCAATGCCAACCCCAGGGCTAGACAGCTGCCACCACAGTCTGCCCTGAAGCTCCACCACTCTGCCCATGGGCCCCACCGGGAGTGAAGGAAGACAGCAGAAACCAGCCCTTGCACCCCCCACCTCCCCGGCAGAGAGGGCTGGGAGCTCGTGGGACAGGGACTGGTGGGGAAGCCAGGTGAGACCTGGGGCACCAAAGGACTGAGGAGCAGGTGTCTAAGAGACTGTCCCAGGGGAGGGGAGGAGCAGTACTGTGTGTGAGCCAAAGCTCCAACCCCTGGCATGCGTTCCTCTAGACTCTATATTCACAAAGGTAAAATTACCAAGAATTTCAAGACTGACAAGAGAGCTCTAAATCAAGCACAGGGCCTTTCTGAGCATGGGGCCTGAGCATCTGCATGGGTTGCAAGCCCTGATGCCAGTCCTATGTAGGTGCCTTCTCAAGGACTCACCTCAGCCTTTCTCTCATTGATTTCTCCTTCTGTACAGGAGAATGGGTACCAGCTTACAAACTCTCTGTAAATGCTTCCAAGTTTCAAAACCACACACCTCCCTCATCTCTACGCCCAGTGCCACTTACTGCCCTAATAACTGATCTACTCTGCTTTTCACCCGAATCCCTAGAATGGGTTGTTTACACTTGCCATCTGCACTTGCCTCTTTTTTTTTTTTTTTTTTGGCTGCTCCCATTCCCTCTCCCTCCCTGATGGAGCAGCCTGCTGAGCACGCCTGCAGGGCTGCCTCTGGAGCTGTTGCCATCTCTTTCTAAGGCTGAGACTGGCAGCTGAATCAATCTCTCTGGTACCTGTCCCCCCAAGGCCTCTCTTCTTGGAGAACCCCTCGGCCACAGCAAAGACTCAAAGGAAGACTCAAGCTGCCTTCCCTTAGAGTGGTTGATTTATTTTCCTCTCGCCTTTATTTCCCATCAAAGAGAATACCCGTGCAGACGCAGCATGGGAATGTCGAAANCCCCTCGGCCACAGCAAAGACTCAAAGGAAGACTCAAGCTGCCTTCCCTTAGAGTGGTTGATTTATTTTCCTCTCGCCTTTATTTCCCATCAAAGAGAATACCCGTGCAGACGCAGCATGGGAATGTCGAAACTCTGAATTCAGAACATTCTCAAGTTACCACTGCTGCAAAATGTTTATCTAGAGACAATAGTTTGAGTTCCACATTTTTCTATTACTATTTTCTACTTTAAACATACCCTCAAATTCAAATTAGGGCCAAGACAGTGTTAGTGGTAGTTATGAAACACCTGGCTTTTGGGACAGTTAAATAGCTATCCTCTAATTGTGGCACCAGTTGAAGTCTCTAGAAACTAGAAATGTGTCTTTTCTTTAAGAGTTTTCTTCTTGAGATCACAGCATCATCGTGTTCTTGAGAAAGGAGCTGGTTGGCACATTTGCTGCATATATCAGCAGCTGGTCTCACTTTCAGAAAGTCCAGGGGGAAGGCCCATTTGATTTGAAATTCTTCTGAGCATCAGCCATATGTAGTGCATCACAGCTCTGTTCACACTAGACTTTCATGTGGGGAAAAAAATTAAAACTATCCTATTTATTTTTCTGTATTCGACCTAATCATCCTCATGTTCCTTCCTTCTTAGTAGCAGAGCAAGCTCAACTTTTTATTGATCATATCTGCATCTCCCCCAGTTTTAAAACTTCCTTTCTAGCTTAAAAAAATCCTTTTCTGGGCTAATCACCCTCACATATATAAAGAGCTCTTAAAGATCAAGAAGAAACAGACAAAAAGCAAATTTTTAAAAAATGGACAAGTATTGAGAGTCCAGACAAAAATATGAACAAATGATTCTTAAAAGTTAGAAAATATGCTCAATGTCACACATGATAACTTAAAACTACACATTTCACATCCATGCACTGGGCAAAAATCCCAAATCCCAAAGCTTGACAAAACACTCTGCTGGCAATGCTGTAGAGAAACAGGCACTCTTTTACATGGCAAGTGAAAGTGAAAAACGGTATAGCCAGTTTGGAGGGGAATTTGGCAATATGTGACAAAATTACATTCACTCTCTTTACTACTGGAAATAGAATCACTAGCATCTTTAAATCAAATTAGATTAAAGAGTCAGTTCCAGAAACCCCAGAACCAAGTCAGAAAACTCATCCTTTAAATTTTGTCCCTCTAATACTACTTTCAGTACCAAAATCTGTATTAGCCAGGGTTATCCAGAGAAACAGAAGAAATAGGAAAGATAAACAGATCAGTAAGAGATTGAGTGTAGAAATTGGGTTCCCATGTTATGGAGGCCAGGAAGCCCTACCACCTGCCATGAGTGAGCTGGAGACACAGGAAAGCCGGTGGTGGAATTCAGTCCAAGTCTGAAGGTCTGAGAACCAGGGAGGCTCCATGGTGTAAGTCCTGGTCAGTCCGAAAGCGAGAACAGGAGCACCAACATCTGAGGGCAGGAGAAAATGGAGGTCCCACCTTAAGCAGAGAGAGCAAATCTGCCCTTTCCCCTTTTTGCTCTATTCAGGCCCTCCAGGCATTGGATGATGCCCAGCCACAATGGTGAGATGGATCTTCTTTCCTCAGCCGACTGATTCAAAAGGTAATTTCTTCCAGAAACATCCTGATGTGCACACCCAGAAATAATGTTTTACCAGCTATCTGGGCACCCCCATAGCTCAGTCAAGTTGACACAAAGTTAACCACCACAAAGACTAATGACGGGGTGGATTATAACACACATTATGCTACTTACTTTCAAATGTTTCAGCAGGAAGAGGAGGGGAGAGGAAGTTGGGATGGGGGAGAATAATGTTAAAATAATAGAAAAATGAAGAAATGTTAGGGAATTCTTGGTGAAGAGCTTATAGGTGGTAATTGTATTATTGTTTCAGCTTTTCTTAATGTTTAACAATTTTAGAAATATAGCTTGGGGGGAAGATCTGAGAAAAGTCCCTCCACTCAGCATCCTCAAGGGATGCGGGGTGTGGGCGGGAGTCAGAGACCTGCCATGTCCTCATGACACTCTTCAGGTCCTTATAGGCCTCAAGAGCAATGACATCCCTCTCCTTCTGCCCTTATTCACTCTGTTGTCTCTGCTGCTGGAAAAACTGGGACTCAGCCAGTCAGGGCCCTGTATCCTCTCTCCCAGCTCTTACATGGGAAGTATATACCCTGAAGCCTAGCTAGGGCCTCAGAGGGCCCCTGGTCCGGGGCTCACCTTGCAGCCCTCAGCTCTGGAGTTACTGTGCCCTGGTGGTAGGCTCACCAACCAGCATCAAGGCTATCGTTAGCTTCCCTGTACAGGACACTTCTGGATGACTTCCCTGCTATCCCAGAGTCAAGCCAGCTGGGAAAAGTTGATGCCCCACTTCTACCCACATTTCATGGGCCAGTACTAGGTCATATGGCCCCCAA
>SJYV01001413.1:0-11869 GCA_006410875.1 Neotragus pygmaeus | reverse complement strand
GCAAAAACACAGACAGCCCGTAACGAGTGAAAAAAGACACCGCGGTCACGTCCAACAAACAGCCACACTCTTTGAGGCGATCCTCTTACATCCAATAAATAATCCAAAAAAATAACCAGAAGTAAGAGCAAAGAAGCAAGCCCCGGCATATTTAATCCAGCACTTAGTGAAGGAGTTTTGGAAAACACAAATCTGTAACAACAAACTGAGTTACACCCACATGATCAAACCCTGAAGAGTGTTTAATCCGGGGAGAGCCCAGGGCTTATCGTTTAGTGAGACAAGAGCACCGAAGTGCCCCGCGGCCTCGACAACTCTTGTTTTAAAAAGTTTCTGCGAGGGACTTCCCTGGTGGTCTGTCTGGTGGTTGAGAATTCACCTTCCAGGGCAGGGGACTCAGGTTCGACCCCTGGTCGGCGAGCTAAGACCTCACGTGCCAAAGAGCAACAGAGCCCAAGTGTGGTAACTGCTGAGCCCTTGCGTCGCAACAGGAGAAGCGCAAGCCAGCACAGCAAAGACCCAGCACAGTCAAAATAAGATTTAAAAAAAGAAAGAGAAATTCCTGGTGGCNCAGCGAGCTAAGACCTCACGTGCCAAAGAGCAACAGAGCCCAAGTGTGGTAACTGCTGAGCCCTTGCGTCGCAACAGGAGAAGCGCAAGCCAGCACAGCAAAGACCCAGCACAGTCAAAATAAGATTTAAAAAAAGAAAGAGAAATTCCTGGTGGCAAAGGGATTTTTTTGTTGTTATTGTATTACGGATGTCCAACAGTCAACATCAAGTTATTCAGACAGCAATTGCATTAACCCCTCTCTGAGACTCCAAAACTTCAATCTGCTGCAAGGAAAATGCCTCATTTTAAGCCAAAGTCTAGGCAAAACTAGTATGACCCTCGGAGGTTTAGCCTGAGGCAAAGGGGGAGCGCAGGGCCAGCCCGGCTCCGGTCTCCACCCCGACAGCACCCTGTCTCCACACCCAGCCGCGTGCATGGAGTGCAGGCTCCAGAGCTCCACGTGCCCCAACCAAACCCCGTCTTTCCTCCCTGGGTCCTCCATCTCCTCGGACGGCACCCAACCCCCAGCCCGGCCACAGCCCTCACAACCCCTCCTGATGGCCCTGCCTTCATCCACCACCTCCAGCCCGACAGCAGGACCATCTCTGTCACCTCAAAACATGCCCCACCGAGCCCCACCCTCGTCCCGCCTGCTCCACCACTGGCCCACTCCCCACCACCAAGCCTGCCCCACCCTGACCACTCAATTCCGCCCAGGTCTCCAGAGAAAAGCCACAGTCAAACCACGGCCAGCTCTGCAGTCTTCCAACACAGCCAGGCTCCCGCCAGCCCGCAGACCTCCCCCTTCCACAGCCGGACACCCCTCACAATCCACTGGGCTCCTTCCCCTGGAGGGCTCTGTCCCCAAACCATACGGTGTCAACTTCTCGTCTTTCTGTCCACATCTTAACATTACTTCACCTGAGTCAGAGCACTAGGCCCCTCGTCACCTTGCATGTTGGCGGCACCCAGCAGCGGCTTGGGCCAAAAGCACTGTTAACTGAGTTCGGGAGAAAGCGGGAGCCCGGGGGCAGGGGATGCTGAGCTGGGACAGACTGGACCCGAGCCCCCAGCTTCAGGTGCAAAAACGGAAGAGACACGGCTGGTGGGGGGGGTGGGGCCAGCCAAGGGCAGAGACGGCGGGAGGGGCCGGCCGAGGGCGGAGACACTTCCAACCTGCAGGAGAGGAGACACACTTAAAGCAGAGTGACCCAGCTTCGAGGCAAAATGCAACCTACCTCACAGGCCCGGNAGACACGGCTGGTGGGGGGGGTGGGGCCAGCCAAGGGCAGAGACGGCGGGAGGGGCCGGCCGAGGGCGGAGACACTTCCAACCTGCAGGAGAGGAGACACACTTAAAGCAGAGTGACCCAGCTTCGAGGCAAAATGCAACCTACCTCACAGGCCCGGACCCTCCCGCCTGGCTGTGTCCGGACCCACCTGCCAACTCCATGTCACACAGATGCACACACACACACAGAGGCACACACACACAGGTGCACACACACCCACAAATGGGCACACACAGGCACACACACCAAGGGACACACACAGATGCACACACCCACAAAAGGGCACACGCAGGCACGCACACGCAGGTGCACACATGAAAGGCGTGCACGCCCCCCAAGGCCAGTCACACCCTCCTGCCCCAGCCTCTCGCCCCCGGCCCCCTGTCCAGGCAGCACTTCCCCCCGCACCCTGCACTCTCCCCTTTCTAAGGTCAGGGGCGCCTCCAGCTCGGTCAAATCCCACTAGTCTCAGGTCCCCACGAGCCCAGGAAGGGGGCTCACCAACACCTCGTGGCCTCCTCAATGCTTGGTACAGGCAGACTTTNGCACTCTCCCCTTTCTAAGGTCAGGGGCACCTCCAGCTCGGTCGAATCCCACTAGTCTCAGGTCCCCACGAGCCCAGGAAGGGGGCTCACCAACACCTCGCGGCCTCCTCAATGCTTGGTACAGGCAGACTTTTTTTCCCCAAAAAAACACAAATGAATAAATCAACAAGGGAATGGCTGAACAAGTGACTGAGGAAGACAGGGAGCAGACAGGGAGGCTAAGAAAGGGCTGTGAACGTGTTAAACATGCCCGCCCACCAAGGAGAAGTCTAGGAAGGCGGGAGCAGAGAGTCTGAGCAAGTCCATCAGAAGGAAGGTGGGGGTGCAGACTCACGGGAAACAGCATCAGAAGGGTCCAAATGAATTACCGCGTGCCCCGGGCACTGCAATTCAAAAACACTGATGTGGATGAAGCGGGAGGGCAAAGAGCAATCAAGTCAACGGCGGCCACCAAGCTGCATCAGCCCGTCGGGGAGCCAGAGGGCGGGCGAGGACACGGCATCCCAGCCGCCAAAAGCGCTCCCCCGCCAACGCCGGGTCCGGGCGGGGGACTGATGCTAAGGAAGCATGGAAGGCGGGCAGAGCTACGATTCGGGGTGCTCCTCAGCGTCAGTCATAACAATAAATAAAAAACAAAACCAGAACCGAAAACAACTGAAATGCCCCAATAATAGGGGAATGGCTTAAGAAATGTGTCACAGATGAGCAAATGGCAGAAATGGCTGTACTCTGATGACCACAACACAGCCGTTAACAATCGAGCTTTCAGAGAACATTACCGTCCTGGGAAGGACGTCGTTTATAACCAGTGAGAGTCGTGAGATGCAGAGAGGCACACACTTGATCCAAGTCTCTTAAGACCACACACACACACAGAGACACAGACACACACAGAGAGAGAAATACACACACACAGAAAGAGACACATGCACACAGATACACATACACAGATACACACACAGATAGACACACACAAAGAGACACAGACATACACAGAGAGACACACACACACACAAAGAGACACACGCACACAGATATACACACACAAAGAGATACAGACACAGAGAGAGAGAGATACACACACACAGAAAGAGACACACGCACACAGATATACACACACAGACACACAGATATACACACACAAAGAGACACAAACATACACAGAGAGAGAGATACACACACACAGAGACACAGATATACACACACAGAGACACAGACAGAGAGAGAGAGAGATATACACACACAGAAAGAGACACACGCACACAGATATACACACACAGATATACACACACAAAGAAACACATACACACAGAGATATATACACACATACAGAAAGACACACACACAAAGAGACATATACACACAGACACACACAGAAAGAGAGAGATACACACACACANAGATATACACACACAAAGAGATACACAGAGAGAGAGAGAGATACACACACACAGAAAGAGACACACGCACACAGATATACACACACAAACACACAGATATACACACACAAAGAGACACAAACATACACAGAGAGAGAGACACACACACACAGAGACACAGATATACACACACAGAGACACAGAGAGAGAGAGAGATATATACACACACAGAAAGAGACACACGCACACAGATATACACACACAGATATACACACACAAAGAAACACATACACACAGAGATATATACACACATACAGAAAGACACACACACAAAGAGACATATACACACAGACACACACAGAAAGAGAGAGATACACACACACACAGACACACACACACAAAGAGACATACACATAGACATACACAGAGAGAGAGATACACACACACACAGAAAGAGATACATACAGAAAGAGACACACACACAGATAAACACACACAGACACACAAACAGATACACACACACACACACACACACACATATACACATACACACAAAGAGACACATACACACAGACACATACAGAAAGAGAGACACACACACAGATATATACACCCAAAAAGACATACACACACAGAAAGACACACAGACATACACACACACACACACACAGATATACACACACACACAAAGAGACACATACACACAGATATAGACACACACAGAAAGAGACGCACACAAACGGATATATATACACAGATACACACACAGATATGCACACACAAAGAAACACATATACACAGATATACACACACACACAGACACACACACACAGATACATACACATATATATATACACATATACACACACACAAAGAGACACAGACATACACAGAGAGAGAGAGAGATACACACACACAGAAAGAGACACACGCACACAGATATACACACACAAACACACAGATATACACACACAAAGAGACACAAACATACACAGAGAGAGAGACACACACACACAGAGACACAGATATACACACACAGAGACACAGAGAGAGAGAGAGATATATACACACACAGAAAGAGACACACGCACACAGATATACACACACAGATATACACACACAAAGAAACACATACACACAGAGATATATACACACATACAGAAAGACACACACACAAAGAGACATATACACACAGACACACACAGAAAGAGAGAGATACACACACACACAGACACACACACACAAAGAGACATACACATAGACATACACAGAGAGAGAGATACACACACACACAGAAAGAGATACATACAGAAAGAGACACACACACAGATAAACACACACAGACACACAAACAGATACACACACACACACACACACACACATATACACATACACACAAAGAGACACATACACACAGACACATACAGAAAGAGAGACACACACACAGATATATACACCCAAAAAGACATACACACACAGAAAGACACACAGACATACACACACACACACACACAGATATACACACACACACAAAGAGACACATACACACAGATATAGACACACACAGAAAGAGACGCACACAAACGGATATATATACACAGATACACACACAGATATGCACACACAAAGAAACACATATACACAGATATACACACACACACAGACACACACACACAGATACATACACATATATATATACACATATACACACACACAAAGAGACACAGACATACACAGAGAGAGAGAGAGATACACACACACAGAAAGAGACACACACACAGATATATACACATGTACACGCACACAGATATACACNAGACACACACACACAGATACATACACATATATATATACACATATACACACACACAAAGAGACACAGACATACACAGAGAGAGAGAGAGATACACACACACAGAAAGAGACACACACACAGATATATACACATGTACACACACACAGATATACACACCCAAAGAGACACATACACACAGAGATATATACACACACACAGAAAGACACACAGACATACACACACACACACAGATATACACACACATACATATACACACACACAAAGAGACACATACATACAGACACACACAGAAAGAGACATACACAGATATATACACACAGACACACAAACACATATATGCACATACACAGAGACACTGATATACACACACACACACAGAGATATACACACATATATACACACAGAAAGAGACACACACAGACATACAGAGACACACAGACACACACACAGATGAATACACACAGACATACACAGAGCATAAAGACCCTCCCTGAAAAACACACAGAAAAGCTCTTTTAACCCCCTGGGGAAGGAGATCAAAGCATGTTATCCTAAAGGAAATCAGTCCTGAATATTCATTGGAAGGACTGATGTTGAAGCTGAAGCTCCAATACTTAGGCCACCTGATGCGAAGAGCTCACTCATTGGAAAAGACCCTGATGCTGAGAAAGACTGAAGGCAGAAGAAGGTGACGACAGAGGATGAGATGGCTGGATGGTATCACCGACTTGAGGGACATGAGTTTGCGGGAACTTCGGGAGATGGTGATGGAAAGAGAGGCCTGGTGTGCTGCAGTCCATGGGGTCAGACAGGAGCCTTACTGCAAAGGGATCTGACTCTGCAAAGAGTCAGACAGGACTTAGTGATTGAACAACAATAACAATGAACAACAGAATTCCACAACATAAGGCTGTGCTCCTGCCCCCAGAACCCTCAGCGGAAGTGAACTTCAGCAGGACGCACACGAGTCCAGAGAAGCGCTGGCTCTCCACTGGGCTACTCCAAGGCCCCAGCCCCCAGCTCTACCTGCAGCCCCACGTCCTGCCACCCATGCTGAGACTCAGATGCCAGCCGCCACACCTGCCCAGACGCTCCCTAAGGAGCCAGGGCCCCCTCCCCCNTCTATGGAAGCTGCACGTAAGAAGGATGAGACCCTCTGCCTCCATTTTCCAAAAAAAATCAGCTTTCTGCTGGGAATTACAAGGATGTGCCAGGTCCCTGTGATGGCTTTTAAGAACTCCCACACATTCAGGATGGGTAAAAGCAGCAGAGGTGGGTCTTGGCCAAGAAGACATTGTCTAATTTGGCTAGAAGTTTTCAGAACTCAGACCCCAAGAGAAGGCATTGTCAGGCATTCTGACTTGTAAAGGACAGGAGGGTCGTGGGGTGAACATTCGAGGGGAGCTCTCTACTGGGCAATACTGCTCTAATATGGAGGTTCTGAGGCAGTTTCTTCTACCTCTGAACACCAGCATCCTTTAGCTCTGTGGTTACACTTAATATTTTCTGTTACGTGAAGACAGCAACAGAAGCAAGGCCCTCCACATCCCCATTGTATATGACGGCGTGGAAACTCTCTCTTTCCTGAAGCGGGGAGAAACAAAAGCACTCCCCACCCCATTCTCCCCTCTCCTTAGCTCCACTTTCACCTGAGCATCTCAGCCGAAAGAGCTCAGAGGAAACAAGGAACCTCACGCACATGATGTAAGGACCAACTACCAACCAGGCCCTCCGCGAGCACTGTATCACTTAGCGATTCACACACAGCCCTGTAGAGGTGGCATTTCTATCCCCGGTTTACAGATCAGGAAAGTAAGACTCTTTCACTAAATATATATGCATTTATGGANGAAATCAGTCCTGAATATTCATCGGAAGGACTGATGCTGAAGCTGAAGCTCCAATACTTTGCCACCTGATACAAAGAGCTTATTCATGGAAAAGATCTTGATGCTGGGAAAGAGCGAAGGCAGGAGGAGAAGGGGACAACAGAGGATGAGATGCTTGAACGGCATCACTGACTCGATGGGCGTGAATCTGAGGAGTAAACTCCAGGACACAGAGAAGCCTGGTGTGCTGCAGTCCACAGGGTCGCAAAGAGTCGGACACAACTGAGCGACTGAACAGCAACAACAGGTTGAGAAACTAAATCCTGAAGAAGTTTGGGGGGGAAACAGCCCAGATCATTCTGCCAGTCAATGGGAAGCATGGCCGTGACCTGATCTAACCCTGATGCCCATACGCCTCTGTTCCGAGAGGCGGGACCCAGGGGCAAGGTGACTGACAGTCAACAGCTGCTGATTTTCCTTTGTGGTTATTCCTACTTCTAGAACCTAAAACGACACACTCTCTAAAATGCAGCTTTAAAAAGACATTCTGAACTAATCTTTTCAGACTCTCTTATGCTAAGAAAAAGGACATCTCATTTTTTAAGCACTTTACGCCAACCTGAACTTTTCCCTTTCGGACCAGTGTGAGCACCGACTGAGCCTCACCTGAAAGCCTTCGGTCCGTGTTAGTGTCTCAGGAGCCAGCTCACACTCAGAACCAGAGGCTCGCCCGGCAGCGCGTCATCCCTCCCGACAGATGCAGAACAGACGGCCTTCTTCACTTCCCGACACCAAGTCCCGCGCCCCCGCGTTCCTGACACCTTCCTGTGCCCTGCCCCGCGCTGAGGCCGACCTGCGTGACCTGCACCTCTGCGCGTCAGGAATCTCCCCATCTCCCCAGTTGGGTCACGTGTGATTGCCCGCAGCACGCCTCTAGGCGCACCCATCCCGGGCAGGCACAGTGACAGCGCTGTGCGTGGGGGGCCCGGCCCTCAGGCAGGCCCTCCTCCTCCTCCGAGTCTCAGACTCTCACGTGCAAACAGGGGTGCTCTACTGACTGCTTAGGGTCGGTACGGAACCCACAAGAACACCTGTGGGAAGAGAGGCCTCCCTCCCTGCGGAGGGCCGGGTGGCACCACGCAGTGACCAAGCGGAGCGACATCCCATCGAGTGGAACGGCTGCCGCGGACCGCGCTGGGGCAGGGCCCTCAGAAAGGGCCCAGGGGCTCCCTGCTCCTCCTGCTGCGGGGCACGGCAGGAAGGCGCCGCCTGCGAACCTCAGCAGGTACAGAATCCGCCTCCAGAGCCTGGACCGTGGACCTCTCGGCCACCAGGACCGCGAGAAGTGAATGTGGCAGCCACCCAGCCAGAGCAGCTCTGCCCCCAGCAGCCCAAGCCGACCGTTGTATTTAGTTGGCAGTCGTGTCTGACTCTTTGCTCCCTTATGCACTGTAGCCCACCAGGCTCCTCAATCCAGGGGATTCTCCAGGCAAGAACACTGGAGTGGGTTGCCATTTCCTCCTCCAGAGGATCTTCCTGACCCAGGGATCGAATTCAAGTCTCCTGCGCTGCAGGCAACTCTTAATCACTGAGCCACCTGGGAAGCCTAGACAACAGTACTGTCACAGCAATAAAGCCTCCNGGGGATTCTCCAGGCAAGAACACTGGAGTGGGTTGCCATTTCCTCCTCCAGAGGATCTTCCTGACCCAGGGATCGAATTCAAGTCTCCTGCGCTGCAGGCAACTCTTAATCACTGAGCCACCTGGGAAGCCTAGACAACAGTACTGTCACAGCAATAAAGCCTCCCGACCTTTCCACGATGATGGGCCCCTGCTGAGAGTCCTCAACACGGGAGTGGAGGAGCACGCCTCGCAAGCAGGTGACCGCCGTTGCAGATGCGTCTGTGCACACCTGCACCCCATCAGCTCACGGGCCTGCAGAGTGAAGCTCTCAAGTGCATGCGGGGTTGAGGCAAGCAGGTGACCACAGCACCCGGGCCCCATCGGGTGAAAAGCAAAGCACCTCCTGCTACGGAGCGCAGAGTGGAAGGGACTCCCTGTCCCCGGGCCCCACTGAGTGAAAAGCAAAGCACCTCCTGGGCCCCACTGAGTGAAAAGCAAAGCACCTCCTGCTATGGAGCGCAGAGTGGACAGGGCTCCCTGTCCCCGGGCCCCATCAAGTGAAAAGCAAAGCACCTCCTGCTATGGAGCGCAGAGTGGGCGAGACTCCCTGTCCCCAGGCCCCATCGAGTGAAAAGCAAAGCACCTCCTGCTATGGAGCACAGAGTGGACGGGACTCCCTGTCTGGGTGGCTCTCGCTCCTCCTCGGCCCCATCTGGTCCAGGCAGCTGCATCAGATTAGTTTCCTGACCCGCCACCGCTAGAGTCCCGCTGCTCGTCGGCTTCCACCCGCTCTTCTCCGCACAGGCCCCCACCACGTCCAGCCTCTCCCACCCACAGTCCCTACAACGCGATGCTGTGNGCCCCATCTGGTCCGGGCAGCTGCATCAGATTAGTTTCCTGACCCGCCACCGCTAGAGTCCCGCTGCTCGTCGGCTTCCACCCGCTCTTCTCCGCACAGGCCCCCACCACGTCCAGCCTCTCCCACCCACAGTCCCTACAACGCGATGCTGTGTTCCGTGCAGTGAAGAGAGGACAACTCCAGCCCTGAGACAATCACAGCGGCCTGGGAGTGAGAGAGTCACCGGCCACTCTCCTCCACGTTCGCTGCTCACCGCCAACAGGCGCAGCTTCCCTTCCCACCTGTGGGCACCAGCCAGACGGACGGACAGCGCGGGAGGGGAAGCGAGCGAGGGAGCACGGCGCTCGGGCCCAGGGTCCCCCAGGAACGAGCAGACGGACGGACGGACGGCACGGGAAGGGAAGCGAGCGAGGGAGCGCGGCACTCAGGCCCAGGGTCCCCCAGGAAGGAGCAGACAGACGGACGGACGGCACAGGAGGGGAAGTAAGCGAGGAAGCGCGGCGCTCAGGCCCAGGGTCCCCCAGGAAGGAGGGCGACCAACCACTCCAGGAAGAAGCACAGGCTGAGAAGGGCCTGTGTCTGCAAACACAGACAAAGGGACTCAGGAGGGTGTGGACGGTCACTGTGCCCAGCCTCTCTGAGCTCCTTCTCAGGGATCCCATGTATTTCCAGGAACCTGACACAGAGCAAGCACTCAAATCCAGCGATCGCCACCACCTCACCATCACCACCACCGCCACCCTCCCAGAGCCCCGGACTTGATTCTAAAGACATCAAACAACCCTGCTGCCATGTGGCCCACATCACTCCATTCCCACCGTGAATTTCAATCACTCCCAATCTCTTTGCTTTTCCCTTCTTCAGAAAATCTTTATTCTTGCGTCATCTGGCAAGTCTACAGGGTGGGAACTTCCAGAGGGCACCAAATAGGATCTGGGGTCGCAGAACCTGCCAGCCCCCCAGTAGGACACACGGCCCGTGTGTCCAGGCCAGGACTAGGGAGAAGCCAGACCTCCTATCTGCTCAGCAGCTGCCCCAGGGCAGCCCAGGAGGAAGCTGGGCTCCGGCCCTCACACAGCCAAGCCCAATCCACAGCCACCCGCTCCAGGTCTGGCCGACCAAGGGCTGCCCACACCAGACCCAGGTGGCCGCCTGTCATCTCTCCCCACTCGGGCGCCCATCCTCCCCGTCCCTGGGCGATGGGCAACAATTCAGCACACCACCAAAGCCCCCAGGAGGTCGAAGGACATAACCACATTCTTCTAAGCTAACACATCCTTCTATCCTCTCTTAGCTTGATTTTGTGCTCAGCTCAGCTCGATGTATCAGTTCGAAGGAACGGTGGTCATTCTTATTCTTTTTTTATTAATAGGTTCCAAGAACCTTAAATTATCTTAAAACAAAAATGTTACATTTCTTTGCAGTTTCCAGGACTACACACCTAGCTACGTGTCAGTTTGTNAACATGGCCCTTATAAGCAGTCAAGAAATAAGCCTTTATTTTATAGTTAGAAATTTAATTTTTAAATGGTCGTTGAAACAAGTAAACTATCTTCTCATCAATGATATCTGATGAGAAGTTTATTATTAAAGTCAAAGAAGCTCAAACAGGCAAGACCCACTTCCAATAGCTCTCCTCTATCGTGGGTAGACATCCTGGGGCTGAACTCTAGTTCAAGTCTCCTGGAACTACAGAGAACAGCAGCTGCCCTGCATCTCAATGAGTCCTAGGTGATGCTATCTCCTAATAACCCTTCCTGGGAATAAGAACAGACAAATAACCATCATTTGTGAGGTCTCTTGTTATAGGAAGCAGTGAAATAGAGTCCCAACTAAGAAAAGTGGAAAGAAACACGCAATAACACACTCAGCCTCCTAGCTGTGTCTCCATCTGCACCAGAGGCTACAGGCCTGTCCCAGCAGAAATAAAACACAAGGACAGATTTCCCAGCACAATCGAACCTCTCTTTCCTGA
>SJYV01001400.1:0-29563 GCA_006410875.1 Neotragus pygmaeus | reverse complement strand
GGGTCGCTAGGAGTCGGACACGACTGAGCGACTTCACTTTCACTTTTCACTTTCATGCGTTGGAGAAGGCAATGGCACCCACTCCAGCGTCCTTGCCTGGAGAATCGCAGGGACGGGGAGCCTGGTGGGCTGCCGTCTATGGGGTCGCAGAGTCCGACACGACTGAAGCGACTTAGCAGCAGCAATAGCAGCCAGACATGCGTGCTGAACCAGGCATCTCATTGATCCAGGAAGTCCCCATGCTGAGAGCTGTCAGGTGGGACGCATATAGAGACCTTCCCTCCCTCGTCCACCCAGGACATACCCTTTCATCAGTCATACTGAAATTTCCTTCCCTGCCTACCCACCCCACTCTTCTACTTTTTTAGCTTGGAGAAAGTTACAAGTGGTAGTATTAGGGGAAGGATTTGGGGTACTCCCTTTTGAAGTACTCCACATGGTGCTTAAGTTACAGGAAGATGGATTGCCTAATTCTGTTACTTCCTTTATTTTGCCTCTCTTTCTTGGGAGGAACAGATTCATGACGATCAGTCTTCTTTTGAGGGTCATTTTAAGAGAGATTATTTTCACAAGGCATTTCATGGTAACGTGTAACGTATGGTACCTTTTCTCTTGTCCCCAGGCCCAGCTAGCTCTGATCCCATGTGCATTACTTGGAAAAAAAACCCTACATACAAATCAGTTCCTCAGAATATGCTCGATGCCATTCTGAGGATTGTGGCGAATACAGATGAGAGTGGCGTGGAGCCAGGCTCTTAGGGTGCTTGCAGTTTAGGAGAGGACAGAGCATTCGGGTGCACAGTACTAAAACAGCGGCGGGTGAGGTGTGAGTAGATGGGGAGGAGGCAAGGCGTGAGGCTGGACGTGGAGGACTGTTCAGAGCTGGCTGAGTTGACTAGCTTGGCAAACTGAAGGGTTCATTTAGAGAAGTGGGTGAGAAGGTCAGAAAGTAGTTGGTGGCTAAATTATGAAAAGTGAAATGCCAAACTGAGAATAACTTGGAGCCATAGGAGGCTCCTTAAGACTTCTTAACAGGAAAGCAGTGGTGTTTGAAGTGATTCAGAGCACCAAATATAGATTGAGGTCACACCTGGTCAGCCTTAAACGATGACACCTGGACCTTTAGGAGACGTGGCGTCTTGATTCACCAGTATTTCTCTTTTGAACTGATCCAAGTTAATAGCAGCTGCTTAGGGAGGGTAGCGAGACCTCTCTTGGGAGACAGGAGAAAAGGCACCACATTACTGGTTGTATTCAAGTGGGATTATACAAGCGATGAGTGATTTTTACCAGTGGAAGGTTTGGGGGTTTTCTGGGCAAAACGTAGGATGCCTATGTCTCTGGTGGTCAGAAAGTAAAGTTGATCAACAAATGCCCTTTGGATTTCTTTAGTTTGGTAAATAGAATCCTTTCTTAAAAGAAAAGTAATGTAAAAAGAATTTAGGGCTTCTTGATCCCCAAAGAAATGAATCTTCTGGAAATATCCATTTCAAAGGGAACAAAAAACGCATTTCCTGGCACAGATATTTGTATTTCAACACAGATATTCACATTTCAACACAGATATTCTGTTGAAAGAGTTCATCACCATAAAGCAAAAATACCCCCGCGATGTGATATCATTACATAAATACTTTTAAAAATAGATTTTCTTTTAATAAAACATAATTTGGTGTTTACACACATTTTTATAAATCTGCCGAAATTGAGAGAGCTTTAAAACTTCATATATACACTTCTCAGCTTTCTGGTCTTTAAGGGCCCACTTCCTGTCAGCTGTCTTGATGGGGTCGAAAGGTACTGCTGTGTCTTTACGGAGGTGTAGGCTTCCATCATGGAGACTGCCCTGCCATGAATTTGAGGGCTGTTGCTCTGTGCGCTTACATGAGCAACTTAGGTTTCTGCGGGGCCAGGAGCCTTAATTATTAAACTACGTTTAAGTTGATCATCTCATTATTAAAATTCAGAGTAACTTGTCTACAGTGTGGGTGTTTTTCATGATTTGGCACACAGTAGAGCAAGCAGCGTAGCCAAGATGTTTTTCATGTTGAGCAAAAACTGTAACAGATGGAGCTGGTGATTGTAGAGCACTTATTTAAAGTGTTCAGAATGAATCAGTGTAGTTTGAGACCGACACCGTCATCCATACTAGCCTGAGAGGCTGAAGAGCATCCTAAGAGTTTCTAATAAAATATGTAACAGGCTGAAGAGAACTGATTTTAAATGGCTGTCCGGTGCTGTTACCCTAGCCAGGGCCCTGTACAGTTGTTCTTAGGGTTATAATCTTTAAAAAAGCCTTTGTGTGTGTGTGTTTGAAATTATGTGGTAGGATCACCATAGCTCTTTACATTTGTCTTCAAGTCAAGGCAGTATTTCAGTGTTGCCTGAGTGGGATTGGTTGATCTTTAAAAAGCTGGGAAACCTCACTTCCTTATGTAGAATTTCTGTAAAGCAGGGACCAGCTGTACTGGTATTTTTATTTTTGTGTGGTGAAGGAGCTTAAATATGTAATCATTTCTATCTTTGTTTTTTTTTGTTTGTTTGTTTGTTTGTTTTTACAAATGCTCTTATATATTGCTTCACAAACTGATAACAAAACTTTGGGTAATTTTTCCCTGAGGAAGTGTTGAACCCTGTGCAGGCTGTTAGAATGAATATGAGAAGCTTTGATGGGTACTCTTCTAGAACTGCACGGCTTTTTTGTCTCTTTTAAATCATGGTTTCCTTATTTTGTTTATTTACAAATGACTGGATGTGTTCAGGCAGGAAAATACCCGCCATATTTCAAAATACAGCAGTCTGTAAACAAACTTTATCTACCATTTCCCTGAAAGACACCTTTTTTCAGTAATTTGTATTGAAACGCTGTGCCGTTTACCACTGAAAACCCTCTCAGTGGTAAGTATTATCACCACTTTATAGATGGGAAACCAAAATCTTGAAAGTGGTCGTTTGCCCAAGGCCACATAGCTCCTTGTTGGGGAAGTTGAAGTTTGAACCCATGTGAGCCTGTCAAATCCTGTCGCATTAGGTGTTTCATAAGGGGTCTGAGACCTGAGTCTTTGACCTTTGGCTTTTTTTTTTCTTTCTTTTTTAAACTATTTGGAAACCTTTAAGTTGGCAGTATAAATGGAAATTTGCATTGCCTTTAGAATAATCTCAGATTGGGGGTGGGGTGGGGGCAACAGTGAATCATGTTATCAAAATTATTTAATATAGAAGGAGTGGGGGNGGAAACCTTTAAGTTGGCAGTATAAATGGAAATTTGCATTGCCTTTAGAATAATCTCAGATTGGGGGTGGGGTGGGGGCAACAGTGAATCATGTTATCAAAATTATTTAATATAGAAGGAGTGGGGGTTCAAGAGGGAGGGGATATATGTATACATATAGCTGATTCACTTTGTACAACAGAACTACCAACACTGTAAAGCAATTATACTCCAATAAAACATAAATATACAGAAGTGTAACGTGTGGAATCCTCTGAGTTATCATTTGTGCAGAAAGTTCTTATTTCCAGGAATTATATTTTTTCACAGGTTAGTGATGTCAAGCTATCGTGGCGGGGGTTTCTGAAGCCTCACTGTGTTCTTTTCTGCTCCCTATGTATTTTTGGTGTGAAAAGTTTGTCCTGGAGGTGAATGAGGCCCTGGTGTGTGTTGCTTACAAGTAAATTGGACTACAATATTACTGTTCTCTTGACCGAAATATTTCTTTCAGTTGAAGTATGATATACGTATAGAAAAATTATATATCATAAGTGCACAGTTCAGTGAATTTTCACAGGCTGAATATACCCAGGTTTATCAGCTTGCAGGTTGAGAAATTTAGCTTTAGCGACAGCTCAAAAGCAGCCATCGTGTCCCTTCCATGGAACAGACTGCAATAGTTTTAATTCTCCTTTGCAAACCTCAGACCATTCCTTATCTTTCAGTTTTCTTCCTGGTTGTGACTGTGATCTTACTTTCAGTCTTTTTGCAACCAGAAGAACAAATGAAAGCTTCACTAAAACTTGTCTCTTCCTCCTCTCATAATCTCCTCTCTTGATCAGTCTGCTTCTGTTAAACCAAAGTGTTTTGATGGTTACAAAGTCATCACTCGAGGGAATATGGGGGTTGGCATAGAACATGCAGCTGTGGGGTAGCAGCTAAAAACATTCCTTGGAGTTTTCAAACCAGAATGAAAATGTGGTGGTTGGACTCAATCATCTCTTTTGTTAAGAGGTCATGAATGAGTGAAGGGTGAGTTGCCTGTGTGTCGGGGAAGTGGTGATAGGAGCAGTCTGCTCATTCTCAGAACTCTGCCTGGGCTTGAACAGATCCCTTGGGGAGGGCGGGAACTTTGTCTAAAGCCACAGCACATCCAGCACGGTCTCTGTAGGCACAGATGCGTCTGGTCCTGGTGCCCTTCTCAGCTCTGCTTTAGACTCACTTGTGTCAATTTATGCCCTTCACTCTCTGAAGCATTTAAACTTCCTTTCCGCTCTCACATATGCCATCTGGGCTCTCCTGGTTTGAGTTGTGAAAGCTGCTGGCCTGCTGGGTGGCAGTGTTGGTCCTCGCTCTCCATGGCCCTGGCTTAGCAGGGCCCTTTCTCCTGCAGAACCAGTCTGCGCTGAGTTTATCGTGTATGGAGCTTTAGAAGCACACCGTAGCAGCACCGTGGCTTTCTGGCAAAGCAATATTCTGGATACTAGAATGTTCCAGACAACTAAAATTTTAGCCTCCCATATTCAAACAGTACATGAAAAATAAGTGTTGGCAAGTTCCCTGGTGGTCCAGGGGTTGGGATCGTGGGCTTTCACTGCCGAGGCCAGGTTCATCACTGGTTGGGGAACTGAGACTTCACAAGCCATGCAGCCAAAGTAATGATGATGATCTCAACGTATTAGTTCCATATTTCCCTACCTTCTTAGAAGAAGAGCATACTAAACAACAGGTATTAATTTTGTTCTGCAGAAAACCGTAATTCTAAAAGTGGGGCCAAATCTGGGGGTTGCCTTGGAGGTTCCTTTGTTGTTGGGGTTGTAGGCATTTTTTTAGGGGGAGGTTTGCCTCTGTCTTAGGTGACAAGAAGAATGTACAGTTCCAAAAACTTGGTGTGTACCACCTTTGCTGCAGGGTTATTAGTCACGAATTAAAACTCCTTTTTTACCTTACTCTGTTTTTAGGTCCAAACAGGCCATGATGCTTTATGAGATAATTACTAGACCGCATTTTTCTCCCGGCCCTGCTATTTGGTAGACACGAGAATCCTGGCCTGAAGCTCCTCTGCTCTGGTGCTCTCGTGCTCTGGAATCTTCTGTGATCCGGGTGGATTAGTCGTGGTGCTCAAGGCCAGACACTGATGTCATTGTGGCAGGGAGCGCCTCAGGAGCCCCTCTCTCTCCAACCGTTGTCCTTGGTGTGCGGGGGGTGTGTGCGCTTTATACGTGCCTAGCAACAGAATGACTTCTCAGTTCACAGTGCAGTTTTTGAAAAAAATTTAAGGGAAAATATGGAAAGAAAAAGGTTTTCATCTGAGCCTGATGGGATTTACCAGTAGCTAGTTTTCCTTTTCTTTCTTTCTTTTTTCTACAGCTGTCACATGTAGTAGCCCTTGCCAGGTTTGCTGCCTCGGCTTGTGCGCACTTAAGCTCAGTGGCTGACTCAGGGCTTCAGGTTAGGCAGCATCACCAGTGGGCACCAGCTTTGTAAGACTCCTCCGTTGCAGCCTCCTTGCAGAAGTGAAGTCGCTGGGAGGCATCTTTAGTGCAGCTTCACTGTTTGTTGGTATCTGTCAGCCTTATCTGTCCTTTCCAAAGTTGTATCTCACTTTGAAATGCCAGTACTACATGGACACCAAGCAGCCCAGGTTGTAAATGGGCAGTGAGCCCAGCGTTGTTCAGCATCATGAATAAATAATCTTTTAAAGAATTTTACCAGCTTCCTTTTAGAATTTTGCTCCATAGGCTAGATTAGCTTCCACCATACTAGTCAGCTCATCAACAGTCCCCTGTGTTCGCGTTGTGGAGTTGGCCTCACATTTCAGTTTCTCTTTTTAAGTTAATAGTTTTTTTAAAATGCCTTATACCCTTTGCCTTTCGTTAGAAATCTGGGGTTCAGAGGGCAGATTTTATACTGTGCCTAGCTCTATTCTGCTTCTTTTAATACTCTGCAGATGACAGTATCTTGGCCTGACCTGTCCATATAAGTCAGTATTGGAGAGCACCTTCCTTTGAGTTCTGAAAATCTATGTGGTCTTCGCTAGCTCGTAACCTTGGATTACATCACTTTTCTAGGTCTGTTTTCACTTTGTAGAATGCAGTGGCTCAGTTGTATGGTCTCTGGGTCTTTCCCCTAATTAGGCTGGTTGGTGTGCTTTGAGCATTCTGTAACTGCCCTTGAAGATAAGTGAAGTGAGACTTGCCGGGCTTCTTTGTTAAAATACGTTTTTTGCGTACAAGGGTCTGTAGCGGTGCCTGCAGGTGGCGGCGTGCCGGTGGCTGACCCACACTTGGGATAACCCAGAGACAGTGTGGGGAGAGCCCCGGGTGGGGTCTCGTGGTGGAAATCTGCTGGAAGACCCCTGGACAGGGCTTCAGCGTGCTCTGTGGCCACCCACCTGTGCAGTTACGCCTTCCCTGTCCCTTCGTTCTCTGGTCAGCTGTTCTCCGGAATCTCCTCACAGAAACTCACCTTGTATTTTTCCCTCCCTTTCCTTTTCTGCTGAGGCATTAATGCTAGATTTTTAGGAGCCTGACCTTCTCATTTCCAGAGACAACTCCTTCTCTTTTTAAGTTGCCATAACTCGGCTTGTTGGAAATCACAAGTTCGGCATCCATGTGAACAAACTCCAAAAGAACACCTTTTACAAACAAACCCAAAAGGCACCATAATCACCCTCATGGCTTCCCACCCAAGAGCGAAAGGGAAATGACTGTTTTCTCTCCTTGTTTGAATTCTTTTCAGGTTTTGAATGAAGAATGTGATCAGAACTGGTACAAGGCAGAACTCAATGGGAAAGACGGCTTCATCCCCAAGAACTACATAGAAATGAAACCACATCCGTAAGTTGGGCTCTGCTTGACCATCCAGGGTCAGACACGCCTGCTTGTTTCTAAAATTGAGATAATTGGGATGGATGTCATGCTTTTTACTCTGTTTTCCCAGGGAATTAACAAAGCACGTTTATTTTCCATGTTCGTAAGAGTATATAACGAGAACATAATAGTCAGTAATGGTCTATGTTTTCAGAGATAATTGTCAGTGATCTGCAAATGATAAAAGTTAGGTCCGTAATTATTCTTCTGTGAAACCCTTGGTGCCAGATGCATTTTGCATTTTGCAAAAAATGCCAGATTCTTCANCGAGAACATAATAGTCAGTAATGGTCTATGTTTTCAGAGATAATTGTCAGTGATCTGCAAATGATAAAAGTTAGGTCCGTAATTATTCTTCTGTGAAACCCTTGGTGCCAGATGCATTTTGCATTTTGCAAAAAATGCCAGATTCTTCACTTTTTGAGTTTTTAGAAAAAGAACTTGTCACATGGTTTTGTATTGGTATGTTTGATTTTCCTGTGGGACCATGTCTTAATAATCTTGATACCACCAGAGCACAGTACTGGGCCTGTAATTGGGTCTTGGTCAGTGTTACTATAATCACTGCCCTAGCCTCCATTTGAGTGTTCCCACTTCAGAGAAAACAACAGGCTGCTGAGAACAGTGGGGAAATTTTTGTTTTTAATTCCAGAACCTTTTTTGTTGCTATGTGGCAGGGTGGGGTCCTGGGAGCCCTTACAGGCCACTTCCCTCCCACCCTTCTCTCCCCCATCTTGCATCCTCTCTGCTCCTGCCTCAGACACAGTTGTTTTCTTGTATGTCAGGGAAAACGGAGGCTTTCAGTGCTCAGATTAGAATGCGGAGACAGAGAGAAGTGGTAGATCTTTCCTACTTGTTTGAACAACAGAATGGTAAAGACTCTTAGATGGCCGCCCCGCCTCGAGTAGCAGCCCATCTGCCCCTCTCCCTCGCTGTGGTGATGTGTCCCTGGCGCTTCTCTTCCCCCAGATACTGGAGTGAAGATCTTAGCCTCCGCTCGTCTTACCCAGGTGCCATGGAGCGCACAAGCGCCTTGACCACGGCACAGCACGTTCCCCTCCATCCTGCAAATCGAGAAGCTTCCAGTGTTTCCATTTTAAAACCACTAATTTATGAATATAGTTCTCTTTTTAAATATTTTAGTTTATTGGAGTGTAGTTGAGTTACAATATTGTGTTTTTAGATTCGTTTTTCATAAAGGTTATCACAGAATATTGAGTAGAGTTCCCTGTGTTACACTGTAGGTCCTCGTTGGTTATCTGTCTTATATACAGTAGTGTGCGTACATCCTAAGCTCCTGAGGTATGAATATAGTTCTCGTTATAAAAGACTAACAGTGTAGAAAACTATAGAGGAATGTGAGTTTCTCCCCACAGATGTTCCCCTTTTTCCAGCAAGTGAAGGGACTTAAATGCGCCCTTGTGAACTGAATCAGCTCTAAGATGATGCTTTGCCTTCCATAACAAAACAGATAACTCCGGAGCTTCCCTCTGAACCGTCTGTCAGGTTCTGGTTCTGGTCACTGAACTCTGACACAGTTCTCATTATGTGCAGAGACCGACCTTGGTACTGGGAAGTTAGGTTCCGTAGTTAAATTACGGTATAAGAAAATGGCTGCACAATTAATAGGAAGTTCTTTGAGAGATCACGGCCAGGAAGCCATCACCTGGAGAATGAGGGGTGGGTTACCCTTCAGTTTGGCAATGGGAAGAAACCTATTAATGTCTCTTCTGTATAGATACAGAACTGTCTGTAAGGAAGCATCTGTGGGGTCTTCAAGGAAACTGCTTATGCTTAAAAACCCAGCACCTCTTGATGGCTCACTAAATATTTCATGGAATGATTTACAAGGAGAAAAACAGTCTAATTTGTAAAGGACATTTTTCTAGTTTTTGTTTGAAACTTGGACTATCTTGTATCTTTATAGCTATATGAGATTGATTTCTCCCCACTTCCCCTAAAAAGATACTAGATTCCTTGAGGAATTTTTGTCTTCTGCTTTTATACTCCCTTGCAACTCATGCCTTGCTTCTGCACATAGTAGCTCAGTAAGTAGTTTTGAATTGATACTCAGACCCAAATGTTTGCAGAAAGGCTGGGACCAATTTGTCCACGACAATAAAAGCCAAAATACTAAATACTCAGAGGCGTTCCATGGAAGAGATTCCTGGCCCCTTGTCAGTGGACTGATAACGTCCCTCATTTGAGGTCAACATTAGATTGGCGAGTTTTAACATTTAGCCATTAACATTAACATTTAACATTTTAACATGACTGGGCGACTGAACTGAACTGAACATTTAGCCATGCAAAGACCCTGATGCTGGGAAAGATTGGGGGCAGGAGGAGAAGGGGACGACAGAGGATGAGATAGCTGGATGGCATCACCGACACAATGAACCTGGGATTGGTTGGATTTCGGGGGTTGATGATGGACAGGGAGGCCCAGCGCACTGTGATTCATGGGGTCGCAAAGAGTCGACACGACTGAGCCACTGAACTGATGCCTGGGTTACTAAAATGTTGGTGCAAGTAGTGCTGTTCAAGATACTCCAAAAGACAGGCAGATCATTACAGATTTCCTGGGACGTGTACTAATTAAGCACACTTCTGCATTCTTGTGGCCACTTAGGTTCCATAGTTGCTTTGGGGACTGTGTGGGTTTTCACGGACTGCATCACAGAATACACCCCTCAGGAAAAGCACTTGGGGAGTGGTCACTGGGAGTCATACAGGGCTTCCTACCTCTTGGTCCATGCAAGCCAAAAATGTGCACGTCTGCTCCTGCAGTCCTGCCTCAAGAGATCAAGGATTTGCTCAAACTTTTCTGTAAAGGGCTGGATAATAAATATTTTAAGCCTTAGGGCCATTTGCAGTCTCTGTCATGTCACATATTTGTCTTTGTTTGAATTTTTTAAAATAACCCTTAAATTTTTTTAAATAGGCTTAGTAAGTCATACCAAACTCAGATATATTTAGGCCAAGGGTCATACATAGTTTGCTGACTTCAGCAGTAGATCCAGTGATAACAAAATCAACTTAAGTTCCCTTTCATTTTCATATTTCCAGGCTGAAGGGAAATTGAGCAGAACAGCAGGCTGTAATTTTTTATGTTAAATAAACTGTCTGCGGCTCTAAATCTTTGTTTTTCTTCAGACTGTTTCAGGTGACTTAGGCGTTTCAGATCTGACTGTTGAAAACATAGGAAAAGACCATCTTCCTTGGATAGCTGCAGTTACTGGCCTGATGGTTGAAAAAACCACTCTCATGCCTGCTGCTGTCTCCCCACTCTAGGGAACTTTGGAAAAATAATTGATGGGGAAGCATTGAATCCAGGCTCCGTGGTGCTTCCTCCCCAGACTGACTGGAAGGCAAGCAGTGCTCATCCATCCGAGCTCTGAAAAAAGAAACCATAGTACAGGAAAGACCACGACCCTGAACCAGGGGGTGTGGTTGGTCTCTTAGGCCTGTTTCACGAGGCAGAGCTGCTCTGTGAATGGATGCCCAGCAGCATAGGGTCAGAGTTGGCTTCAGAGCTCTGGGAGGGCATGGAACACCCTCCCTCCCCGTCCCCTCTCTCCCCTTTTTTAAAGATTTTGTTAGGGAGGAAAAGGGGAGTTTAAAATGGAGTATGACCTAATACAGCGTTTGAGCCAACAAATTAAACACAGACTGCGAAATGATTGTTGGCATTAGTGTTGCAGCGTGAGTTGTATATACTGGAGTGGATCCAAATATATGCTCTTCACATTAAATGCCTGTGGATGTGTGCCTATGGGATGTAATAGAGACTTGAATTGGAAATAAGCTGCTTCTTCCCATGGTATTATAGCATAAACCCATATTTTTAAAAAAGTTTAAACAGTTTGACCATAGCCATATAATTCCACATAAATATCACCTTTCGTTGTATGCATGCTCAGTCATGTCCGACTCTTTGCGACCCATGGACTATAGCCCTCCAGGCTCCTCAGTCCATGGAATTTTTCAGGCAGGAATACTGGAGTGGGTTGCCATTTCCTCCTCCAGGGGATCTTCCTGATCCAGGGATTGAACCCGAGTCTCCTGTGTGTGTGTCCTGCATTGACAAATCGATTCTTTACCACTGAGCCACCTGGAAAGCCCAAATATCACCACTGAAAGAAGTTAGTTTTAGATAATATGAAATGCTAAGGAGGTGTATATGGTATTAAATGTTTTAACTGAGAGTGACAGCTGTTCTTCACGTAGCATCATATCCCTTCTATTGTGAGACATCCTTTCTCTTGGTGGGGGTTGTGGGGGTGTTTAGTGAAAATAGGAGCAGACACCAAACTCCCCAACTAATTTTCTATCTTTCAGTCGGGGTACTTATAATAAGGGTGTGTTTACTTTGTAAAAATTCCAATCAATACTTTGCATCACTACAGCCTTTTTTTTCCAAGTTGAAAATAAAAATTAGTTAATTTCAAGCTGGGAGCAAAAAAATACTTCCTCTGTATCGCCGTGCACCATCAGGGGAAGATCTAAACACACACACACCTACCTGCCAACAGTCACTGCCTCTCGGGAGTTTGGGAGAAAAGTCTTGCTTTTTATTTTTATTTCACGCACATCTAAGCTATTTTAATTTAGATCCATTACTTACACCTTAACAAAGGAAGACAGAAAGGAAAATGCCTGCCTGGTGGGAAGACGGCTGGCAGTCTATGAGGAAAGAGTTGAGCTTCACTCCGCCTACCTCTTAGCCCAAGGACTGCCGAGGGCGTGTGCTGTCTCCCCGAGAGCACAGACCAAACCAGAAAGCACCTACAAGGTCGCGGCACTGGGAGCTGTCCTTTCCTGGCTGGCCGTCATTCTGCTGTGTGACTGCCTGGTTCTCTGGTGTGGCCTTCCTTCCAGGCACTGGAGGACTCACCCTCGAGTTCTTTATAGGCACAGGAGGATCCGTGGTGCCACCTCCCCAGCAGCTTGGCAGTGCGTTGCCTCCAATGAGGTGGACACAGGGCTGCAGATTTCAGGCCTGTTTAAAGTCACTAATGGCAGCTTCTGAATGCACCCTTCCCAGCAGCCCCTATCTTTTTCTTTGAATTTTAGGAGAGTGTATTATTTCAGATTGAAGGCAAAAGGAGAAGAGGATGGCAGAGGATGAGGTGGTTAAATAGCATCGCCAACTCCATGGACATGAACTTGAGCAGACTCCGGGAGATAGCGGCAGACAGGGAAGCCTGGCGTGCTGCAGTCCATGGGGCTGCAGAGAGTTAGGCGTGACTTAACGACTGAACAGTAATGACAGTTATTTCAGAGACATCTTGCATGCAGTCACTTACAAGTAAGATAGATACACGTTAGATGTATAACTTTAAAGGACCCTTCGCTACCTGTGTTATTCTAGTGTGCACATTTAATGCATGTTAGTCAGATGAAGCAAGTAGGCCTTTATCAGCTGAAAGTGGTGTCAGTTGCTTTTTTTTAAATAACAACAGTAAAGGCAGCTCTGCGGAGAGGACCGTGCTTCCACAGTCATCTGTCCTAATTCGTTGTGGCTTTCCTGTGAGAAGTGAGGCGCCTGTGACCTGAAGCTGTTTCAGAGATTTCTTCTCTTCCTCCTGCCCGCGCCATCCACTCCTGCCCGTGCCAGCCACTCCTGCCCTTTTCCATGACTTCACCTACTTTTTCTTGTGACCCCAGTGAATCAGCACTGGGAGAGGAGATTCTGTAACTCGCTCCAAATGGAACGAGCTAGCTCTGCACCTGGTAGACCATAGCATTCCTGGTGGTTCCTGAAAACCAACCTCTGAGCTGTGACGGCAGAGAGAGGCCTTGAGAGGAGCGTCAGCCACAGCTGCCTGCCAGGGCTGCTCCCTTCCAGCCTGAGCCTATCCCCTTGGTACCCTTAGAAGTGGCCCAGCTTCTGGGCCTCCTAGCTTTCCTGCCCCACCTTCTCTTCATCCCACTGTAGAGGCTGCTGCCTTATCAAGTGGCTGCAGGAAGGCCTCTGTCACCTTAAGTGGTTGATTCTGTGCTCCCATCAGTAGATCTGGGCTTTCCCCCAGTGCCTTGCTGATGAGTCAGCTGGGGGCCCACTGCGCTTTGGCTCAGGAGGCCCATCTTTAAGTGTCTTCCTCTGTAGAAAGGGTGGCCCACAATCGTGTCTTATGAGTCACTTTCTGGAGAGTGGGGAAGGGAGGAGACAGTACCCCTTGCAAGCCGGGACGGGCGTGTGCTGACAGGAGGGCTGAGAGGGAGGCCCTTCCCCTGGCGAGGAGTGTGCTGTTACGTTTGGGAGGCTGGACATCCCGTTTCTTTGTGGGGAAGCAGATGTTGACTGGCTTGCCTTCCTTCCTTAGGTGGTTTTTTGGCAAAATCCCCAGAGCCAAGGCAGAAGAAATGCTTAGCAAACAGCGGCATGATGGGGCCTTTCTTATCCGAGAGAGCGAGAGTGCTCCTGGGGATTTCTCCCTCTCCGTCAAGTAAGTATTTCCTGCTCTGACTGCCTGGAATCCTGTCTCCAGCTGATGGACGTTGTAAAGCCAGGGGCCAGGTGTCTGGCTCCACACACTGAAGGTGGCAACCTAGGAGAGGTTTCATCTAAACAGTCTGTTTTAAATCAGAAAACTGTATATTAAAATCCTCATTTCTGGCTCCTCTTAAAAGTTGTCTCTCGCAGCACTGGATTTAGGTGCCCGTGTGGAGACCGTACGCTTGCCTGGCAAATCCCACGGGCGGAGGAGCCTGGAAGGCTGCAGACCATGGGGTCGCTGAGGGTCGGACACGACTGAGCAACTTCACTTTCCTGCATTGGAGAAGGCAATGGCAACCCACTCCAGCGTTCCTGCCTGGAGAATCCTAGGGACGGGGGAGCCTGGTGGGCTGCCATCTATGGGGTCGCACAGAGTCGGGCACAACTAAAGCGACTTAGCAGCAGCAGCCAAGCAGCTGAGCTTCAGAGAGGGAGCACTTGTCGGTGCTCCCCGCCCCCACCAGCCCACAGTGCTCCCTGCCACCCTCTCTGACAGCAGCTGGTCATCAGGTCAGCTGCCTCGTGAACCTTTTCCAGGTGTCCAGCCAAAGGCTGCCAGCATCAGCAAAAGGTGCCCACAGGAGTTTGGGGGCTTTTTGCTTTTTCCAGGGGTAAATTTAAATGTGGAAGGGAGCTGATACGCAGTGAGGGAAGGCAGGGAGTCATACCACTGTGGGGATCATGGAGAATATAAACTGGAACTTTGAGATTCTCAGCTAATCACTCCCCACCCACGACATAAGGATTTTGACTCCAGTTGTCCTTTGCATATGTATTTTGACTCTGTCCATTTCTAGTTCATATTACAGGAAACCTGCCCTTACCCCCACTCTCACCCCAGAAATGTTACTGATCACCTCATCATTTATGTGATAAAGGGCTGATTAAATTAAAACTCAGATCATATTAATATGCATTTAAGATGAAGGCTGTAAAACAATTTATTTCCATTTACGAATGATATCAAGATTTTTCAGTTTCAGAAATCAACTCAGTATCTTGTTTCATTTTAGGACCAAATGTGCGGTTAAAGTGTTGGGGTTTTTTTACTGTAGGTTTAAATCGAAAAAATTTTTTGTGTTCCTTTTCTCTGTGAAGATGTGGGCGGTGGTTTCAGGTAACGTTTTCGTATTCTCAGCTATATTTCCAGCATAGTTTGGTTTTAGTCCCATCATGAAAAAAAATCAAGCCCTCTAATGATCAGTTTTCCTCTTCTAGCAATGGCTTTTCTTCTCATAGGCTTTACTTTTCTAAAGAGCAGAATTTATGTTCACTGTGGAAGGTGCAGAGGTTTCCCGTGTGCCCCTCACTCCCACATGCGCAGAACAGTGGCTTTCTGATGTGCCTGACTAAACGCATGCAAACGAGGATCTGGTGGGCGAGAAGCACCTTGAGGTGGAAGGGTTTTTATGCATCTTATTAACTTGGGTTTCCTCCTCTTCCTTACGCCTTACACAGACCCAAGGATAAACCCAACTGGAAGACGAGGTGCAGGCAGTTAACCCTTGGCTGGTGCCCACAGGCCCCTGGCAGTTCACGCTCGGTTGTCTGATGACCGTGGTCCCTGCCCATGCTCACCAGGTGGCTGCCGGGAAGCTCCCATCTTATCACATAAAATCTTTAAAGAGCTCACGTTTTCCTTGTTTTAGAAATAGCATTTGAAACAGGTGTCATAACACAAGCTTCCGAGCCAAGGAGGTTCAAGAATCCACAGCCTCAAGTTTCCAAGGTGTTGGGCATCTGTGGTGGAAAGACTCCTGTTAACAGCTCACCCCATCAGGGACCCTGTAACCCTTTCAAAAGCCACGTGCTATGCACAGCAGTAGAGGGCTTCCCTGAGCCCAGAAGTGCTACTTAAATATGTCCTCCTTCAATAAAGCTTTCTTGCTCATCCACCTTTTTTCTCATGAACCAGCAGTGCAGTTCCTAAGCTCTTTGCACCTGCACTCAGGCTCAGTGCTGCCACCTGCTGGGTTGGTTTTAAGAAGTATTTTTGCTTTAACACGGATGATGGGAGGATGAGGCTCCCATTTGTTCATTTAACGGATCTTCATAGAGCATCTTTGGATGCCAGTGGGGACCTTGAGGACTCAGCAGAGAGCAGGACAGGTGGGGCCTTGCTTGAGCTGATGTTCAAGGCAGAGAGCATGATGGTGGTGGATCATTCCCACTCAACCAGATCATGCTGTTTTTCTGGGCCATTGTAAAGAGACCATTTGTCATTTCTCCAGGTTATAGAGAAGCCTTTGTGGGGTGAGGAGGTGCCTGGGCCTTTATTTATTGTCCCTACATGTCCTTTTTTTCTGAGACCTTTTCAGCATGTGTAGAACTAAAATCCCTGATAGAAAACACAACTTTAAATTCTTCCCAGTTATAGGAGAATTGCTGGAAGTGTGTCCAATCCCTCCTTTTCTCACCTCATTTCTCATCCTACCTTTTGTAGTCTTCAGACATCACACAGGATTTCAGTTCTTTTCATTTGGCACAGTCCATGGCATGTAGAAGCATTCTGTAGGTTGGGGCTTTTTTTTTTTTTTAAACAAATGTCTTCAGAATTAGGTTAATAGGGCTTCCTGTCCGGCGAGGATTCTTCCTGTTGTCGCTGGCAGTCATCATCCTGATGGAGGGTCTCAGGGCACTCTGCACCCACTAGGGAGTCAAGTTGTGCTGCAGTCCTGGTCTCCTCAGCCTGGGAGGGTGTGGCCGAGACACCAGGTCTCCAGGGATCCTGCTCGATGGGCAGGTGGCCCCTGGGCAGCCAGGACAGAGCCCTCCGGCCAGGTCTCACGTGTATCCTCTGCCCCTCCCCAGATTTGGAAATGATGTACAGCACTTCAAGGTGCTCCGAGATGGGGCTGGAAAGTATTTCCTCTGGGTGGTCAAGTTCAACTCTTTGAATGAGCTGGTAGATTATCACAGATCTACATCCGTCTCCAGAAACCAGCAGATATTCCTCCGGGACATAGAGCAGGTGCCACAGGTAAGCCTCGGGAGAGAGGTTGGGGTCATTCTTAAGCAATTAAGAATAGCTCTTTAGGCAAGCAGGTGTGGGTTTGTTTGTTTTTTTTTTTTTTTTGAAGGGTTACTTCAGGGCCTTCTATGCTCATTATTAACTCATGTTAATTTGGATTTGAAACAGAGTTTTGGCATTTCCCAGAGTCTGCTTCTGTGAAGCAGTGTGCTGCAAAAGTTACCCTGTGTCTCTCGGACGAGGGTCTTTAACACACCCTCACACACACTTTGCCTGGAAGTAGACTGTGAGGAAAGTCACACCTGTAAGGGGGTGGGGTCCACACTCATGGCTAAAATCCTATGCCTCAAGTACTGCTTAGCACCAGCCTGTTGTGTACAAGCGTTACCCTTTCGACTTTTCCCAAGTGACACAGTGATGGGAACTGAAACATTTCCTCATCTGGAATTGTAAGCAAAGCTCCAGGGGCTGCTTCTGCAGCTCTTTCCGAAGCAGTACCTGCTGCTGGATGCTGGGGCGAGGCTGGCCACCGCAGTGGGGACCCTGTAGTGGTTTCCATCATTGGTGAAAGATTACATGACACCCCCCCCTGCCCCGCCCAGAGTAAACTCGTAAGAATTTGTGGAGAGAGAGGAGAAGTGAGGGGCTGTTTCAGAAGGTGTGAAAGGCTGCCCGCCTTCGTTTCCCTGTCACGGGTCCGCTTCCAGGGGGCTGGCCGCGGTCAAGGGTGCAACGTGTTCTCTCCCCACCCTCTTCTGCAGCAGCCGACATACGTCCAAGCCCTCTTCGACTTTGACCCCCAGGAGGATGGAGAGCTGGGATTCCGTCGGGGAGACTTTATCCACGTCATGGATAACTCAGACCCCAACTGGTGGAAAGGGGCTTGCCACGGGCAGACCGGCATGTTCCCACGCAATTACGTCACCCCTGTGAACCGGAACGTCTAAGAGTCAAGAGATTATTTAAAGAAAGTGAAAAATTTTAAACACACACAAAAGAATTANATTTTCACTGCTGCTCCTGTTCTTCCTCCTCTGTCCTTTTTTCATCCTTTTTCCTCTTCTGTCCATCAATGCATGACATTTACTGCCACATATAGTCCTAGCTGATGCCAATAATAAAAGAAAAGAAACCATGTGGGCTGATATTTTCTCTATGCAAAATGTCTGTTTTAGTTGGGAAGACAGAACAGCCGCTCCCATGTTCTGTGTTTTATATACACACAGGAGCAGGCGGCCCCTGCCCTTCAGCTTCTGCTAGAGGAGGGAGGGTGTGAGTGGGGGTGACAGGAGGGATTGGTGCCCCCCAGGGCTTCCTTCGAGCCAGGGCCCAAACCTGTGTCTTTTCTATATCCATTTCCCTTTCAAGTGGTGTTCCTGAGCATGCTGTTTTTCATAGTGCCTTCTGCCTTATTTCGAGGGTTGCTTCTGAGTGGTGTTTTTTTTTTCTTGTTTGTTTTGTTTTAAAAATAAGTTAAAGACAGTCAGCCAATTTGTCTCCTACTCTGTGTAAATATTCCCCCCCCCCCCCCGNCTGTGTCTTTTCTATATCCATTTCCCTTTCAAGTGGTGTTCCTGAGCATGCTGTTTTTCATAGTGCCTTCTGCCTTATTTCGAGGGTTGCTTCTGAGTGGTGTTTTTTTTTTCTTGTTTGTTTTGTTTTAAAAATAAGTTAAAGACAGTCAGCCAATTTGTCTCCTACTCTGGGTAAATATTCCCCCCCCCCCCCGGCCCGGGGAGGGGAGAACAGGGTAGAGAAGAGGAGACAAGCGAGAGGAGGATGTGGGCGTCCTGCCTGTGGGCAGCCAGAGCCTTTAAGGTTCAGCTTTAACATTTGTAGCCCCTGGAGCTTAAGGGAGCCAGGGCACAGTGGAACCAGGTTACCGCCCTCTCCACGTCTGACTGCATCTGGCGGTGGGGGCGGGGGGCTGGGTCCTTGACCTTGCAGTCTTGGGTGTTATCTGTCCCATCCTTAGTCCCAGGCAGCCACAGTAACCAGTCTCTGGAGCCAGCCAGTTTCAAGTGCAGGAAAAGTCCAAGGAGTTTAAACTGTATCAGGTTCTACCATGTTCTACACTGGGGGAGAAAACTAGCATTTTCGCTTCGTCTTCCTTGCTCTGAAAGCTGGGGGTATCTGTTCATGACTCTCAACTGTTGTGTCCCCTGCCTGACCTGCCCAGGTGAGCTTCAGGCCGCGTTCGGGAAGCAGCTGGGGGGTTTTTCGTTTCTGCATTCACAGCGGGCTGTGTTCGTAGCTGCTTCACCTGGCCCCCCGAGAAGGAAGTGTCTGACGCAGGGGCAGGCGGAAGGAAGGTTGGAACTAGGAAGGCCGAGTCCGTGGAGAGCTCTGTCCGTCCGCCTCCTGCCGGCTTCTTGTCCCTCGTGGTGATGCACCGTGAGCATCCTCTCCCCACCCGCCCTGTTCCCACCACAGAGCGAGCCGCTGGGAGTTGGCGGTGGCCTTCAGCTCCTGAAGTGGTCAGTCAGCATCTGTGCTGGACTCTGGTCGTGGACCATGCTCGACCCGAAGCGCCTGGGGCCCAGGAGGCACTGCCTTGGACAGAGCACCCGCCACTCTCCACTCGCTTCTTTCCTGATAATACAAGGAATCTCTGGCATTCTGCACCTGGACCATTTGATTGTTTTATTTTGGAATTGGTGTATATCATGCAGCCTTGCAGAACTAAGTTTTGTGTGTATATATTTAAAAGAAATTCAGTGTTTAAAAAGACCTATGTACTTAATCCTTTAACTCTGCGGATAGCATTTGGTAGATAGTGATTAACTGTGAATAATAAACATAAAATGAATTCTTCACTGTATATTTTTTCCTTTTTTTTTGACTCCTTTGCCTTAAAGTAAAAAACCTAGAGACTGTCAGGGACTGGGGTCACTTGTGCTCTTATTTCCGATTCACCTCACTCTGGGGAACCACGTGGGTCTCTTGGGCTCCGGGAGGAGTGATGCCCATGTCACGCTGATCAGAATCCCTGGGAGCAGGTTCCTAGTGTCGAGTCGGAGGCCCCACCCTCAGCTTTGCCATTAGGGTGGAGGGCACCTGTGGGCACGCCTGATGGTTCTGACAGCAGGCACGGGCCACACTTTGAAAACCAGCCCAAATCTAGTACTTAGGACCTGGTGTGGCTGGCCTGATTCTCGTCCCGCCCCCCGCCCCCCCACCTCCATCAAGGAAAGACGGACCGAAGGAGCCGTGTGGAAGGAGGCTCGGTGTCCTGAGTCATAGCAGCAGTCTCGGCGGCGCAGTGGGCCTCTTCAGGGTGACCCTGAGCCTGTCTCCACCCGCAGCACTGGCAGCAGGAGGTGAAGCAGGACTTGTTTAGAGGAAACACCACCAAACCTGAGGAGTTTCCCTTGTGTCCTTGGAGCCCCGCACATCGCCTTGCTCTACCCAGGCTGGCTCCTCCGAAGCTGATCCAAAACGGGGCCCTTGGAGTGAAACCTGCAGGCTCCGTGAGGTTCTTTTGCCCCCTTTGGACTCGTGGCTTCAGAATAGCCTCAGAATTAATAGGAAAATGACTGCTTTTGCACTAGTCCGGTCACAAGTTTCTTGGTGGCTCTGTCCCCCTCCCACCCTGGGTCTGTCCTCCTGGGCGGGGAGTGCCTCTGGGGAGACTCCCCCATGGGACAGCTCAGCCGGCTTTGACGACCGAAAGCTGCTGGGTGAGTGGGCTCCGCGCTGCTCTCTTCTGAGCAGCCCTCCTGACACGCTGCTTACCAGCACCCTGGGAGTCTGTACCAGAAGCTCGATGGAGACCTGATCGCCTCGATGGAGGGGGTGGCGGTGATAGCGCCTGCTTGGCGCTCCCAGGCAGGGGGCGGGTTGGAAGGAGAAAGGTCATGGGCGCCGTGTCTGCTCAACACTCGTCCCTCTAGTAGCTGACCAAGTCAGGACATCTTGCTTTCCCAAACAAGTGAACCAGCGAACCTGAATTGACCTGCAAATTTTCCAGGTTCTGTCTGAGCCCTGTTTTTCACAGAATAGCATGGAGAGCTTGCTTACTGACGGAATGTGTGTTCCTTTGGGGGCTTCTTAGACTAGGGCTGGGGAGTTACAGACCCCTCCCTCCAACCGAGACCCCAGGTGGGGCCTTATGAAGCAGGACTCCACTAGAAGGAGGTGGAAGTGGGCAGCTCTGGAAGGTTGGGGTTTGGGGATTTTTGTTTCTCCAAGGATAGCTTTCCCGAGATTCAGTTCACTGTGTGGAAGTCACCTATTTATTTGGTCATGCCATGCAGATTGTGGGGTCTTAGTTCCCAGACCAGGGATCCAACCCAGGCCCCCTGACAGGGAAGCTTGGAGTCCTAACCACTGGACTGCTGGGAAGTCCCACAAGTCACCCACTTAACGTAGACCATTCGGAGGCTTCCAGTGCAGGGACTGGGGGTTTGGCCCCCAGTGGGGGAACTGACATCCCACATGGTGCAGAATGTGGCCAAAAATGAAAATGGAGCGGGGGGAACCCTTTAATAAAGTAGACCATTCAACAGTGTATTCACAGATGATGCAGTCAACTTTAGGACTTACCATCCCACAAAGAAACCATGTTATCTATGATCAGTTACTTGCCGTTTTCCCCCAACCCCTCCCAGGCCCTGGCAACGGCTAATCTGCCTTCTGTCTCTATGGATTTACCTATTCTGGACATTTGACATAAGTGACATCATAATCGTGGTCGTTTGTGGCAGGCTTCTTGCACTCAGCATCATGTTTCCAGGGCTCGTCCCTGGGGTGACATGTATCAGGATGTCATTCCTTACCGCCATTAACACGCTTTGGTGTGGAGATGCCACGTCTATTTTATTCATTCATACAATGATGTGGGGCATCTCACGTGGCTCAGTGGTAAAGAATTCACCTGCTGTGCAGGAGAGGAGGGTTTAACCCCTGGGCCGGGAAGATCCCCTGGAAAAGGGAATGCCAACCCACTCTAGTATTCTTGCCAGGGAAATCCCATGGACAGGAGCCTGGCGGGGCTACAGTCCGTGGGGTCACAAAGAGTCGAACGCAGCTTAGCGAGAACAGCAGCAATGATGGGCATATGGGTTGCGTCCACTCTTTAGCTGTCCTGAACAATGCTGCTATGAACATTCGTGTGTTGGGGTGTACAAGGACAGACCCTGAAGGACCTGAAGCAGAGGAGCAGACAGTCCTTTTCGGCTGGAACAGTGAAGAACGGGGACCACAGAGAAGACCCCCTTGGTGAGCAGTTGTCCTGGTGAGCAGGAGGGTCCGCAGGGGGAGCCACCAGAAGCTGGCTGATCTGAGCCACATGTGGGAGGACGGGTTGGGGGGTTGAGGAAGAGGAAGGGTAGTGATGACCATGGGGATCCTTGAGCAGCAGGGGCCTTGAGGTTGCTGTCGGTTGAGACGGAGCAGGGGTGCGGTGGGGAGGGAGGGTAGACAGTTGCGTGTGAGGTGCCTGTAGTCAGACATCTGGAGCAGAGAAGGTGTTCCCCTCTCGCTCGGGAGACAGATCTGGGCAGGAGACTTGGATCTGGGTCAGAGGTGTGGAGGTGGCCCTGAAGTCCCCACCCTGGGCAAGAGATCACACCTGCTCTGAGAGAGGGAACCGGGCAGGATGCAGGGTGAATCCCTGAGGAAAGCCAAGGCCCGAGGCCTGGATGAGGAAGCAGCAGAGGAGAGGAGGCAGGACGGGGAGGCAGGATGCAGCCAGGGCTGTCGGCGTGGGGGCAGCTGTGCGTCCAGGAGCTGGCCCCCAGGGCCATCCTTCCCCAGGCTCCCCGACCCCCACCCTGTCTTTCCCAGCCCATGCTGATGGTCCCCAGACTGCCCAGCACGCCTTTCCCCTTCTGCCGAGAGACCTTCCCCGGCTGCCAGGTTGCTGAGAGGACGAGGTGCAGCCTCCTGACCCACACGTGTGCTGAGAGGACAGAGTGAGCTCAGAGTTACGAGACCAGGGCTTTGTTCCAGGCTGTGTGGCCTTGGGCAGAGCCCTTCACCTCTGACCGCTTCATTCATCTGCTTAAAAGCAAGCCCTGTCAGCAGGGTGCCCTGAGGGATTTGTAGACGTCTTACAGACCATTAAAGCGTGATGGGGGACTTCTCTGGCGGTCCTGTGGTAAAGGTAACTGGGGGAAAAAAATAAGTACGATGGGACTGGTACTGATGATGGCCTTGGTGTTCAAAACCTTTTACAGTGAGCCAGTCCTCCAGCCCTTTGGCCCACTGAGCCCTTTCTGATAGCCCTGGCTTTGCCAACATCCACCTTTCTGATCTGAAGCCAAGGTCTCTCCTCTCTGCTTGTCCGCTTACCCCCAACCCTACATACCCCACCCTCTGAGAACATTTCCTGACCAGCGCCCAGTGAACACTGGCTCCACCACCGTCTCAGAGCCCCAAATGCAGGAGTGCTCCTTGACCCGTCCTGTGACACCGCTCCACCCACCGCTGCCAAGCCCCGGGCCCTGCTTCAGCTGCCAGGGATCTTGTCTACAGCCAGGAGCGGTGGTGCCACAGTGAGGAACCCAGATTCCGGGGTGGCCTCGGACAGGTACCTCCTGTGTCTGGGGAGTGAGTCACCAGGTCGGTAACCTTAATCAAGTTACCTTTCTAAGCCTCAGGTCAAGAAACAAGTCGATAGAAAGAAAGTGAGGATTACAAGGGCTAATTGTTACTCACCGCTGGCTCCCACAGCTGGCGATTCATTCAGGGTCCCACTCCTGCTCAGCCCTGTGCCCACCCACAACTCTTGTTCTTACTGAGAGCAAAGGAATTCATCCACTATATTCAATTTTTTTATGTTTAAGTCTTTGATCCATTTGAAGGCTGTGATCAGTGAGAGTTTGGGTCCATCTCTGTTTCCAGATGGCTACCCAGTTGCTCAGATACCATGTATTAAAAGAGCCGTTGTCAGCTCTCAGATTTGAGAGAATGCATTAAAAAAAAAAACACACACACACTTATTTTGTATTGGGGTATAGCCCATGAACAGTGCTGTGATCGTTGCAGGTGAACAGCAAAGGGACTCAGACATACATATACATGTAACCATTCTCCCGCAAACGCCCCTCCCCTGCAGGCTGCTCCATAGCGTTCAGCAGAGTGAGAGGATGTGTTCTGCACTGAGTTTCCGTGTGGCAGGGTCCTGTTCCTCGGCCCTTGCAAGGCGTGGAGGGGAGGCTCCCCAGCAGTTAGGACCCCTGATGGGGCTGTTCCTCCCCCACCGCTCTCCCTTCTCGCCTTGTCCCAGCTCTTCTTCTTGTTTACATTTTTAGCATAAACTTTAGATTCAGCTTGTCTAGGTCCAGGAAAAAAAGATGCCTCTGGGTATTTTTATTTGGCTCCTGTTAGATTTGTAAGCTGCCTTCGGAAGAACTGACATCTTCATGACGCTGAGCCTTCCTGTGCAAGGACACACTGCGTCTCCAGTTTCATGTCCCCTGGGAAAGATGCAAAGTTTTCTTCCTGGAGGTTTTGCACATTTCTTGTCCTATTTATTCCCAGATATTAATATTTCATCTGTTTTGTGGATTTTTTTTTCTTTACATGAGCTAAGTTGCTTCCGTCGTGTCTAACTGAGAGAGCCCACCAGGCTCCCCTGTCCACTGGATTCTCCAGGCAAGAATACTGGAGTGGCTCGCCACGCGCTCTTCCAGGGGATCTTCCTGACCCAGGGATGGAACCTGCATTTCTTATGTCTCCTGCTTNTCGTGTCTAACTGAGAGAGCCCACCAGGCTCCCCTGTCCACTGGATTCTCCAGGCAAGAATACTGGAGTGGCTCGCCACGCGCTCTTCCAGGGGATCTTCCTGACCCAGGGATGGAACCTGCATTTCTTATGTCTCCTGCTTTGGCACGTGGGCTCTTTACCACTAGCGCCACCTGGAAAGCCCATTTTACTGTCTTTTTTTTTTTTTTTTAACTTTTTATTTATTTTTATTTTGGCTGCACTGCATGGCTTGCAGGAGCTCATTAGTTCCCTGACCAGGGATGGAACTTGGGCCTCTGCAGTGAAAGCAAATCCTAGGCCAGCAGGAAACTCCCTGTGTTTCATTGATTTTTTTTTTTAAAGATGAGGAAGCAGGAGAGAGCACAGGAAAGACTCTTCTCTTTTTCTTTTTTTAATATTTACGTATTTCTCGGACTTTGCTGGATCTTAGGTGTGGCTCGTAGGATCTTTCGGTTGTGGCATGTGGAATCGAGTTCCCTGACCAGGGATGGAACCCAGACCCCTTGCATTGGGAGCACAGAGTCTTAGCCACTGGACCACTGGGGAAGTCCCTTATTGATACTTTAAATCAGCCATCTTTTCCCTGGTCTTTTCATCTCACTGGTGTTTGTCTACATATGGGAAGGTATCGATTTCTCTAGACAAATGTTGATCTCATTTCTCTACTTAATTATTGGATGGTTCATAGTTTCCATCCTAAAGGAAATCAGTCCTGAATATTCTTTGGAAGGACTGATGCTGAAGCTGAAACTCCAATACTTTGGCCCTCTGAGGTGAAGAACTGACTCATTTGAAAAGACCCTGATGCTGGGAAAGATTGAAGGTGGGAGGAGAAGGAGACAACAGAGGATGAGATGGTTGGATGGCATCACTGACTCAATGGACACAAGTTTGAGTAAACTCCGATAGCTGGTGATGGACAGGGAGGCCTGGTGTGCTGCAGTCCATTACGTCACAAAGAGTCGGACACGATTGAGCAACTGAGCTGAACTGAAGGTGTTTGGCAGTTGACCTCACACACAATGCTGTGTTTAAATCTCCCATTTAAACCCCTCGAGAAGGCAAGCTCCGAGAAGGCTTTTCCACTGCTTCCAGAGCTCCCTGCACCAAAACCAAGCAGACAAAGTTAGCTTAGGGAGCAAATACTCAGGCTGAGAGTGGGAGGGGACCTCCCTGGTCACTGGGCTTCTCTTGTGGCTCAGCTGGTAAAGAATCTGCCTGCAGTTCGGGAGACCTGAGTTTGATCCCTGGGTTGGGAAGATCCTCTGGAGAAGGGAAAGGCTACCCACTTCCAGTATTCTGGCCTGGAGAATGCCATGGACAATACAGTCCATGGGGTCCCAAAGAGTCAGACACGACTGAGCAACTTTCACATTGTCTTATTTTATTCAAATACCAGTCTGCTCCATGTGGTCCTGGAACACTCAAACAATAAAGCAGATGTAGTCACATGTTAAAGACTGGTCTTCAAACATCACAGGTGATGATGCCACTCTTGCCCAGGATCTTGCCAACATAAAACCACATCTACAGCTCAGTGGCCACCAAGCCGTTCAGCAGAGCTTCCTTAACTGTGAGCTGTTTGCAGTTACCAGTTTGAGCAATATGGACAGCTTGTTCCAAGCTCTGATTAGCTGTAGGGACCTCAGCAGGAGTTGGAGGAACCTGCTCAGCTGTTTCAAAATATGGCCAGTTGGGGCTTTAAGTCACAGCAGCATCAACCAATGGCAGGGCTTCTTGGCAAGGTTATGGACAAACTGGGCCGTGGTTCTAGAATGGAGAGTCCATTGCCCTGAATGGCTAGCTGAATTTTACCTGCCCAGGAGGCTATTTTTAATTTCTGAGGAACCTACATACTGTTTTCCAAAGCAGCTGCACCAGTTTACGTTCCCACCAACGGTGTACAAGCTTCCTTTTCTCTGCCTTTTCATCAATACTTATTGTTTTTTGACTTTTTTTAAAAAATAGCCATCCTGACAGATGTGACATTTTGTCCTGAGAAACATAAACGCTCCCTGTGGGTTGGTTTTCTCAAGTGTATACGGTCAGATACGCAGATGACACCACCCTTAAGTGAAGAGGAACTAAAAAGCCTCTTGATGAAAGTGAAAGAGGAGAGTGAAAAAGTTGACTTAAAGCTCAACATTCAGAAAATGAAGATCATGGCATCCGGTCCCATCACTTCATGGGAAATAGATGGGGAAACAGTGGAAACAGTGTCAGACTTTATTTTGGGGGGCTCCAAAATCACTGCAGATGGTGATTGCAGCCATGAAATTAAAAGATGTTTACTCCTTGGAAGGAAAGTTATGACCAACCTAGATAGCATATTGAAAAGCAGAGACATTACTTTGCCAACAAAGGTCCATCTAGTCAAGGCTATGGTTTTTCCAGTGGTCATGTATGGATGTGAGAGTTGGACTGTGAAGAAAGCTGAGCGCCGAAAAATTGATGCTTTTGAACTGTGGTGTTGGAGAAGACTCTTGAGAGTCCTTTGGACTGCAAGATCCAACCAGTGCATTCTAAAGGAGATCAGTCCTGGGTGTTCTTTGGAAGGACTGATGCTAAAGCTGAAACTCCAGTACTTTGGCCACCTCATGCAAAGAGTTGACACACTGGAAAAGACCCTGATGCTGGGAGGGATTGGGGGCAGGAGGAAAAGGGGACGATGGTATCACCGACTCGATGGACGTGAGTTTGAGTGAACTCTGGGAGTTGGTGATGGACAGGGAGGCCTGGCGTGCTGCGATTCATGGGGTTGCAAAGAGTCGGACACAACTGAGCGACTGAACTGAACTGAGGACAATATGTCAAAAAAATTAAAAATAGAACAATCAGATGATCCAGCCCTCCCACTCTGGGGTTATTCCAAATAACTAAAATCCAGATCTCAAAGGGATATTAGCATTCCAATGTTTATTGCAACACTGTTCACAATAGCCAAGATGTAGAAAAACCCAAATGTCCGCCAACAGATGAATGGATGGGACTTCCCTGATGGTCCAGTGATCAAGAATCCATGTTCCAATGCAGGGGACATGGGTTCAATCCCTGGTTGGAGAACTAAGATCCCATATACCACAGGGCAACTAAGCCCACATACCACAACTAGAGAAGCCTGCATACTGCAGTGAAGACCCAGCACAACCGGAAACAACAACAAGAAATCAAATCCTCCAAAAAATTGTAGATTATACAAGGAAAAAACAAAAACAGATGATTGGATAAAGAAGGTATCTCTCACGCACACACACGCACACACATGGGAATTCTGTTCAGCCTTAACAAGAGGGAAATTCTACAACATGCAACACCACCAATTACCATTGAGGGCACTATGCTTTAGCGAAATAAGCCGGTCACAGAAGGATAATTCCACTTGGACGAGGAATCTAAAGTAGTCAAATTCATAGAATCAAAGAATGGAATGGTGGTCACCAGGGGCTGGGGGCGGGGGAAACGGGGAGTTATTGATCAGTGGTCAGAGCGTTTCAGGTCACCAGCATGAAGAAGTCCTAGAGCTCTGCTGTACAATGTTGTACAATAACGTGTAAAGCAGGTAAAAGTTTAAGAGGGTAGCTCTCATGCTAAGTGTTCTTACCACAATAAAATTTTAAAAATTAAAAAATATAAAGAAAGATCACTTGACTATAATAGCTGGTTCTGGAACCTCATGGGAGAGGGAAAGTGGATAATAGCCGTGTGACGAGGAACAAAAATAATCTTTGCAAAGCTCCGCCAGGATTCTGGTGCCTGAGGAGCCCTGCTCCGGCCCACCCTCCTTCTTTGCTGGGATGCATGGGGAACAGACACCCAGAGGTGGTAATGAGGGTCTTGCCAGAGCCCTTAGAATCTCAGCCGTCTCGTGAACAGTCACCCAGTTTCAGCTCTGGTGAGGACCAGATCAGCAAAAATACTGCCCTCCTGCACACCATCTGCACCCCTTACCCTAAGAGTTAAAAATGAGAAGACAAATGAATATTTTATTTTATTTTATGTTTTATTTTTGGCTCTGCCCTGTGGCACTCAGGATCTTAGTTACCCAATGAGGGATTCTTTACATATATATATTATGTATGTATTAGCTGTGCTGGGCCCTCAGTCTTCATTGTCGCATGCGGGCTTTCTCTAGTTGTGGCGAGCCAGGGCTATTCTTCACTGTGGTGAATGGGCTTCACGTTGCGGTGGCTTCTCTTGTTTCAGAGCACAGGTTCTGGGTGCAGAGTCTCCAGTAGTTTTAGCTCGCGGGCTCTTGGCCGAGTGATTGTCGTGCACAGGCTTACCTGTTCCACGGCATGTGGAATCCTCCCGGACCAGGGATCAAACCTGTGACCTCTGCATTAGCAGGCAGATTCTTTATCCACTGCACTGCCAGGGAAGTCCCCAGATGCTTATTTTATAAGTTACTGTTTTCCCTCCCAACCCTTGCTTTCTTTCCTGGTCTGAGGAGCTGGTCTGAACAGGAGTAAAAGGTGGTTGAACATCCTTCTCCTTCCACCCTCTGCTGCTCTGAGACTCCCAAGGCAGGAGAAAGCGGGCAAAAAGCTCTGAAGCCTGTTGCAGTCAGCTCTGGATGCTGTCACAAAATGCCAGAGACCAGGGAGTCCAAGATCATGGTGCCAACAGATTTGGTTCTTTGTGGAGACTCCCTCAAGGAGAGAGAGAAAGTGAGACAGACTCAGACAGAGAGCACTCTGGAAATCAAGACGCTAATTCACCGTGAGAACCCCACCCTCATGACCTCATCTACAACTGATTCCAGCTCAAAGGCCCCACCTCCTAATACCCTCGCCTTGGGGATTAGGGCTTAAGCATATGATCTGGAGGGATGCCAACGTTCAGTCCAGGCTTCCCTGATAACTCAGTTGGTAAAGAATCCGCCTGCAATGCAAGAGACCCCGGTTGATTCCTGGGTCCAGATCTACTGGAGAAGAAATAGGCTACCCACTCCAGCATTCTGGCCTGGAGAATTCCAGAGACTGTATAGCTCATGGGGTCGCAAAGAATCGGACACAACTGAACGACTTTCACTCAACGTGCAATCCGGGACAAAGTTCGTAGCCGTAGCTTCCTACCCTACTAGCTGTGTAACTTTGGGCGACTTATCCAGCGCCTCTGAGCTTGTTTCCTCATGAGTGTGATGGCCTGGCACACTGTGTCTGCTCCCAAGGTTTTGGGGGGAAGTGACTCATATCTGAAATTCCATGCACAATGCCGGTAGTCTCACTCAGTACGTGTTTCTCTTCATCTGTCCATCGGTGGCAGAGAGGCTATCTGTAAGCCGCTTCCCCCTCTTC
>SJYV01001392.1:0-16749 GCA_006410875.1 Neotragus pygmaeus | reverse complement strand
CAGGCCCCACCCTGGAGCTTCTGAAGTAGACCCTGGTGATTGTTGCGTCCTCTGCACCTGCCCCCCACACCTCCATCCCTGCTTAGCACACTAACAGAGATGTGTGAGAGAGTCTTTCTCCCCCTCTAGACATTGAGCTTCGGAAGCATGGGAAGCATCTATTATCTAACACTGTTCTTGGCATGTTTCAACCACTCAAAAGTGTTTGCTGAGTGCCCCTCCAGGGCCTCTGGTGTTAGGTTGGAGATACTCCTTCAGGCAGCATATTGTTGCAGTGCATTTGGCTGTGCGTGATGCTTTGCTGCATGTGTGAGGCACCCTGCCATGAGTGGGAGTCAGCCCCTTTCTTTGGCCTTTAATGATTGGTAGGGGAAATAGATAGCCATCAGTTAACTGTGAGACAAGGCAGAGGGAGGTAAGTTCCGTAACTGCACCAGTATCACCAGAGGCCTGAGGGTTGGCAGTTACTTCCAGTTCAGAGGGTTTGTGATGGTTTCGTCGAGAGGATGGTGTCTCATTGGTACCTTGCAAGACGAATAGGACGTTGACAGACAGACATGGTAGGAAGAGCCTGAGGAGAGCTGGTTCAAGGGCCCAGGCTTGCAGGAGTGTATGCAGGATGGTTCTTGAGCAAGTAAGACATGGGGGAGCCAGGCGGAAGGTGCGCTTGGGAAGGTGGATGGAATGCTGACTGAACTCCTTGGATTCTCACGGTCAGGCATCTGAGCTGATGAGAAACATTTGCAGATCGAATGTGGTTGGTATGTTTAGATGCTCAGTGGTTTCTGAGGGCTCCTCCCTCCCGTCTCCCATTTTCCTCCCATCCTTCCCTACTGGACGCCAGTGAGGCGGGGGTGGATTTGAAGGAGGTGGGGACAGGCCTGAATGTTTAGCCAGCTCTTGACTGGCTAATCCGAGGGACCGTAGCCCCAGGTCTTTTTTTAGTGCTAGCTGGTCAACCACTTCCTCCCTCACCCCCTTCCTGAATCACCCAGGGAGGCCCCCTAAAGCAGAGAGACCCAAGCTTCCTCACAGAGGGTTTCACAGTATGCTTTTTTGGTTGTTGTTAATTTTTATTTTGTATTGGTGAAAGTGAAAGTTGCTCGATCATTTTCTTTGCGACCCCATGGACCATACAGTCCCTGGAATTCTCCAGGCCAGAATACTGGAATGGGTAGCCTTCCCTTCTCTAGGGGATCTTCCCAACCTAGGGATCGAACCCAGGTCTCCTGCATTGCAGGCGGATTCTTTACCAGCTGAACCACAAGGGAAGCCCAAGAATACTGGAGTGGGTACCCTATCCCTTCTCCAGCAGATCTTCCAGAACCAGGAATCAAACCGGAGTCTCCTGGATTGCAGGCGAATTCTTTACCAACGGAGCTATCACGGAAGCCATTTTTTGGATTGGGGTTTAGCCAGTTAACAAACAGTGTTATAGTTTTCAGGTGTATGGCAAAGGAACCCAGCCATACATATACATGTACATACATGTACATACCTGTACATACATGTACATATACATTCTCCCCCAAACACCCTTCCCATCCAGGCTACCACACAACACTGACCAGAGTTCCATATGCTGTAGAGTAGGTCCTTGTTGGCTATCCATTCACAGAATGTGCTTTAAAACAGCATCAAAACCCCAGACTGAACCAGTTCCATGCGTTCTGTTGTGCTTGTCTCATTCCCAGCCCCGTGGGTTTGTGAAGACTAAACATTTGTGCTTGTAATGGGATGAGCATCCTTCTGCCCCGTCCAGGGCTGGCAGGCAAGCTATCCAGGAACACAGCCCTACCCCCTTGTTGAACATGGCCCTGAACCGGACAACTACAGCAAGGCTTGTTTATTTCTTCTAGGGTCCAAGATGCACTGTTAGTGTGGAAGGCAAGCCCTCCGCGGGTTGGCCCCAAGCTTTATCCTCTTTTTCTTGAGGTTTTTGCTTCAGCTGACGAATTTTCAGATAAGGTCAGAGAGTAATGCTCCTTACGCTCTCTTTAGTCAAGGGCCAGTGTCTTCCTCCCATTGGCTCCCCCAGCCCTGAGCCAGAAAGATGAGGTGAAACTCATCAAAAGTTGTGTGACTGGTACCCCAGATGAAGGACTGAGAGCTCTCACCTTTTAGATGAAATCATTTTAGGATTCATTCCGCAGACTCAAGAATGAGGCACTGTGTTCAGTGCTAGAATTCAATCTTTCCTTTCCATGGGAAGATTCTTCAGCCTGGATGGGGAGACATTCATTAGGGGCAACACTCTGTGCTGGAGGCTCATATCAAGTGTGCGGGAACGGGGGAGCCTACTGCCTGGGGTCAGGGAAGCCCCTCAAAGGAGGGAGCCTACTGCCTGGGGTCAGGGAAGCCCCTCAGAGGAGGGAGCATTTGAGCTGGATCTTCAGAGGTTGAGGAGTAAATCACCAGGCAGAAAAGTAAGGAATAAGGATCCAGGCAAGGGAATAGGTCCAGGTAAGGGAACTGGCAGCAGCTCAGAAGAGAGGGACGAAAGTGTGAGTCGCTCAGTCTTGTCTGACTTGGCGACCCTATGGACTGTAGCCTGCCAGGCTCCTCTGTCCATGGAATTCTCCAGACGAGAATACTGGAGTTGGTAGCTATTCCCTTCTCCAGGGGAATCTTCCCCACCCAGGGATTGAATCCTGGTGTCCTGCATTGCAGGCAGAGATTCCTCCCACCAGGGAAGCCCAGAAGAGAGGCCATGGGGAGGCAAAAAACTGGTTAGGTGGATGGGGGCCAGTTTAGAATTTGGATCTGACTCAGGCAGTAGGGAGCTCAACAAAATGGGGACTGACATGATCAGACTCAATTTTAAATCGAGTTGATTTATTCACAAGCTTCATTCATTCATTCATTCAGGATATAAGGAGTGTTAACTGCTAGACCATCCAAGGAAACATGAGAAAGATTGCTCCTTTGGTGGAACTTGGGTAGGTAAGCTCATCATGTCAGGGAACCACCATCTGCTCTTGTGAGGGTTACCGGTGACCTCCGCTTCCTCAGTGCAGAGCTGCCCCGTGACCTCAAAGATGTCCCTCGTGCTGCCCCTTCATCACATCCATGCCATCCCTCCCACCGGCCCTCATTGCTGGCAGCCGTTGATTTGTTTCCCACCTCTCATTTCAAGAGTGGTGTATAAAATGGAATCACAGAGTATGTGACCTTTGAGATTGGCTTCTTTCACTCCTCATGGTGCATTTGAGGGTCATATAATTTGTTGTATCAATAGTTTGTTCTTTAATAGATCTGAGGAGTGTTCCATGGCATGGATGTATGTACCACGTTTTTTTTAACCATTCACCCACTGAACCTTTAGGTTCTTTTCCAGTTTTCACATATTACGAGAAAGGGTGCTGTGAACATTCATTTACAGGATTGTGTATGAATGTCAGTTTTCATTTCTCTGGGATAAGTGCCCAAGAGTACAATTGCCATGCCACGTGGTAAATTGAGTTTCAGTTCTAGAAGAAATCGCCAGATTGTTTTGCAGAGTAACTGTGCCATCTTACATTCCTGCCAGCTTGTTTGGTGCAGTGGTTAATTTTGTGTGTCAGCTTGACTAGGCTGTGGTGCCCAGTCGTTTGAGCAAACACCAGTCTAGATGTTGCTCTGAGCGTATTTTTTTAAGGTGTGATTAATGTTTAAAAAGTAAACTTAGAGTAGAGCAGATTACCTTCCAAAATGGGGTGGACCTCATCCAATCAGTCGACAGTCTTAAGAGCAAAAACTGAGGTTTCCCAAAGAAGAAACGTTTATTCAAGATTGCAACATAGAAATGCTTCCTGAATTTCCCACTTGCTGGCTTGCTCTCAAGATACCAGTTAATTTTTGTAAAAACCAAGGTGTATGTAGAAGTTCTTCCCCCCCCCCAAGGGTGTCCAGTTGCTCCAGTCCTATTTGCTAAAAAGACTGTCTTTCTCCCATGTGCGGTGCGCAGATGCTTTTGTACGTTTGTGAGAAATCAGTTGGCTATCCCTGGATGGGGCTTCTTCTGGGTTCTCCATCCTCTTTCATTGGTGTCTCTCTCCCTGCTCCAGTACAACACTGCTGTGCTTCCTCTAGCTTAATGTGTGACAAATAGTGAAATGGGGAAAGTTACTCCTCCCCCTTTGTTTATTTTATTTTACCTGTTTCCCCCATTTGAACCATTTTTAAGCATACAGTTCAGTGGCATTAGATGCATTTGCAATGTTGGATAGCCAGTGCCACTGTGTATTTTGGAAACCTTTTCATCAGTTGAAGCAGAACTCTATAAACATTAAGTAACAAGTCCCCAGTGCCCCTCCCGCCAGATCTGGTTTCCTTTGTTTTATAGGGCCGGCCAAAACGTTCGTTTGAGTTTTTCCATGACATCTTATGGAAAAAAACCAAACAAACTTACTGCAGAACCCAGTGTTTTCTTGTCCGTGTGGTTTTCACGATTCTACACCCTTCATATAAGTGGAATCATATAATATTGTCCTTTTGTGCCTGGTTTATTTCGCTTAGTATAATGTTTTCAAGGTTCATCCATGTTGTAGTATGTATTAGAATTTCATCCCCCTTTTAAAAAAAAAGTTTTTTTTAGAGCAGTTTTAGGTTCGCAGCATANAATCATATAATATTGTCCTTTTGTGCCTGGTTTATTTCGCTTAGTATAATGTTTTCAAGGTTCATCCATGTTGTAGTATGTATTAGAATTTCATCCCCCTTTTAAAAAAAAAGTTTTTTTTAGAGCAGTTTTAGGTTCGCAGCATAACTGAACTGAAGACAGATTTCCCATACACTCCCTGTTCGTGCTGTACACATAGCCTCCCCCACTGTCAGCATCCTGCACCCGGGTGGTACATTTGTTATGATCAATAAGCCTATATCAACACATCAGTATCACCCAGAGCCTGTACTTTACGTTAGCATTCACTTTTGGTGGTGTATGTTCCAAGGTTTTTGAGGAATGAATGGCACATGTCCACCATTATAGTGTCACAGAGCAGTTCCATGGCCTGGAAGCCCATCTGTGCTCACCTGTTAGCCCCTCCCTAACCCCTGGCAACCAGTGAGCCTTGTACTATCGCCAGAGTTCTCGCCTTTTCCAGAATGTTAGGTAGTTGGATGCATATAGTATATACCTTCTAAAGATTTTTTTTCTTTTCACTTGAATATGTATTTAAGGGTCATCTATGTCTTTTCATGGCTTGATAGCTCTTTTCTTAACTCCTTTGGGAAAATTCCAAGGAGCATGATTGCCAGATTACATGCTAAGAATATGTTTAGCTTTGTCAGAAGGTGCCAAACTGTCTTCCAAAGTAGCCGTCCCGTTCTACATTCCCACCAGTGATGAATGAGCATTTTTGTTGCTCCACGTCTTTGCCAGCATTCAGTGTTGGCGGTGCTCTGGGTTTTGGCCATTCTAGTGGATATGTATTGTTCCTTCATTGTTTTAATTTGCATTTCCCTAATGACATGGTGTGGAGTGTCCTAATATGCTTATTTAATACACTTATTTTTTGCCATCTGTATTGGGGAGATGTCTGTTAAAGTTTTCTGCCCATTTTTAAATTCAGCTGTTTTCTTATTGATGGATTTTTAAAAGTTTCTTGCATCTTTTGAATAACAGTCCTTTCTCAGACATGTGTTTTACAAATATTTCCTTCCAATCTGTGCCTTATCTTTTTCTTGATTCCATCCTTTTTAGGGAGGAACGGTGATCTGTTATATGTGTATGCCGCATTTTATTTATCCCCTTATCTATTGACGGGCACCTGGGTTGTCTCCATCTTTCAGCCACTGTGAATACTGGCGCTGTGAACACGAGTGTACAAGTAAATCTTTGAGACTCTGCGTTCAGTCCTTTCGGATACATACCTGGGAGTGGGACTGCTGCGTCATACTGTTATTCTGTTTAACTTCTTGAGAAACAGCCAGACTACTTTCTGTTGTAGCTGCGCCATTTTACATCTCACCAGCAGTGCACACGGGTCCCCCAGTATTGTCATATCTTCATCGATGCTTGGTATTTTCTGTTTGATTTTTCTTTTTCTTTTCTTCCTTTTTTTTTCCTTCTAATAATAGCTATACTCATGATTATGAACTGGTATCTCGTTGCAGTTTTGATTTACATTTCCCTGATGACTAATGATGTTAGACATCTTTTCATGTCCTTGTTTGGCCCTTAGCACTTAATTTTTGTTTGAAACTGCTTTAGGTATTTTAGTTCCTTTGCCTTTCTGTATAAATTTTGGAATAATCTTGTTTATAGCTATAAAAAGATTCTTGCTGGAATTTTGGTAGGAATTGCATTAAATCTATACACTAATTTGGAGAGAAGCAACATCTTTATTATGTTGAGTCTTGTAATCCTTGCACACGGTATGTCTCTCCATTTGTTTAGATTTTTGATGTCTTTCATCAGCATTTTGTAGCACATCAATCCTGTTAACTCATTAAATTCACACCATTTAATTTTTTGAGCAATTGTGTAATTATATTTTAGATTTTGACTTACACATGTTAACAGATAGTATGTGGAAGTACAGTTGTTTTTCTATGATGATATTGTGTCCTGTGGCCTTATATACTGTGACCTTGCTGAACTCATTGGTTCTAGGTTATTTCTGGGTGGCATTTGGCATTTTTGTGTGTGGAGGGAGGGGACTGTGGGGGTTGGTAGATTGCCTTGGATTTTGTACACAGACCATTGTGTCATTGGCAAATAAGGAGACTATTATTTCTTATTTTCTGATGTGTATTCCTTTTATTTCGTTTTGTTACCTTACTGCACTGGCTGGAACTTTCAGGACTGTGTATAATAGCAATGGTAGGAGTAGACAACCTTGCCTTTCTCCTCTTCTCAGGGAAGAGTATTCAGTCTTTCACCAGTAACTATGCAGTTAGCGAACGGTCTTTTGTAGATGTGCTTTATCAAGTTGAAGCAATTCCCCCTATTCCTCGTCTTTTTAGAGTGTTTATCATGAATAGGTGTTGAATTTTGTCAAATGCTTTTTCTGTTGTACACCCCTGATTGAGAGGGTCATCTGATTTATTTTTCTTCTAACCTGTTTTTATGGTGGACCCAGGGATCGAACCCAGGTCTCCCGCCTTCCAGGCAGATGCTTTAACCTGTGAGCCACCAGGGAAGCCTAATCTGTTTTTATGGTGGATTATATTGATTAAGTTTTGAATATTGAATCTGCTTTGGATCCCCAAAATAAATCCTACTTGGTTGCAGTATATGATTAATTCTTTTTGTATTTTGTTACAGGATTTTGCATCGATATTCCTGAGGGATATTGGTCTGTAGTTTCCTCTCTCTTTGTGCTCTCTTTTGTCTACTTTTAGTATTAGCCTAATACTGACTTTAGTTTGAGTTGTCCCCTTCTCTTCTATTGTCTGTAAGAGATAGTTTAGAATTGGTATTAGTTCTTTTTTAAATGTTTGGTAGAATTCTCCAGGTCTCAGCCTGGAGACCTTCTTTTCGAGACTTTTAAAATTACAAAATCAATTTCCTTATTAGCTGTAGGGCTGTTATAATAATCAGGGTCTCATTTTGGTGGGCGAAGGGGAGAGGGGAAGGTAAGCTAGGAGTCACATTGCTCTGGAATCCACCATTCACACTTACAGAGGAGGGCACCGAGTGCCCCTGGTTCCTGTCCACCTGACCTCAGGGAGGTCACATGCCCCAGTTACGATGGGCAGTTGGACACTGGGTTTGTTTATCCCTATCCAGGATATTTTCCCCGATGCAAAAAGTGAGTTACTTTGCAGCAGATAGCTGTCGACCATTCCTGTGTCCCCTGCAGTGTGTTCCCAGTCAGTTCAGCACTGTGTTTGCTCTGTCCTTTGATGCCTGCAGTAGACGCCGTCTCTATGGCGTTTTCATACACAGGGTCCTTGAAGACCTAACTGGTGAGCTGAGTGGAGGCCTCCAGGTAACCACCGGGGGGCAGTCAGAGCTGAAACCACCTTTGGTTAGAGCCCATTCGTTAAGACCAGAAAGGAAGGTCCCCCTTTCTTGCATTTTCCCAGGGCTTTCTCCAGACCACAATGCTCAGAACTCTTAAATCTTAATAGCAGAACCAGCCTCAGCAGTCTAGACCAGTCATTCATTGTCTCATGTAATCAAACAGGAGAAAAGATGGGGGGCTGAAGTGCTGCCAAGGTTCTTACTATGTGTGGTCAGCATCCTCCCACCGCAGACTGCTTCATCACACGGAAGTTGATGGAGTCCCTGCCAGCTCCTTGTTACCTGGAGCTGTTCTCATCATCATTGTGCTATTACAGAGGATTCGTAGCAAATATATTATTAAACATTATTCATACATAGTTGATAACTTTATATTACATAGCTATATAGAGGTCATCTTATATCTAAATGATAATGAATATTCGTGATAGATTGTTGTTGTACTAGCCATCAAGCGTTGTGGTTATTTGAAGGTTTATGGTATCTGGTGGTGTTGGTTTAGTCACTAAGTCATGTCTAACTCTTGCAACCCCATGGACAGTAGCCTGCCAGGCTCCTCTGTCCCTGGAATTCTCTAGGCAAGAATACTGGAGTGGGTTGCCACCAGGGGATCTTCCCAACCCAAGAGTCAAACTCAGGTCTCCTGCATTACAGGCAGATTCTTTACCAAACGAACTATGGGGAAAGCCTTACTGCATCTACTTATATATGTTAAAAAGTTTTGAAGGAAATGAGTAGAAAATTCACAATGCCCCCTGCTCAGTCTTCCATATCCTTCTCTAAATTTAACTGAAGGAACCTGTGGTCCATTTTGGCTATCACTTTTAGTGAAACTGCTGTTTTTTCCCTACCATATTACTTTATTTTTGCAAAGATTTGTTGATTTTCTGGGTAGCCATTAAGGATGGAGTTGCTAATTTTAATTTCAATAAATATTTACTGAACTATTTGGGGGATGTGCATGACCCTTTTTTCCTCAAGGAGTTTGAAGTCCACTGGACTGATAAGAACAGAAAAGTATCATGCTTAAGACTGAGGCTTCACATCTCAAACATGGAGGAGCCTTACTTGTCTGACATGTGAATAAGATTCTGGTTTGGGTGGACAGCTGGGCCTCACTGGCTTTGTGCTGGATAACGTGGGGGTTTGGTAGGTTCTTGAGGTCTGAAGGCAAGTGCTTCAGGGCATCTCCAGGCAGTCCACTTCTTGCATTGCTGATGGACAAGGCTGCGTTATTTGCTGAGGCTGATGAGCACTGAAACTCCATAGGGGTGTTGGAGAAAGGATGATTGACTGTGTAACTATGGTTAAGAAGCTGAAGTTTAAAAAAAAAAAGGCAACTGGTGGCAGCAGGCCCATACAGGCCATTCATGACTCCTCTGTGAATGCCTCTATTTCAGGGTGGGCTCACTTCCTTTTCGAAAGGAACGAATGTTTTTGTATTAGACACTGTATCTCAGTGTTGGGTTCCACAAGGTGTAGACAGTTCATCCTAGTTCAGCAGGTGTGATCTCTGAAAATCAGGTGTGATGTGGGTGGGGCATGGGGTGGTGTCTTAAATAAGTGATCAACTTCTTTCTGTTTCTAGAGAATGTTCACTTCCCTCTTCATAATATTTGTTCCCTGTGATTCTAGAGCAGAGGTCAGCAAACTTTTTCTGTAAAGAAGCAGGTAGTAAATATTTTTGGTTTTGTGGGCCAATGGTCACTATCACAGCTACTCAGCTTTGCTATTGTATGGGCATGTCTGTCCAAAAACAAAAACTATATCTGGTTACTGAAAGTTGGATTTTATATGATTTTCACATGTCATGAAATGTGAGGCTTGGTTTTTGTCAACCATTTAAAAATGTAAAACCTATACTTAGCACAAAAACAGGTAGGGAAGCCAGATTTTGGCCCATAACCATAGTTTGTTGACCCCTTCTTTAAAGGAATTAAAAATAACATCTGTGAAATTCTCAGTATAAGGACATTTTCTTTATTTCTTTCTTTAACAAGCACTTATGTAGCACATCATATGTGCCATGTACTATTTTAAATGCCTTGCATTAAATGCCAATATAATCCTCCTGATAACCCCATGAGGGAGGTACTGTTTACCCCACTTTTGCAGATTTGTGAATTGAGGTAGTAAAGTTAAATGACTAGCTCAGGGTTACACTGCTAGTAAGTGGCAGAACTTAGATTTGAACCCAGAGTAATTAATAATTTAGCTGGTAATTTAGTTCCAAAGTATCTGTTCTTATCTACCATGATAACTGTCTCTCTTAAAGAGACAATTATTGACTTTCTAGCCAGAAGGAATTTTACAGATTAACCCATGCCTACTCAATTTCATAGGCTCATCCTTACCCACAAGATTCATAGCTTTTATGATTCAAATGTGTGCCTTATTGGAATTATGGATTACCACTTGTCATGCAATTTCAGCATCTCTTGTGACGGCCTAAAAGCTTAGTCTTAAACCCCACTGATCCCAAGGGGATTCTGTCTGCACAGGCAAGGCACTTAACTGTTCACTCACTGTTTTATTTATGTTTATTGTGGGCTCCCTGAAAGTAGGAGGAATAGTATCAAAATGTTTCCCATCAAACAGAAATCTATTCTAGGAGTAGCTCTTGCTTTCTTTGGGGACGCCTGTCTCAGATTACTCCCAACTCAGATTTCGCCCTGCTGCTTTTCCTGCCTGAACAAGCAACTAGTTGAATCTTGAGTCTCACTTGCCTTTGACAGGAACAGAGTTTGTGGTATCATGCTACACTATCTGCGTGCTGATCCAAAGATCTGGGCAGGGTCAGGAATGAAAGATTTCTTAGTCTTTCCAAGGAAGAAAATGGAAAGAGGTGTGTGTGTGTGCACGCGCGCGTGCGTGTGTGTGTGTTAAAGCAAGTCACAACTTAGGTAGAGCTGAAGTGCTCAGGATTTCTGGTTGCATTTGCTCAGTCAAGGTCTCAAACACCACTAACTAGGAGGGATCTCTAGGTACCTCTGGTGCAGGGGTTCCCATGTGAAAGGGATTCTGCAGAATTGTTGCAAAGGGCCCTCAAATTAACACCTGCACCAGTCTGTGAGCCAGATAAATTATATTGTTTAGGTGTAGGTACAGCTATTTTTCAAATGCATGTAGGTGCCATTACCTAAAGACAAATTAGTTGTTCCCCTTAACTGAGCACGGAATTCAGATAATCTGGCTAGCATATCCCAAGATAGGCCTGTCGTCTCTTTAGCTGAGCTTTTTTGGGAAATCAGGTCACCCAGTTCGTGCACATACAGCTTGTCCTTTTGTCTTCTGTTTACTTTCTACATGAAAAATAAATGCACAGGAGTTTAACACAGCAAATTGAATACACATTTTATCCTCCATTCCTTCCTATAATACCTTTAAAATGATAGTAAGAGGGAGAAGGGGGCTCCCTGGGTGGCTCAGGGATACAGAGTCCACCTGCCAGTGCAGGAGACACCCAGTTAGATCTCTGGATCAAGAAGATTCCCTGGAGGAGGAAATGGCAACCCACTCCAGTATTCTTGCCTGGGAAATCCCATGGACAGAGGAGCCTTGTGGGCTACAGTTCATAGGGTTGCAAAAAGTCAGACATGACTCAGCACACAGAAGAGGGAGAAGAGGGAGGAGAGAGATCAGCAAATGAGAGGTCATTGGAATGTCGAAGCCAAGAAGCGAATGTGATGAACTTAATGGACCTGAGGAACTGAAAGTTCTTGCTGGAGGTGGGGGGAGAGAAGTAACAAGAAAGAGGAATTTGGTGGGGGGAGAGAAGTAACAAGAAAGAGGATTTGTAATGCGGAACCCTGGATTAGCTCCAGAACTGGAAAAACCAAATACTGAAAACAGGAAGATTAGTTGAAAGTCTGTATAAAAAACAGATGCCTACAGCCCCTCCCCTACTTTTTGCAGGAGACAAAAATTTTAGTCTTAGATATTGAATCAGAGGCACACCAAGCACAGAAGATGGGCTGGAATATAGAGCAAAACTGAAAATAGGGGCTTTAAGACAAAGTTATAAATAGTGATTAGTAGAACAACTCCCCTCTCTCTCACAGTTTTCAGAATATTTGCAGGCAGGTGCTCCCATGCAAAGGACTGAAAGATCTTTCTCTGATAAATATAGTTCCAGAGAAGAAGTCCTAAAGATGCTGCCTACTTCGAAGGACCCTCAAAAAATGGCATATTCTTCTTGCCTGATTACACTAATGTGAAGTGCACAAGTTGATGAGCTTAGCCCTCATAAACAGAGCTTTCCAGTAGCTTTCAAAGTCTGAGCAGATAGCCAGGTGTTATGAGACACTTAAAGGCCGTAAAAGACAGAGTCCAAAACAAATGGGAGAGAAAAGAACTCAGAGGAAACAGTAAAAGCAGGGAGAAGGAGAAGGAAAGATTTTAATTATAATGTCTTGAGGGAGATTAGAGAAAATATTGCATTCATAAAAGATGAACTAGATTCTTTAAAAATAAATAAAAGGAACCTCCAGAAAATAAGACTTCTTAGAATTTAAAAGTATGATAGCAAGTATGAAAAATACCACACAGAAATATTGAAAGGTTAAGTAGATTCCCAGAAGACAAACCAAATGAAAGAGATGAAAAACTGGGGAGAAGAGATAAATTATAGAGGCTCATTCCAAGAGGTCTAATACCTAACTAATGGGAATATGAGATGAAATAAACAGTAGACAGGAGTAAATTAGCAAAGAAATGTTATGAAAAGATGTTCTTAGAACTNCATGGGATTTTCCAGGCAAAATTACTGAAGTGGGGTGCCATTGCCTTCTCCGATATCTGATACTATGCCTTTTTTCTTTTTCTCCCTGGAGAAGGGAAAGGCTACCCACCCACTCCAGTATTCTGGCCTGGAGAACTCCATGGACTATAGTCCATAGCATCGCAAAGAGTCAGACATGACTGAGCAACTTTCATTTTCGTATGCCTTTTTTGGGCCTTGAGAGGAAAAAGGCGTATTTGTATAACGTAAAAGAGTTGACTGCAAGTCAGATGTGTATAAGAGACAGCTTAGGGTTAGTATTCAAATGGCATTAACTTTCCTGAAAGTAACAAACTAGAAGACAGTGAAACGATACCCTGAAATTCTGAAAGAGGGAAATTCCCTAGCAGTCTAGTGGTTAGGATTCCACACTTTCACTGTCAAGGACACGGTGAATCCTGTGGCAGATCCCTGGTTGAGGAATTAAGATCCCACAGTACTGCCCTCCGCCACCGCCCCCCCACCGGCCCCGCCAAAATTCTCAACACAGAATTTTATAGCCAGCTAAAATACCACCCGAGTTTAAGGGTAGTAAAGACATTTTCAGACATTTTGTGCATATGCCCTTAGATATTGTGATATAATAAGAAATACATTTTTGGTCTTTGTCCCTGATTCCTGGCACAGAGCTCCAGAAAGCCTTGTAACTTTCTGAGTAGTAGGGCTGATAAGAGCATCTTCTGTTGTAATACTTGCCTTTTGTTCCCAGTTCCCAACCCAAGAGCTTCTAAAACCCTTAGAATTTTCTAAGTTATAGGGGTACGAGGAGAAGTCAGCCATACCTGTTTATGCTAACGAGGTAACTCTTTGTGGGTCCCTCCATAGCTTCAGAATGAGAACTGGTTACCAGAAGAACCAGCCGTATAATTAGAAGTTTGGCACTTTGAGCACCACTGCGCTGCCTCTAGAGAGGGGAGAGGGACTGGAGATAGTGTTAATCACCAGTGACCAGTGAGTTAATCAGTCATGCTTACTTAAAAATACCATTCTAGCAAATTCTCAAACCTGAAGAGGGGGATTGTGGGGAATCCCACCACTCTTCTGACCTTATAACTGACTGGTCAGAAGTGCGAGTGGTCCAGACTTGCAGTTGGCCTCTGAAGCAGGAGCAGTCTAGTGGAGCTGTTAGGGGTCCACACTAACTCTAGATAGTGTCAGATTTGAATTCAATTGTACGATACTTTGGCCACCTGATGCGAAGAACTGACTCATAGGAAAAGACCCTGATTCTGGGAAAGATTGAAGGCAAGAGGAGAGCAGGATGACAGAGGATGGGATGGTTGGGTGGCATCACTGACTCGATGGACATGAGTTTGAGCAAACTCTTAGAGCTGGTGATTGACAGAGAAGCTGGCGTCCTGCAGTCCATGGGGTTGTAGAGTCAGAAGTGACTGACTGAACTGAGCTGTAGGATACCAATTGGTATCTGGAAAGTTGGAGAATTGGTTGGTGTGAGAACAGAGCCAGCACATTTGGTGTCAGATATGCTGTGAGTTAAGAACAGTTCACAGTACGCCCTTTTTAAAGACGCTCTGCTAGAAGGCACTTTTCACCAGGAAAAGGCAATTCAGTTAAAAGAGAATTAAATGGGATCCAAGAAACAGGGATTCCAATACAGATTAGGGGAAAGGAATTCCCAGAAAGAGTTCTGGTATAGATATATCACAAGAACAAACAAGTAGTTGATGGAACACATTAAAAGGAGTTCAATACTTTATTATTTTCAGGGAAAATAGGCTTTATACCAACAAAGAAATGCAGTCATAGTATACATCTTGGCTTGGCTACAAATACTATTCACATAGACCTAATAGTACAACTCTTAATGCTAATTTAACCAAAATTTATCATAATTCTATAGAAAAATTGAGAGTAAGCGGAGTAGTATGTGACGAAAGCATTAGAACAAAATCCTAATCTTCCATCATAAGAATTAAATAGATAAAATCATAGTTATATTTTGCTGCATAACAAATTACCCTAAAACTTAGTGATTTAAAATATCAGATATTTATTACCTCACAGTTTCTGTGGGACATGAGTTGAGAAGCCCTCATGCAGTTGCAGTCCACGTGTCACCTTGGGCTATAGTCCTGTGGACCTCTCCTTAGTAAAAGTCACTCAGTTGTGTCCAGCTCTTTGCCACCCCATAGACTATACAGTCCATGGAATGCTCCAGGCCAGAATACTGGAGTGGGTAGCCGTTCCCTTCTCCAGGAGATCTTTCCAACCCATGGATTGAACCCAGGTCTCCTGCATTGCAGGCCTATTGTTTACCACCTGAGCCACCAGGGAAGCCCGGACCTCTCCTTCCGATATGTTGTTATCTGGCTTCCCGGAGAGTACGTGATCCAGGAGACACAACCAGAAGAATTTCCAGTGTGTTCTGTGATCCAGCCTTGAATGTGACCTACCGTCATCACTTCTGCTACGTTCCATCAGTCATGCAGACCGACCCTGAGACATTGTGGGAGGGGCCTGCACAGGGACGTGGATGCCAGGAGATAGGGGTCAGTTAGGAGCTGTTTGGAGGCTGACTACCACAAGTAATAACTAGCAGTGAAAATTTAAGAAATAGTTGTTGTTGTTATTTATTTGCTAAGTCGTGTCCACCTCTTTTGGGACCCCATGGACTGTAGCCTGCCAGGCTCCTCTGTCCATGGGATTTCGCAGGCAAGAATACAGGAGTGAGTTGCCATTTCCCCTTGCAGGATATCATCCCCATCCAGGGAGGAACCTGCATCTCCTGCATTGTCAGGTGATTCTTTACCACCAAGTCACCCAAGAGGCCTCAAGAAATAATATTATAGGCATATTACTTAGAAAGGTGGAGAGAAATACCACAGAAAGAGGCTGCCTTTAGCAGGAATCAGGGGACCAGAAAGTTCTGGTTTTCATTACAAGCCTTGTAGAACAATTTTAAGAAATAGTGTGTGTATTGGTGTGATTTTTTTGTTTTTAATTATGAAAAACCTTCAGCATGCAGCCATATAATATCACCAACACTGGTAGTAGAACAACACGTGAATTATATGAGGAGCATGTAGAATCTGAATCTGGTTAAGGATCCTTTGGTATTTAGAAGGTGGTGTGCCTGTTCTTGAAGCAGTTAACAGATAATAAACCTAAAGTTCAGTTAAAAAGAGGACACAGTGACACAGCCTGAGCTAGAATCCTTGAATAAATGTGACCCAAAGAGATGAGTATGAGGCAGGGAAATGGCTTTGGCATTTCACTAATGTGGGACTTGGATGAAAAAGGAAGAAAAAAACCAGACTGTTTGCTCTTTCTGATGAGTAGAAAGTTCTTAAGTGGAAATGTTTATGTGTCTTGGAGCTATAAATGGCAAAGCTTGTTAAAAGGAATATCCTTTTGGCAGACAGTGGGAAAGCACTTTGGAGAACTCCCCAGGATTAAGGATGTGTCCGTGAGGGTTTGGTACAGATTAGAAAGAGTCTGCCTCTGTCCCTGTGAGCCCTGAGCTGTGCAGAGCGCCAGCCAGTCCACAGCCCGAGTCCTTCCAGCTGCTGCCAGGATCACGTTCCTAAGAGAACTCTGGGCTCCTTGTGGTCTACCACAGCCTGCTTGGCACCCCGGGACCCCATAACATCTGTGCCCATGATACGCGCTCTATCCTTGATCCCCACGTGTGCCCCCTTCCCCCCCAGCACTTTGCAAGCCTGTGCTTAGTCCTCTTGAGGAGCCTCCTGTTAAGTGCTCAGGGCTCTTGGCTACTTTGTCTCTTCCATCTGAAAATTGGGATCAGAAAAAAGGGTTCGGGAAGTCAGGTCTTTGAGCTGCTAGGAGATGTTTGGAGGGGTGCAGTGAAGACTGCCGTGTAAATAAAAACTTCTAACTACTTTAATACCTCTTAAAAATGTGCTATTTGCATTCTCCTACTATAACTGAGTATGCTGAGTTTAAAATACTTTAGGGTCTTTGTGGAATGCCTCAGCCATCACGTACTGGGATGCCTTCAGTACCTCTCCATTGGGCAGACAGTTGACCTGTGGAAGGA
>SJYV01001388.1:0-10136 GCA_006410875.1 Neotragus pygmaeus | reverse complement strand
GTGTGTGTGTGTGTGTGTGTGTGTGTGTGTGTGTGTGTGTTGGGAGGGGAGGATTTTATTTATCTGATTGCTTTCTCATTCTGTTTGTCAAGATTCTTCAGAGGATGCCCCTCCCACCACTCAGAACTTCATCATTCCAAAGAAAGAGATCCACACTGTTCCAGATATGGGCAAATGGAAGCGTTCTCAGGTACCAGTGGTGTCTGCACTGTGGATTCAGACCTGGCATGAGAGACTTGGGCTTTTTCAAAGTGGTTTTCTAGGCTGGGGTGGGGCTGTGAGCTCTTGACCCTTCTTGTTTTTGGAGCCAGAGCTGTCTAGAAGCCAGGGAAAGAAGTAAGAGGGGAGCTGGCTGTCTCTCCCCGCTCAGGGGCAGTACACAGTGTTCTTTAGTGGGAAGGTCTCCGGGAGCCAGGGTGAAGATAGCCGTGGAGAGGTCTGCTCCTGGTTCTTATAAGCCATTGCCCGTGGGCGTTACTGTATTGACTGCGCATCTGAAATGGTAGAGTGGATCCCTTTGATGTTTGGTTGCAAGTAATAGCAGATCTGGGAGTCAGCATATCACATGGAGAGGAGTGCTAAGTTGACATAGTTGCTAAGTCGTGTCTGACTCTCTGGCGACCCTGTAGACTGTAGTACACTAGGCTCCTCTGTCCATGGGATTTCCCAGGCAAGAATACTGGAGTGGGTTGTCATTTCCTACTCCAGGGCAATCTTCCTGACCCAGGGGTTGAACTTGTATCCTGCTTTGGCAGGCGGATTCTTTACCATCTGAGGCGCCAGCGAAGTCCCAGGCCAGAGAGGTGGCTGATCCCAGCCAGCTTTCTGCACTTCATCCCCAGGGTAGGCAGAAGATAACAGCTTGTACCTGCCAGGCTTCTGGTACAGGCTGTGGAAAAGACTGGGACTATGAAAAATGAAGCCAATTTCAAGTTCTCAGGAATGGCCTTGGGTCCAGCTGCTTTCAGTTGCCTGTACCTGGTCTGGGCAGGTGGGGCGGGAAGTGTTGCTTATGCAGAAGGCTGGCTGGGGGTCCTGGTGAGCTTGGCAGGTTCTCTCTGAGGAATCTGCTGTGTTGACCTTGAGCCCAAGCCCTACTGCTGCCGTGTCCTGGCCTCTCTGGGGCTGTGGCCACACAAGCCTGCCCTTTGAATATCAGGGGATGGTTATCGTGTCTTTTCTGAGTTGTCGTCTCCCCCAAGTCTTCACCAGGATAAACACCTTAGTCCCTTAGCTGTTCAAAGGATGTGGCTCTAGGCCTTTCATCATCTTGTTTGTGTTCCCTCCGTTTCTCAGCCTCAGCGCTACTGACGTTGCTAGATAATCCTTTGTCATAGGGGCTTTCCTGTGCACTGTAGGATGTTTCATAACACCCCAGCCTCTCGCTACTCCATGCCGGTAGCAGCCCTCTTCCTGCTTACCACAACCAAGAACGTCTCCAAGCACGTGGGAAGTCTCCTGGGAGCCGTCTTGTCCAGGTTGAGGCCCACCGTTCTTCTCTTCCCTGAACCTGCAGGGTTGTCTGAACCCAAATGTGGCTGTAGTTTCTTGCTTTCCCTTAGATGTTTTCCAAAAAAGATGGGGTATTTATAATGTGCCAGGTACTTTAGCTCATTTAATTGCCACAGAAAACTTGGGGGGTGGACTCTGAGGTCATCTCCATTTTGAAGGTGAGAAAACTGAGGCCAGGAGGTGAAGACGTTTAGCCTGGCGGCACAGTCACTGGTTGAGGTGAGATTCCAGAGAGTCACCCCCATGCCTCGGAGCCCCAGGGGCTGAGCTGCTGGGCTCTAGGCCACAGGTTGGCAGCCTAACCTGACCCTCCTGTTTTTGTAAGTAAAGTTTTATTGGAAAACAGCCCTTCTCATTTAATTTACATGTTTGTGCTTACTTCCATTCTGTAAGAGCAGAGTTGAGAATTTGTGAACCGGAACGTGTGGCCCTTGGAGCCTAAAATATTGACTCTCTGGTGCTTTGCAAGTGGTTTGCTAGCCCTGCTCTGGGCACCCACACTTTCTGGGAAGTGTGTTTTGACTGATGCCTGATGGAAGTCTTTTACTTGCTCTGAAGCTCATCGATCAAATGTGTGAAACTGCCGCGGCCAGACAAGGGGCTGTGTGCTGACCACAGTGCTTCCCCAGGCAGCAGACAGTGCAGTGGCCAGGAGCTCGGGTCCGGGGTCGGAGCTCAGGGCTGGAAGCTCAGGGCTGCCTTGCTCTCTTCTTGTGACTTAGGCACAGGGCCTAACTGGGCCAAGCGTCCACTTCCTCCACCATAAAATGGGGTTCGTTCGGGGCTCAAATGATGGAAAGCCAGAAAAGCGTGTGGCCCAGTGCTCACGGGTGTGCAGTGAGCTTTACAGAGCTGTAGGCATGACAGTTATTGCTGATGGTGTGGGCAGAGATTTCACATAGTCATGTTCACAAGTCTTAGTCACCGAGAGCCCTGGAGCCATGTGGGAACAGTGACCGTGGCAGCGACACGCCCTCGTGTGGCTGCTTCTTGCATCCTGGTGTGCTTCGCCGGAGCGGTTGTGAGCGCAGGCGTGGTCAGGACAAGGACTCAGGCTTGCCCTGGGCTGGGGGTGTTGTGAGTGCTCGGGCAGTCAGGACGGGGACTCAGGCTTGCCCTGCGCTGCGGGTGGTGTTGTGGCTAATGTGGTGGGCCCACCCTGTGGCCTGCACTTCCACCTGCAGCCTTTCCACAGGCCGCTGTAGGAATGTTCCCTTCCAGACCCTGAGCAGTCACCTCTCAAGGCTTGCCTTGGCTTGCTGTGGCCACCCAAACATCCGTTGTTTTTTTTGGGGGGGGGCCATGCCATGCGAGATCTTAGTTCCCTGACCAGGGATCGAACCCGTGCCCCCTGCAGGCATTGGGAGCATAGACACTAAACCACTGGGCTGCCAAGGAAGATCCCCCACTGGCATCCCTGAGGCTTGGAAAAAGAAGAAGAAAGGAAGTGAGAGGCGAAAGGGAGGAAGAAGAAACAAGACCACATGGAAGTTGCTAGCGCCCAAGAACTGCCTCTCCAGAGGCCTGCACCTCAGCGCTTTCTTAACCGTGTGCTGGCTGTAACCTGCAGCCCAAGGGAAGAGGGTGCCCTAAGGAAGCGTGGGATAGGGGTCCTGGGGGACCTGGCCATGGCTGGAGAGCAGCTTCATCTCCTGCAGGCTGGGCCTCTGCACACAGGCACACAGCTGGTCTGCCTGTTAGGGGAAACATCTGGAAAGTTCCCAGGGGGCGGACCCTTGGCATAGTATAATGATGGAGCACTCCCTGCTCTGCTGTGGAGTCTGGCTGGCTGGGTCCTAGCTCCGTATCCAGTGATATCTTGGTCTTAGGAGTCACTTTCCCCGAAGCCTTGGTGTCCTTGTGTGTAAAATGGGGACAGTGATGGGTTGTTGTGCAGAGAAACAGCTGGCAGCAGTAGCGAGTGCACAGTAGACTGGCTAGAGGCCTAGTGTCATGGTGGTCCTTGGCTTGCCTGCGGTTTGGGGCGGAGGCTCAGGGTGGGATATTTGGCATTGTCTTTGCACTCTCCGGCTATCAGGTGGGGAGCCGGGGGCAGCCTGGAGCTCTCCGGTAGCTGGACAGAGCTGGGGGCTGGCTGGGGTGGAGAGGGTGGAGGTCCGACACCTCCACATCCTCACTCCCCTCTCTGTTTGGCAGGCGTACGCTGACTACATCGGATTCATCCTTACCCTCAACGAAGGTGTGAAGGGGAAGAAGCTGAGCTTTGAGTACAAGGTTTCCGAGGTAGGCCTGGTCGGGGCGGGCCCTTTCCCAAAACAGCTCCCAGAGCCCGCAGTGGGACTGGTGGGCAGGTGCAGGAAATGCGATCACCCAGACACATGTGCAGTTGACACTGTTGACACTGAAATATTTCTAATTTTTAAAAAAGTCTGTATAGATGTGTGTTTATAGGATTGGGACCAAGGTACACAAGCTGTTTTATAGCCTGCGTTTTTGGAGTGGGGGCAAGCCTTGTAGCTTGTGGGATCTTAGTTCCCTGATGAGGGATTGAACCCCAGGTATTGGCATTGGAAGCTTGGAGTTCTAACCACTGGACTTCCAGGGAATTCCCCAGCCTGCACTTTTGTTAACTGGTGTTTCATGTAATTTTAAAATTAAAAATGAACACAAAAGAAGTAACTGAAGAGATTACTGTTAGAAACTTGTGTAACACTAACAAAAAAGCTTGGCCTCACCCTATATTACATGGAAAAGACAATGGCACCCCACTCCAGTATTCTTGCCTGTAAAATCCCATGGACAGAGGAGCCTGGTGGGCTGCAGTCCATGGGGTCGCTAAGAGTCGGACGTGACTGGGCGACTTCACTTTCATTTTTCCCTTGCACGCATTGGAGAAGGAAATGGCAAACCACTCCAGTGTTCTTGCCTGGAGAATCCCAGGGGCGGGGGAGCCTAGTGGGCTGCCGTCTGTGGGGTCGCACAGAGTCAGACACGACTGAAGCAACTTAGCAGCAGCAGCAACAGCACCCTGTATTCCTCCCCATAACTGATTCCTGGGGACAGCCCCCTATTAACAGTGTGGGGACTGTCACCCAGACCTTCCTCGGGAGCTCCTCTGCCTTGAGCTGTGCCCTCACTGGTTTAAACAACCCCCAACTTAGACTTTGAGGTCATTTCCCCAAACACTGCTGCTCCGAATGCCCCGCACATAGGTCTGTGTGGGCATTCTTTCCTAAAGTTTCATTCCTAGAGGTGGCAGTGCTGAGGTGAAGGGCGCACACTGCTTGGTAGGGGCTCTTTGGCTGTGTTTCAAAGACAGGCTTGTTTATGGAGGGAGTGCAGGAGTTGTGGGGAAGCTCCTACCCCTGGAAGGTGTGGTCTTGCCAGCTGCTGGCTCTTGCTGTACTCCCATCTCCCAGCTCTGGGTCCTGGGCCTCCAGGGGCCTCCGGAGGTCTTGTTCCAGGCAGCCTAGCACTCCCTCGAGCTTTCTCTTATCTCAGACCTCAGGCCCAAGCAGCCGCTCAACGCCTTGGCCACCCAGCTGTCTAGCCCTAGCTTTGGCCTGTTGGGGACGGCCTGGCCCTGGCCTGGCCATCCGTCCACCTGCCGCAAGGCTGGCATAGGCCTCATGCTCCTGGCCGCTGACTGGCTGCTGGGTGGCCGAGGTCCTATGGAACGCCAGACTAGTGTTGGGGATCGACAGCCTTCAAGAGAAGGGAGCTGGTCCACCAGTGACTTCTTGGTTCCTCTTGGGCCTGCTCACTGCTCTGGAGCTTTGGCTGTGGGGAGAGAGGATGCCTCCTTGAGCCTGTGGTAAGGAGTGCTCAGCTGTGCTCAGTGGGCTGGGGAATGTGGCGGGGGAGGCTAATTAGAGGAGAGAATTGTAATTACCCCAGCAGATCCTGAGCCGCCAAGTCCCTCTCAGGTCCCTTAATCGGCGCTGAGACTGATGGCAGCTCTCCACACGCTGTCTCAGTGCAGAGGCTGTTCTCTAGGCGGGATTGCAGCCTGCTTGGGTGCCGGGGTTCTAGAGTCAAGCTGACCAGGTTTTCATAACCTCTCACTTCTGAGCTGGATGGCCTTGTCCCCTCTGACACTCCATCTCCTCATCTGTCGAGTGGGAAGAGCCGCAGACCTGCTCGTGGCCCCTGGGAACGTTCACTGTGATCCCACATGTAGGCGTTGTTTTGGCACCATGCCTGGCGTGCACTAGGCGGTATTATCATTTATTGGCCATTGTTATCCATTAGCTGTTTTTCAGTTTCCAGTAACATTGTCGTTGCTTCACTTGGGGCTCTCCCTGAGCTGGGTTCATCCTCACCTAGGGGACAGAGATGGCTAGCATGGTCCCCAGGGGTCTCCCAGCTGCTACCCACAGCTGACGGGCAGCTGAAGGCACTGCATCCAGCACGCCATTGTTATCCATTCGCTGTTTTTCAGTTTCCAGTAACATTGTCGTTGCTTCACTTGGGGCTCTCCCTGAGCTGGGTTCATCCTCACCTAGGGGACAGAGATGGCTAGCATGGTCCCCAGGGGTCTCCCAGCTGCTACCCACAGCTGACGGGCAGCTGAAGGCACTGCATCCAGCACGCCATTGTTATCCATTCGCTGTTTTTCAGTTTCCAGTAACATTGTCGTTGCTTCACTTGGGGCTCTTCCTGAGCTGGGTTCATCCTCACCTAGGGGACAGAGATGGCTAGCATGGTCCCCAGGGGTCTCCCAGCTGCTGCCCACAGCTGACGAGCAGCTGAAGGCACTGCCTCCAGCACGTGGCCTCCTGTGCCGCCTGCGGCAGCTGCCTGGCTCCCCTGCTGCTACTTGCTCCTGGCTCTTGGTGCAGGGGACACGGCTGCTGCTGGGGAAAGGGCCGAGGGGCCTGGGGTTGGCGTCCAGACCACCTGCAGCAAAGGGAGCAGGCGAGAGCCGTTGGGTGGGATTGTCTAGACCCACGTTTAGAAGGCTCTCCTTCCTTTTGGAATTGTCCTATTTTGGGGGACTTAAAATTTAAAAAAAAAATGTTTTTTTTTTTTTGTAAAATAAAGCTGACAGTAGATAGGAGGCTTACATTTTGCTGTAGTTCCGTGTGATTTTTAAAATGAAGGCAGAATTTTAAATTGACAAGTAAATTGTACTGGTCCATGAAATCCAAAAAGGACTCTTTGGTCCAAGGAGAAAGAAGGGGGCTCCAATGATTGTCCATGCTTCCTGGGGGTCTCAACCCACAACTCCTTCCCCTCTAGCCCCTCTCCCCCAGCCAGCCCAACAGTACAGGCAGCCCCTGCCCTCAGAAAGCCCTCTCCAGGAGGACCTGGGAGCCTCTAATTATTCATTGGCCCAGCTGAGCTGGCAGCTGTGGCCTGGCTCCTGCCCGCCTCTGAGCACCTTCTTTGTCCCATTTGGTGGGGGACTGGTTGTCTGGTGCCTCGTGGGGCCACCTGGCCTCAGAAATCTCAGCTGCTTTGTGGGGCCAGGTTTGCGGGGACCCTGTCAGCCCTTCCTGGTGACCTAGTTCTTCACAGCGCCAGACAGTGGCAGTGCTTCTGGTCACATTTCAGCAATGCAGCTTTGTGTCATCCTGGCCCTGTGGCCAGCTAGAAAGGGAACTTACTCCTCTCACAGGTAACTTTCCTCCCCTCCCAGGCCCGAGTGTGGGTGAGGGAGGGCGGCACCAGGGCCACCCTCACGCTGTTTGTGCAGACTGCCGTGTGGTTCGTGCCTCCTGGAGCTGCGCTGTGGTGGGGAGGGGGTGCCCTGACCCCCACATACTCCCTCCGTACAAATACACGCTCGGCTTCCGGGGCCATTTCTGTATGTGGGCTCAGCAATGGCATACCTGACCATGCCTTGCCCTCTGGGTCACAGCTGTTCCCATGGGTGCCCCTTGCGAATTCCTCCCAGCGTGGAACTCCCGGAGACATCTCCTCAGCCCATTTGTGCCCGGTGGACTCAGGCAGGATTTGCTTCCGGGCAGGACCCCCCTCCCAGGCCACCTGCTTCCACGTGTCCCTGTGTCGTGCTCCCCGAGCCTCCTGTACCTTTGTCTTGGCTCATTTCACGTGCCATATCTGGAACAAGCATGGGCTTGTTCCTGTGAGGGCTTCGGAGCCACCCTCACAGACCTGTGCTGGAGAGAGACCGCCTCACCTGATTTCTGTGTTGAGTAATGTTCGGTGTGTTAACACAGCCTGGCCTATCACACCGATCCCACTGCTTAAAGCCTGCTCTGTGAGAAAGGTAGAGCTGAGAGATAAGACCCGGGTCTTAGCCACCGCTGCCCACACGTGGACCTGTGGCCCCAGCTTTCCACAGAGGGAACAGCTGGAATAGCCCAGATGCTTAGCAGTGAGGGAGTGGGTAATAATCACAGCGCTTCGGTGCAGTGGAATGTCGCTCGCTTGCAAGAGGCTTTCGCAAAGGCCACGCTTCTGTGCTGCTTGGCACGAGGGTTGTGAGGGAGCTAATCCGACTACAAAGCAGCGTGTGTCCCAAGACCCAGTTTGAGGGCGTGTGTATGTAGATGTGGCCTGTCACCCCGTGCCAGACACGCACTGGTGCACTTCGCGGGTTGCCACCTAGGCCTCGAGGCGGCCCTCAGCACTATTTACCCATTTTATGCCCACCTTTGAGATGAGCAAACAGGCTCAGAGCGTTGAAGTTAACTTGGTCAAGGTTTTGCAGCAACCAAATGATGTTTTAACTGGGATTTATTTATAAAACATTTATTTTATTTTTGTAGTTTTGGGTCTTAGTTGCAGCCCAGGGGCCTCTTTCTGGTTGTGGCATGCGTGCTTAGTTGCACCACAACTTGTAGGTGCCTAGTTCCCAGATCAGGAATTGAGCCCACACCCCCTAAATCAGAAGACAGATTCTTAACCACTGGGCCACCAGGGAGGTCCCATAGCTGGGATATAAATCCAGGTCCAGCTGCCTTCAAATTTCTAACCATGATAAGCAGTGAAAAACACTGTAAAATGATTATATAGAAGAGTATGTTAAACTGTTAAGACAGACTCCCCTGCTATCTGAAAGTAAAAGTGTTTCTGTGAAACCTTTTGTGAGCAGAAGTGGTGCAGAGGGAAAATCCTTTGCACTGAAAATCCTCTTCAGGTTTCTTTTGGTTGGCAAGAGCCCTTGCTACTGTAGGACTTCAGTGAGAGTGAAGTGGTGGAAAGTGAACCTGAAGCACCCGGGGGTGCCTTGTGGCGTTGATCTCCGGGTGGCAGGATTACCTGTCATCTCTGTTTCTTTCCCTTTTGCGTTTCTGTTTTCAGTGATGAGCAGGTATTATGCACTAAAAGGAAGACCTCGATAAAATGCAGTAAGGAAGGTCAGGGCTGCGGGTCCCGCTTGTCCAGCAGCTGCCCCCGCCCCCTTCCCGACCCTGGGCAGGTTGGCTGGAGAAGCCGGGCATGGGAGCCGTGCCCGTCCCTCAGCCTTGTGCTGGGCCCTTTCTGGAAGGCTCACTGTCTTCCCCTGGCCCCTCCTTCATGCTCAGGAGGGCTAGGAAGGAAGAGGGACAGCAGGGAGATGCCAGTGGTGCGAGGCCTGGTGTCATTGTCCAGCAGCCGTTGGGGCTTCCTGGGGCCACTAATCATGGTGGCTGGGCGCCTCTATTTGCCTCCACAGGCCATTGAGAANGGGATTCTCCAGGCAAGAACACTGGAGTGGATTGCCATTTTCTTCTCCAATGCATGAAAGTGAAAAGTGACAGTTGCTCAGTCCTGTCCAATGCTTAGCAACCCCATGGACTGCAGCTCACCAGGCTCCTCCATCCATGGGATTTTCCAAGAAAGAGTACTGGAGTGGGATACCATTGCCTTCTCCAAGAATTCAGTAAAAGTATAGAAATAAGAAATTACTTAAACGATAGTCTTCATGTTTTAGGATAGGTTTAAGTGAATGTGCAATAACAACTTTTATAATCATTGTTTAGGTATGTCTTATCAGTTGCTTGTCTGATGATCTCAAAAGACTCATGCATACTAAATTTGTAGTCATTGTTTAAAATCTTTCAGAAAATTTAATTAGTCTATTTTGGAATTAATATTTAAATGCTCAAGAAAAATTGAGATTCTTAAATTTTTTTCTGCATGAATTCAATGAAATGATCATTAAACTAAGTACATATAGCTTTCAGTATTCCTCATGCCCAAAGTCCCTCAGACAATGAAAGAATCTATTATCATTTTCCAAATTCAAACTCCAGGACAGAAAGTTTGTAATTATGGAAGCCTTGCTAGAATCTAAGGGAAGAAGTTATTCTAAAAGCATTTAAGAAAGACAAAGCTTGAGTTGTCTGTTCCTACCAAACAGTCATTGTTTGGGTTTAAAGACAAATGAATCATAACTTAGTAGGAATCACGTTTCCATATTAACCACTTGGATGGGTGCCATGATATATGACTGAGATTACCATACACTCTCTTCTTCCAACCACAGGATTTAAATTGTGTTGAAGGTAAGTCCCCAAGACATAAAGAAGAATCTGAAGCATAAATTGTTGGCTCAAGAGAGAAAGGAAAACCCAGGTCAATATCAAGAAAGCGTCTCTTTGACCAGCTGCCAGATCTTTAAGTCTACCATGGAATTGTGAGAAGGCCTCTTGGAGAAACAAAAGCTTTAATAATATTTAATATGACACATGAGAATAAAGATAAAAAAA
>SJYV01001387.1:0-10166 GCA_006410875.1 Neotragus pygmaeus | reverse complement strand
GGGCTGGATGACTTAAGTAGCCAGCAGTTATTTCTCACTGCTCCGGAAGCTGGAAGGCCAAGGTCAGGAAGCCTGCAGACCTGGCGGCTGGGGAAGGCCAGCGTCCTGGCTAGCGGACCGCTGCCCTCCAGCTGTATCCTCACGGGCCCCTCCCTCTCCCCACAAGGGCACCAATCCCATCATGGGGGCCTCACCCTCCTGGCCTCGCCTAACTCTTGTCCTCACTTCCCAAACCCTCACACGGGGGCTTATTAGGGTTCCAGAGCAGGCGTGTGGGGAAGGATCAGACCTTCAGTTCATAGCTGCTATTTCAGGGGATTAAATGAGATGATCCCTGCACATCATTTCAAAAGTGCCAGGAGCATCCTAAGGAGCACATGAATGTTGGATATCAAGCTCAGACCCTGGGGGCCAGAAGATGACAGCCATTGTGTGCCCCGAGCAGGGCCTGGTGTGACGATTCTGCTCCATCATCCGTTTGCAGAACAGAGTGGCACCAGGGGTAAAGCCGGGGAGCTCTGACCCACACTGGAGCCTGAGAACATCCTCAGGTCATGAAGAAGAAAGATGCGGCAAGAATGAAGAGCAGGCCCCCTGGCTGGTGTGCTACCCGAGAGGGAGGCGGGACACATGGGTAACCACACAGTCCTTTCCAGCTGGTTCCAGGCAGAGGAAGTGGGGTACCCTGGGCCCCCCAGTAAAAAGTTCAGTGCCTGTTGGTCAGGAGAAACCAGGTGTGGTTTGGGAAGCCGGGAAGATGAAGCTGTAGCAGGGGTGGATGCTCCAGGGAGAGAATCTAAAAAGAGGAGGGCAGTGTGCTAAGGCTGGGGAACCAGGAAGGAGGCCGTCACACTGCAGAGGAGAGTGGTTCTGCCGATGGCTGATGGGCAACCAAAAGGGAAGCTGGATTCCATACAGAGCTCNTCCAGGGAGAGAATCTAAAAAGAGGAGGGCAGTGTGCTAAGGCTGGGGAACCAGGAAGGAGGCCGTCACACTGCAGAGGAGAGTGGTTCTGCCGATGGCTGATGGGCAACCAAAAGGGAAGCTGGATTCCATACAGAGCTCTCAGCCTGCCAGCTTCTGTCACCCGCTGTGAATTCAGGCTGGCTTGCACTTGGAAGGAGCCCAGAATCCCGAGCTCTGAAAGGGATGCAAGACACAGGGGTTAAGACAATGAATCAGCGAGGACGTGGGGGTACCCTCTGATGCTGGCTGCTCTTGCAGGCATCTTTGAATTTTCCATCTCGTCATTGAAATTTTTAACGCCTTCAGTTTGGATGATTTATTCAATTTGCAAATCTACAGGAGGGACCGTGACTCTGTAGTTCTATTAGCAACTCTGAACCGCAGGCAGGTTAACATGTGTCAGTTACAGCCAAAATGGTGCCTCGGAAGGACATGTAAAGCTCCTGGAAATTAAGAATACAAAGAGCGAGGCTCTGCGTGGAGAGACAAATGGCTGCCCAGGAACCTGAACTATGCAGGCCTTCTGCACAAAAGCTGGTGTTCTGTCAGGAGACACACTGCTTCCTTGTACTTTTTTTTTTTTTTCACTTCAGAAACCACAGCAGGTACATGCAAAAATCTCTAAATGTTTTGGCTAATTTTCCAGTAACTATGAAATTGACAGATGTATAGATGGAGCGATAGAAGGGTGAAGGGAAAGATGGACGGATGGTGGGCGGAGAGATGGGTGAATGGAAGGATGGATGGACGGAGGAATGGATGGGTGAGGAAACACCTGGGGAGAGATAAGCTCTTGGCAATAAACCTTCTGACTAAACTGAACAAAAAATGTATAATAACTTCAGTTTCCCATCTGTGAAATGGCCACATTTTTGTCCACAGCCTTTATCTTTATGTGGGCTTCCCTGGTGGCTCAGATGGTAAAGAATCTGCCTGCAATTTGGAAGACCAGTGTTCAATTCCTGGGTTAGGGTGATCCCCTGGAGAAAGGAATGGCTACCCACGCCAGTATTCTTGTCTAGAGAATCCCACAGACAAAGGAGCTTGGTTGGCTACAGTTCATGGAGTTGCAAAGAGTTGGACATGACTGAGCTACTAACACACACTTGAATGGTAAAACCCAGAAAAAAATAAAATTCTAGAGAACTTACTCAAGCAAAAGGTTAACATAAATAACCTCATTTTTGGCCTTCCCCGGTGGCTCGGTTAGCAAAGAATTCACCTGCAACATGGGAGAGCTGGGTTCGAACCCTGGGTTGGGAAGATCCCCTGGAGAAGGGAATGGCTACCCACTCCAGTATTCTGGCCTGGAGAGTTCNCCTCATTTTTGGCCTTCCCCGGTGGCTCGGTTAGCAAAGAATTCACCTGCAACATGGGAGAGCTGGGTTCGAACCCTGGGTTGGGAAGATCCCCTGGAGAAGGGAATGGCTACCCACTCCAGTATTCTGGCCTGGAGAGTTCCATGGGCTGTATTACAGTCCATGGGGTCTCAAAGAGTGGACACAACTGAGCGACTTTCACTTTATCTTTGCATTACAGAATTTGGTTTTGATAATTTGGGCACATTCAGATGGTACACTACAAAATGCCTTCGCAAGGCTCTTCCACACTTGTTTCATCCACCACTTTGTCCCCTGATTTTTTTGTTTCCCAGCTGAACTCTCAGAGAACCAGGCTTATGTACAGCCAGGCAGATCCAAGCCTTCTGCACCCATTTAACCTCTATGGGATCCGGTCTTCTGGTTCATAAAAGTGGGGCTTTGGTACAAAAATCTGTAAGGTGTTTTCTGCTTCAAACTGCTCTGACTCGCCTTTGTCTCTGATTGACGTTACACTTCCCGAGCCTTCTCCCCCCTTGACAGTGACCCTCAGCCNTCTATGGGATCCGGTCTTCTGGTTCATAAAAGTGGGGCTTTGGTACAAAAATCTGTAAGGTGTTTTCTGCTTCAAACTGCTCTGACTCGCCTTTGTCTCTGATTGACGTTACACTTCCCGAGCCTTCTCCCCTCTTGACAGTGACCCTCAGCCGCGGCCATGCCTCCCTTCTTCTCCGACGCACCCTGACTGCTCATCCATCAGTCGTTAATAAACAACTGCTTGTGCGTGGTCCTCAGAGGGTCCCCCACTCACGCCGTTCACACGACGAGGCGCAGGCCAAGAGAGGCCCTGGCTTCTCCCAGAGCAGGAGGGGGGTGGTGGGCAGATAGCGGCTGGGGCTGCCTCCAGTCCAAGGAGGAGCACGTTTCCTGCTCCTTTTTATCTTCAGAAATGCTTGTCCCCATGAGAGACCACAGGGCGCTGTCTTCTGGGCAGAAGGAGCTTCCTGATGCAGAGAAAGGAAGCCCCCAAGTCAGCCTCACTTTGTGCCCCTGGTCCCCCGGGATGTGCACCTGAGTTCTGAGACCTGGGGTGGAACCCTCAGATTCGCTGCAGCAGAGGCCCATAGGCAGCAACGCTGACCCTCCGGCTGATTCCAACTCGCTTATTTCCCTGGCGTTCGTTTCCAGGCATCATGTTCTCAATCAGCCATTATGGGAGATGGGGTGGGCGGCCGTTCCCTTCTCCAGGGGGGTCTTCCCAACCCAGGGATCGAACCCAGCTCTCCCGCACTGCAGGCGGATTCTTTACCAGCTGAGCCACCAGGGAAGCCCTTATGAGAGATAGGGAATAGCACATATATGTGTTCAAACATCAGGAAAGAGGTACTCCGTAGAACCAGCCAGTCTGACATCCCGTATCTACATATGCATGTCTTATGTGTTAAAAGTCCAAAGAAGAGGAATGAGTTTCCTTCTGACATATTACACGATTTTGTACAGGATATTCTCTAGGCTTAGAGCTTAGTCACTCAGTCGTATCCAGCTCACTTCGACCCCATGGACTGCAGCCCACCAGGCTCCTCTGTCCATGGGAATCCTCCAGGCAAGAATACTGCAGCGGGCTGCCAGGCCCTCCTCCAGGGGAATCTTGCCCACCCCGGGATCAAGCCCACGTCTCCTGCTTCTCCGACACTGCAGGCGGATTTCTTGCCTTCTGAGCCACCAACGCAGCTTCAAAGTCAACACACAAGTCAAACTGGGCAGCTAATGAAAGTGGAATACAACTTAATTAGTTCACAAGACATTTGTGGACTATTTAATTATCAACTCCGTTTTAATCGACCTTCATTATCGGCCTCAGAAAAGTTCTGACAATGCTACCTGCCACCCCCAAAAGCAATCATTGTACAGTGAAAAGCAGTAGTCTTTGGGCCTGGGATTTGGTTTCCTATAAATTAAAATGCTTTCCTTTCCAGTCTGGTCGGAGCTAAGATAACCTCAGAGACAGTGGAGGGAAAGGTGGGGTGGGGGGGAGAGATGGGGACCCAGAAGCCTCTGTGACATGCCAAGCACTTGCCGTGGTTTCGTCTGAGTTTCATGTTACAAGATCGGGGTAAGGGCATCAGTTGGGAACCACCTGGCAGCCCTCATGGAGGGGACACCCAGGCTAGGTAAACAACTCACTCACAATGCTCGTGAATGAGCTGTCGGCCACACAGGCTTCTTGCAGGGGAGACTTCCCGGCCTGTGCCACCTTGCCCCGGCGTCTGTGGGGGTGTCTGGGCCCCGTGGCCCCCAGAGTGGGAGCTAAACTTCAATTCTAGCCCTTCAGTAGGGCTGCCCCCCAGCTGCCAGCCTCTCCCCGCACAGCCGGGACGGCACCCCCGCCGGCACGCATGATGGGGGCAAGGAGACCAGGCAGAGGCCCCTGCTGGTGTGGGTGTCAGGATGGAAGACTATTCAACGGTCAACAAGAATGGAATGTCCAACAACAGGGATGGACATGGAGGGCATTGTGCGCCAAGTGAAATAAGTCAGGCAGAGAAAGACAAATCCTGTGTGATAAAAATCACTTACATGTGGAACCTGAAAAATACAACAAACTAGTGAATATAGCAAAAAGAACCAGACTCACAGAGAACAAGCGAGCGGTTTCCGGTGGGGAGAGGGAAAGAGGAAGGGGCAATGCAGGGGTGGGGGAGTTAGAGGCACAGACTATTGTACATAAAGGAAGCGAGCGACAAGGACACATCGTACAGCAGAAGGAATTCGCCGACGCCTCGTAACAGCTACACACGGAACGTGTCACTGTTGCTCGGTCACCAAGTCGTGTCCGACTCCTGTGACCCCAGGCACTGCAGCACACCAGGCTCCGCTGTGCATCACCCTCTCCTGGAGTCTGCCCCCGAGTTCATGTCCGTTGACCTGCAAGAGCAGCATGTTTGCACTGGCCGGAACTAGGAAGAGCCCAACCCAGGCAGGAAGGATTCATGACAGGACCACGGTTGCACACGGGCAGCCACCCAGAGGGAACGTGCACAGCGAGTGGGATGAAACTCGCACAGAGCGGAGAGCGAGAGAAGTGGACACACCTGGCTCCGTGGACGCAAGATTCAAAACCGGGCCATACAGAGTAGGGGCAGGGCGTCGCTGGAGTGGGGAGCTGAGACCGACAGGGGTCCAGATACCCGGGAGGCGTGCTTCTGCATCCATGTCCTGTTTCCCTGCTGTGTTCGCTTTGAGACAATTCATCGATCTCTGCAGTGAAGATCTGTCCACTTCCCTGTATATCTGTTTTTAGGGAGCTGAATGTGAAGTTTGCTCAGTCGTGTCTGACTCTTTGCGACCCCTGGACTATACAGTCCATGGAATTCTCCAGGCCAGAATACTGGAGTGGGTAGCCTTTCATGTCTCCAGGGGAATCTTCCCAACCCAGGGATCGAACCCAGGTCTCCTGCATTGCAGGCAGATTCTTTACCAGCTGAGCCCAAGTAGCCCCCAAAACATATGTCTTAGTTCCCAGAATAAAAAAGTGACTGTATGATAAAAAAGTGAGTGTTACGTTATATGGAAAAGGGAGTAATTCAGTTTAGGCTTCTGAGAAGAGGAGCTTATCCCAGATGGTCCATGCGGCCTCTCCATCTAAAAGGAGACTGTTCTTCTAAGAGATGGAGAAAACACACGGACACACAGAGACAACCGTGTGCAGAGGGAGACGGGAGTGATGCGGCCGCAGGCCAAGGAGCGCCTGGAGCCGCCAGGAGCGGGAAGAGGCAGGAAGGCCCAGCCCGAACTCCCCTGCAGGGAGCCTGGCCGTGCTGGCCGCTGGCTTCAGGCTTCCGGCCCCGAACAGTGAGAGAACACGTTATGCCTCTGCAGTGGTGAGCCTCTGCACGTGTGGTCATTTGTCACCGCCAGCAGGGGAAAGTAATACACGCTTACACGTCAATGAAACGGACAAAGAAAGAAAGCGACCTGGTGATGCCCATCCTGCCGCAAACAGGCAGGGCGGGGAGCGGGGGCCAGAGCAGCAGGGTGGTGGCCGTTCTCTCATGAAGCCACGGTGCCCTCGGGTTTAAGAGCACAGGGAGAGGGGCCCGCCTGCCCAGTGCCCTCCCCTGCACGGCCCTCAGAGAGGGGAGCCGCAAATGTGCCAGACCTCAGGGTGCCCGAGGCCCTTCCGTAAGCCAGAGGCGTGGATCCAGCATGAGAATGTCAGCCCAGGGTGTCATTTTCTCCCACTGTGTTCAGGCACTCGGGGCAGATGGATGGGTTAAATCAGAGCTGGGGTGTTTCCCAGTGAATTATAAAGTGGAGGGAAGAAGACAAGGGAATCGAGAGACGTTCTAGGGAGTGAGACTGGGCCGAACTGGACAAGCAGGGGGATGAGGAGGGAGGGGAGCTGAGAGTGGAAACGTGGTGAATGAATGAACAGAAGCCTGCGGAGGGCAGGGAAGCCTGCGTGGAGGAGCATCAGGCAACAGGCAGGGGGAGGAAGAGGCAGTCAGAGGAGGGGGCCTGCAGGGAGATCGGAAAGGAGGTGAGGATGTTGTGTGTTGGGGGAGGCGGTGACAGGGATGTGGTGCGGCCCAGGAGCAGGTGGCCAAGCTGGGTACCTTGGGGCAAAGGCAGCTGCAGCTTTGAAAAGGTCATCTGAGTGATCAGGCATTCCATGAGTTATTCTCAAGGGGATGATGACCTAAAAACAATGGCTGGAGTGAAAGTGGAGAGAACAGGATGATCTGGGAGCGAAGCTCAGGAGATGAGGAAGGGGATCTGAGTTTAGGCATGACGGCGCAGTGACATGCCCTTCGGAGGGGCCGCCAGGCTGGGGGAGGGCGGGGAGGTGGGCTGTGGAAGAGGCCATGGGAGGAAAGAGGACTCAGGTTCCACTGGGGACCAGAGACAGCGCGAGACAGCTTCTCCCCTCCAAGGGCCTCCCTGGAGGATGGCAGATTTCTGCAAAGCGAGGTTTCGGAAAATAGACTGAGCGTACAGCCAGGGTGTCTGCACACAGGTCTCTAGAGTTTGCTGACAAGAAACACGCCAGCGAGTAGACAGGCACTGCACTTCAGCTGTGGAAATTCTTACACCTGGACGAATGTGTGAAATGGAGTTATTGTTCAGTCCAGCTCAGTTGTGTCCAGCTGTTTGAGACACCAGGGACTGCAGCATGCCGGGCCTCCCTGTCCATCACCAACTCCCAGAGCTTGCTCAAACTCATGTGCATTGAGTCGGTGATGCCATCCAACCATCTCATCCTCTGTCGTCCCCTTCTCCTGCCTCAGTCTTTCCTAGCATCAGGGTCATTTACAATGAGTTGGCTCTTCGCATCAGGTGGCCAAAGTATTCAAGCTTCAGCATCAGTCCTTCCAGTGAATATTCAAGGCTGAGTTCCTTCAGAATTGACTGGTTTGATCTTGCAGTCCAAGGGGATGGGCGCTGCTCTTCAGCCACGGGAATTCTGATATCTGGACAAATGTGAGAAATGGCAAGAGAGAGGCATCCTCCCGACCTCTCGCCCCGGGAACCCACAGAATAAGTTCCTGTCTCACCGCCGCCTCCTTCAGAGCCTCCCCGGGCACGCTCTCTTCTCGCTCCCTGTTACAGACACAGAACCCGGGTGTTCCAGGGCTGCAGCGAGGCTGTCCCATCGCTGGCACGTTTCTGGGTCCCTATTATGTGACACCAACTAGGGAGGTGGGGGGGGGAGACTTCCCCGGCTGGGGGCTGCCCCCTGGCTGCTTCTTTGCTGGGGTCGGGGGCAGGGGAGCCTGGGCTCGTGTTCTCGCTCTGGGCATCTTTTGTTCTGCTTCCTGCTGGGCTGCTGTAGAGAGAGAGCGGGCTGCCCTGAGTGCCTCCTACTGCTCTGGGACGGAAGCCCTCCCCTTCCTTCCTTCTTGACCCGTGGCCGCTAGAGGTCTCTCCCCAGTGGAAAGTTCTAGAAGGGGTCTCTGTGCTCAGACAGACACCGCCACTCTGCACAAACTTGAGGGTATTACTAGGGTGAGATCCCACCCCTCTCTGGAGGCCAAGGTGCCCCTGGCTGGTGGGAAGAGAATGACCTCGGGGTGCAGAGACTCAGGCAGCTTCCTGTTGCTGCTGTAACAATATAACCACCGTCTTAGGGGCTTAAAGCAACACCGTTTATCCCTGGGCTCTAGAGAAGTCCAAAACGGGCTTCCTGGCTAACATCAAGGCGTCATCAGGGCTGTGTTCCTTTCTGGAGCCTCTGGGAGAAAACCCACCCCTTGGCTTTGTCAGCGCCTTCGGGCTGCCTGCATTCCTTGGCTTCTGGCGGTTTCCTCCATCTTCGAAGGCAGCGACAGTGCCTCTCCTCTCCCCGTCTTCTGTATCCACAGCTTCCTCTCACTCTCTTCTTCTGCCTCCCCTTCCGCTTTTAAGGACCCTTGTGGTGACACTGGGTCCACCCAGATAATCCAGGATAATCGCACTATGTTAAGGTCACCTGATCAGCAGACTTACTTAATTCTTTCTATCTGTTACCCGGATTCCCCTCCATCACCCACCTGACATTTGCACAGATTCGGGGAATAAGACGCAGACAGTTTTCAAGGGCTGTAGCTCTGCCTATCACGCCTCTGAGGCAGTTCTCTTCCTCTCCAGGTTTATATTGTTCCTTTAGGTTCTGGATATGGCATGGGAAAGAGGCGCTTTCCCCTCCAGAGACTGAGAGGCTTTGTACAGAAGTAAACACCACCGTGAGTCAGATCTCTCTCCTCCAACTCGGGTTCATACTATACTGGAGGCAGAATGCAACCTGGTCATGTGCATCTTCAAGGCCAGCAGAAGGAAGAATGTGTTTCTGTTTGTTTGCGTTAGTCGCCGAGTTGTGTCCAACTCTTTGCAACCCCATGAACTATATAGCCTGCCAGGCTCCTCCGTCCATGGGGTTTCCCAGGCAAGAATAATGGAGTGGAAAGAATACTTCTCCAGGGGATCTTCATGACCCAGAGATTGAACCCAGGTCTCACACATTGCAGGCAGACTCTTTACCATCTGAGCCACTAGGAATGGAGTCTTATATAATATAATGTGGTCATTAGAGGAACACACCTACTCCTTTGTCATATCTTATTGGACAGAAGTCACAGGTTCCACCTGCATTCAAGAGGAGGAGATTATATAACAGTATATAGATGTGCCTGAGTTAGATTCACATAGATAGATAGATGGATGGATGGGTGGGTAAATAGGTGGGTGGGTGGATAGATGGATGAATGGATGGTTGGAAGGGTGACTGGGTAGGTAGATGGATAGCCAGACTTGGTGATGAGCTGCCCTTCAGGGCATACTCACCCATCCCAGAACTGGCCTCAGATCTAAGCTAACATCTCCATCTCCACCCCTCATGAGGAGTATGGTGGCCCCTGGATCGAAGTCCAAGACGTCTGCCCCACCTAGCCATAGTGAGGCACTCTACTTGCCTCTTGATGGTGGAAATGAAAACTTAGGAGTATCTTTGCACCCAGTACCTCTTCATCTGAAGCTCAGTGCCCCAAACAGAGTAACCATTGCTAACTCCAGCTGGAGGAAGGACAATGCACACCTTTCGTATTCATAAAATACATGTCCAGGAGGAGATGCAGGAGGCATCTAGCTCAGAGCCAGAAGAAATGAGCACATGAAGGACAGGCCGTGCAGGCAGGGACTTCAACAGGAAGTTCCGGGACCATATGCAAGCACATCTGTGGGGCATCTGTGGAAGAAACTGAGGGAGTGTGAGCCAGACCTCCTACTTTGTCTAGAGGGTCAGGGAAATAACACCTAAGCCACATTCCTAAAGAATGACATGGATGGCCAGCGAAAGCCTGGTTACTCACTTGCCAGTCCACTCCCAATTTTATCCTTGCTAGTGTT
>SJYV01001386.1:0-10887 GCA_006410875.1 Neotragus pygmaeus | reverse complement strand
GCCGAAGAATTGATACTTTTGAATGGTGGTGTTGGAGAAGACTCTTGAGAGTCCCTTGGACAGCAAGGAGATCCAACCAGTCCATTCTGAAGAGATCAGCCCTGGGATTTCTTTGGAAGGACTGATGCTAAAGCAGAAACTCCAGTACTTTGACCACCTCATGCAAAGAGTGGACTCTTTGGAAAAGACTTTGATTCTGGGAGGGATTGGGGGCAGGAGAAGAAGGGGACGACAAAGGATGAGATGGCTGGATGGCATCACTGACTTGATGGATGTGAGTCTGAGTGAACTCCGGGAGTTGGTGCTGGACAGGGAAGCCTGGAGTGCTGCGATTCATGGGGTTGCAAAGAGTCGGAAACGACTGAGTGACTGAACTGAACTGAACTGATGATTAGCAATGTGGAACATCTTTTCACGTGCCTGTTGGCCATCTGCATTTCTTCTTTGGAAAACTGTCCATTCAGTTCCTCTTTTAATTCAGTTCCATTTTTAAATCAGGCTATTTTTCTTTTTTCTAATGTTGAGCTGCATGAGCTGTTTACATACGTTGGCTATTAATCCCTCATCAGTCATATCATTTGCAAATATTTTTTCCCACTCAGTAGGCTATCTTTTCACTTGGTTGATGGTTTCTTTTTCAATAACTTTAAAGTTTCATTAGGCCCCATTTGTTTAATTGCTTTTGTTTCCTTTGTGTTAGATGGATTCCGAAAAATAATGCTGTGATTTATGTCAACGAGTGTTCTGCCTATGTTTTCCTTTAGAAGTTTTACAGCATCCAGTCTTAGATTTAGGTCTTTAATCCACTTAGAGTTTATTTTTTTTACATGATGGTAAGGAGTGTTCTCCAGGCAAGATGGGGGAGCCTAGTGAGCTGCCATCTCTGGGGTCACACAGAGTCAGACACAACTGAAGCGACTTAGCAGCAGCAGCAGCAAGGAGTGTTCTAATTTTATTCCTTTACATGTAGCTGNAGGAGTGTTCTCCAGGCAAGATGGGGGAGCCTAGTGAGCTGCCATCTCTGGGGTCGCACAGAGTCAGACACAACTGAAGCAACTTAGCAGCAGCAGCAGCAAGGAGTGTTCTAATTTTATTCCTTTACATGTAGCTGTCCAGTTTTCCCAGCACTACTCATTGAAAAGACTGTCTTTTCTCTGTTGCATATGCTTGTCTCCTTTGTCCTAGATTAATTGACCATAACTGCATGCATTTAATTCTGGGCTATCTATCCTGTTCCATTGATCCATGTGACTGCTTTTGTACCAATACCATACTGTTTAGATTAGTGTAGTTTTGTAGTAAGATCTGAAGTTAGGGAGCCTAATTCCTATATGTCTGTTCTTTTTGAAGATTATTTTAGTTATTTAGACTCTTTTGTTCTTTCATACAAATTTAAAAGTTATCGGTTCTGGTTCTGTGAAAAATGCCATTGGTATTTTGATAGGGATTGCATTGAACCTTTACATTGCCTGATTAGTATGATCATTTTAACAATATTGTTTCTTCAAATCCAAGAAGAGGGCATATTTTTCCATCTGTGTCTTCTTCAATTTCTTTCATCAGTGTCTTATAATTTTGTGAACACAAGTCTTTTACCTTAGATAGATTTATTCCTAGGTATTTTATTCTTTTGATGTGACAGCAAATGGGATTGTTTTCTTAATTTCTCTTTCAGATTGTTGTTCCATCATTAAGTCATGCCCAACTCTTTGGGTTCGATTCCTGGGTTGGGAAGATCCCCTGGAGAAGGGAAAGGCTATCCACTCCAGTATTCTGGCCNGGATTGTTTTCTTAATTTCTCTTTCAGATTGTTGTTCCATCATTAAGTCATGCCCAACTCTTTGGGTTCGATTCCTGGGTTGGGAAGATCCCCTGGAGAAGGGAAAGGCTATCCACTCCAGTATTCTGGCCTAGAAAATGCTATGGACTGTATAGTCCATGGGGTTGCAAAGAATCAGACATGACTAAGTGACTTTCACTTTCACTTCAGATTCTATTCTGCCATTATGACAAAGCTTCCAAGCTTTATCTGACAGTTCAGCCTAAAAGTGGAAAACAAATATAGTTTTGATACTATTTTAATTATATGCAGTGTGCCCCATGCATACTGCAGTAGTTTATTTCAATTAGATTTCTACTCTGCCACTCAAAAAAGCATGCTCAAATGAATTTTCCATCATGAAGCTCCAGTAGGTAGTCAAATATGTCATCTATTTTAAATTTGACCATGGTTACAGTAGGCCAAAATACAACATGACCCCAAATTCCTACTTCCTGTGTACAGACTTTGGATACTCTTCACAGTATAAATGTCATGGATTATAGTCCTACCATTACATTGTATTATATTACACCATGGACTTTAAGAAAGGAAGATGTCTACATGAGCCCTTTAAATTTGGGTATTAATTTTACATACAGAGGAGTCAGAGAAAGAAGTCAAAGAGATTAAAATATGTTGATTTGGAAAGATAAACAGCTATGCTGTGAAATATCAATGAGAGGGGTTATCCTCTAGGAACTGAGAACAGTGCCTTGCTGACAGTTATCAAGAAAACCTTAGTCCTATGGTTATAAGGAAACAAATCCAGCCAAAATCTTGAATGAGCTTAGAAGGGGATTCTTTCCCATGGAAGTCAGATAAGAACTTAGTCTTGCAACAGTGACACTTCGATTTCAGTCTTGTATGAGACCCTAAGCAGAAAAAATAATTACACTGTGCTAGTTTTCTGACCTATAGACTGCAAGATCATAAATGGTGGACTAAAAAACTGGTATTGTTTTAAGCAACTAAATGTGTGGGAATTTGTTGCACAGTAATAGAAAATAACTACAACATTTACAACTGTGTTTGGAGACTTAAAAAATCCCTGAAGATAGGTGTTGTTTTTTTTTTTTTCCTTTACTTTTTGAGGTGATTGTAAAACATATCCACAACTTTGATATTCTTTCTGTAAGATGTGGAATTTAATCTGTCTCCGCTTGATACAAGCTGACGTTAGTGACTTGCTTTTGATGAGCAGAATGTGTATAGCATAGGTGACATTATATAACTTCCCAGACTAGCTTAAAAAAAAGAGATAGATACTCAAACTGGAACCAATCAAGACACCCTTCAGTAGGATAATGGATAAAAAAATTGTTCTAGGTTTACATTATAGAATACTTCATGATCAAGAAATAAAGCTGTTTATTTATACAACAATAAGGATGAAGTTTAAACACATATTTCTAAGTAAAAGAAACCAGTCTTATAAGACTGCATGCTGTTTTATTACATGTATATGATGCATTGGAGAAGGGAAGACTACAGAGGTGGAAGACAGATCTATGTTGCCAGAGCATGGAGAAGGGAAGGGTTGAATAGAACTAGATGAAGCACACAAGATAATTTAGAGCTGAGAAAATATAGGACGCCATTTGACAAAACTTCTGTCAAACCCCATAGAACTTTACAACATAAACAGTAAACTTTAATATATGTAACTTTTTAAAAAGGCACAGGATCTCAGGATGGAATGTAGAATGTGACAAAAAAATCTAAATATATTACAAATACATGATGTAATGGACAGGGAGGCCTGGCGTGCTGCGATTCATGGGGTCACAATGAGTCGGACACGACTGAGCGACTGAACTGAACTAAACTGAAGGGAGTGAAGAAAAAGAGGTAATGGCCTACCTATATAACTTTGAAAATGACTGGAAAATGTAAAACTAAACACAAAGGAACTGTATGCAAACGTTACACTCCAGTTGGTAAAATTGTTTCTCACAAAAGTGGATATTAATAATTATGAAGCCATTTTACATCTATACTGGAATAAACAATAAGTAAATAGATGGCAGATGATAGAAGTCAGGTGTATTTACTGTTGGCATGAGAAAGTAAAAATCGCTCAGTCGTGTCCGACTCTTTGTGACTCCATAGACTATACAGTCCATGGAATTCTCCAGGCCAGAATGCTGGAATGGGTAGCTGTTCCCTTCTCCAGGGGATCTTCCCAACCAGGGATCGAACCCAGGTCTCCCTCATTGTGGGCTGATTCTTTACCAGCTGAGCCATTGAGAAGTTCAGATGAACAGTAGGAGAAAGCTAGAATTAAACCAAAAGTATTTAGACTCTGGTTTAGCTTAATATAAATGCTGATGGATATATGAATACATAGAGATGTGTATGTGCCCATGCTTTAATGTACATACGTGTATTTCCTCAATTTACTGGGAGGACCTAAAAAAGTGATGAGCTTAGTCACTGTACAGATATTAGTTTACAACCCATTCTTCAACAAAATTAAGAAGGTTTTAAGAAATGGCTGAATCTAAGACTAGGACATATACAAGATTAGCCTAGAGCATCTTGTGTCAGAAAGGATATATTGCTAATGACTGATGTTGAAACAATTTGAGCAGTGAGATAGATAACTAATAATGGAGTATTGAATTATAACAAAGTATAAATAAATATTAACGAATACACACTGATCTGTTTGAAAACTGAATGAGAGAGGAGATAAATCTTCCATACAGAAGAATTCAAAATGATGTATACACCCTCAAAGAAGTAGAAAATAACTCCTCACTCCCCAAGTATGGGCTATGCTTTTTCACTTGCTTCCAAATAATGTAGTCTAGAAAGGAGGTAAGTATAACTTTACAATAGGGCAATCCAGCATACAGTACTTTAGCCCAATGAATAAGACTAACTTCATCAGTGATTCTATGTTTTATTGAAAAGAGCATTTCATTTCTGTGATTATCTTCCTGAAACAAGCATAACGTGTTAACATGAGAAAACACATCTACTAAAAGCAAATTGAAGGACATTCTGCAAAATACCTGACCAGTAATCTCAAAAGACACTAGGAAAAAATTAATGAAATTTGAACAAAGTATGGATGTTAGTTAATAATAATGTACCAATATTGATTGATGGGTTATGACAATGGTATCATATCAATGCAGGATATCAACAATAGGGGAAGTTAGTTGCAAGGTAGATGGGGCTCTCTGTGCTATCTTAGCATTTTTTTNACAGGGAGGCCTGGCGTGCTGCGATTCATGGGGTCACAATGAGTCGGACACGACTGAGCGACTGAACTGAACTAAACTGAAGGGAGTGAAGAAAAAGAGGTAATGGCCTACCTATATAACTTTGAAAATGACTGGAAAATGTAAAACTAAACACAAAGGAACTGTATGCAAACGTTACACTCCAGTTGGTAAAATTGTTTCTCACAAAAGTGGATATTAATAATTATGAAGCCATTTTACATCTATACTGGAATAAACAATAAGTAAATAGATGGCAGATGATAGAAGTCAGGTGTATTTACTGTTGGCATGAGAAAGTAAAAATCGCTCAGTCGTGTCCGACTCTTTGTGACTCCATAGACTATACAGTCCATGGAATTCTCCAGGCCAGAATGCTGGAATGGGTAGCTGTTCCCTTCTCCAGGGGATCTTCCCAACCAGGGATCGAACCCAGGTCTCCCTCATTGTGGGCTGATCCTTTACCAGCTGAGCCATTGAGAAGTTCAGATGAACAGTAGGAGAAAGCTAGAATTAAACCAAAAGTATTTAGACTCTGGTTTAGCTTAATATAAATGCTGATGGATATATGAATACATAGAGATGTGTATGTGCCCATGCTTTAATGTACATACGTGTATTTCCTCAATTTACTGGGAGGACCTAAAAAAGTGATGAGCTTAGTCACTGTACAGATATTAGTTTACAACCCATTCTTCAACAAAATTAAGAAGGTTTTGAGAAATGGCTGAATCTAAGACTAGGACATATACAAGATTAGCCTAGAGCATCTTGTGTCAGAAAGGATATATTGCTAATGACTGATGTTGAAACAATTTGAGCAGTGAGATAGATAACTAATAATGGAGTATTGAATTATAACAAAGTATAAATAAATATTAACGAATACACACTGATCTGTTTGAAAACTGAATGAGAGAGGAGATAAATCTTCCATACAGAAGAATTCAAAATGATGTATACACCCTCAAAGAAGTAGAAAATAACTCCTCACTCCCCAAGTATGGGCTATGCTTTTTCACTTGCTTCCAAATAATGTAGTCTAGAAAGGAGGTAAGTATAACTTTACAATAGGGCAATCCAGCATACAGTACTTTAGCCCAATGAATAAGACTAACTTCATCAGTGATTCTATGTTTTATTGAAAAGAGCATTTCATTTCTGTGATTATCTTCCTGAAACAAGCATAACGTGTTAACATGAGAAAACACATCTACTAAAAGCAAATTGAAGGACATTCTGCAAAATACCTGACCAGTAATCTCAAAAGACACTAGGAAAAAATTAATGAAATTTGAACAAAGTATGGATGTTAGTTAATAATAATGTACCAATATTGATTGATGGGTTATGACAATGGTATCATATCAATGCAGGATATCAACAATAGGGGAAGTTAGTTGCAAGGTAGATGGGGCTCTCTGTGCTATCTTAGCATTTTTTTCTTATAAAGCTAACTTCTGAAATAAAGATTTATTAGGAAAAACAAGGTGATCAAGCCTGAGGAGCTCTCTCAGGAAATGTGCCCTGAGAACCCAAAGCTAATAAGGAAGAAGTCTAGCTGTCCTGAAGCCAGTGTGCTAGAAGTATGAAGAGATCACATGGAGATAGGAGACCCAGCTTTTGAGGCCAGATCTTTCTTTTCCCAATCTTTCAGGATGTGAGTGAGTTTTCAAAGTAGTTTAGCCCCAGCCTTTGAGCTATCCCAGTAGCCAACCAGAACAGGTATGAGCTGCCGTTTTTCAGTCGCTCAGCCGTGTCTGACTCTCTATGACCCCATGGAATGATGATCTAAAGCCATCCCAGACTGCAGATTTGTGATTAAAATGAATGCTGCTTGTTTGAAGCCACTAAGTTTTGAGGTGCTCTTTCAAGTGGCACTAGATACATGAAACACTCTTATTTACTATGAGTTTGCAGTGGTACATCTAAAAAAATTACTTTCACCAAATTTGCTCAATATTTGTCAAGTTTCTTTTGTTTGAATACATCTACTTTAACTCCAGAAACGTTTTTGGCTTTTTTTTTTTTTATATTTTTCCTCTAGTTTTCCTATTGTGCTCCCTTCTCAGAAGTCTAATTAGTTCAGCACTATCTTAAATGGATACTATATAATTTTTATCTTTTCTCTCACATTTCTCTTGGTAATACATTATTAATATGTATTTGAGGAATTCCTTTGACTTTGTCTTTCTTATCTTTTGTCAGAAATACTTTAAGTTTTGTATAATTATTTATTTTCCTGTGATCCACACTTTGACAAGTCATGTGATTCTTTTATGAAGTATATACATGCACACACACATACATAAATCTTTCTAAGAATAAATTACTAGAGAGATGGTATGGGGAGGGAGGTGGGAGGGGGGTTCAGGATTGGGAACACGTTTACACCCGTGGCGGATTCATGTTGATGTATGGTAAAACCAATACAGTATTATAAAGTAAAATAAATTTAAAAAAGAATAAATTACCCTTCCATTTCTTACATTACCTCCCTTTCCTTTCATATTTCAAAATGATACTATAAAATGGAGGCTGATACCACTCATGCTATTCAAAAATGGATTTTATTAACAGGGAGCTTCTGCCAAATGGTCAACAGAGCTGGATGCCAATCATTATGACTAGACTTCCTTAATGCCAGAATATACTAGTTGCCTCATTTCTCTCTAGGCACCTCAGGTTATTTAGAAAATAATTGTCCTTTGATTGTTGGTTTTGTTGTATGTATTTACTTGGGTGTTAAAGCCTAGCTTCTGAGTGAGGGATAGAGGATGATGATTGCATAAATAGGAAGCAAGTTTTTCTTTGCTTTTAGACTCCTTCTCTCTCCAACCCTCTGAGGTTACTTGCCTTGTTGTCAGGAGCTCTGGGCTGTAGCCCTCTCTGGGTTTCATCAGTTCATTTGTTTGCCATCTTCTAGAGGTGATTCAGAAACTTTGATCTGCTAATATCCCATTTTCTATTATGTTTGTGGCTGTAGGATTACCATTTTGATTCATTTAACATTATCTTAATGGACATCCAGGGATAGGAGATAAAAGTATTATTTCTTAAATTAGAAGCTGAAAACTTTAATGATCTAGGAAATGATATCAATGAGATACAAATCAAATGTTCATAGTACAATGAATTGAAGTAGAGAGATGAAGAAAAATTCAAATTCTAAGAGCTAACATGATTGCTAGGTATTATTATTATTATTTATTTTTATGGACTTTCCTGGAAGCTCAGTCAGTAAAGAATCTGCCTGCAATGTGGGAGATCCAGGTTTGATTCCTGGGTCGGGAAGATCCTCTGGAGGAGGGAATGGCAACCCACTCTAGTATTCTTGCCTGGAGAATCCCAAGAACAGAGGAGCCTGGCAGGCTACAGTCCATGGAACGGCAAAGAGTCAGACACGACTGAGTGACTGACACACACACACATTATTATCATGACTGCTATCATCATCACCATCATTATTATTCCATGTACTCTGGCATAAGTTTTACATATCTGTTTGATCCATACACCAATCTGACTATTTCTCACCATACCCTCTGCTCTCATCCTAGTCTGAATCACCATCTTTTTTCACCTGGATTTATTGCAAATGTCTAGTAAATGAGTCCATGCTTCTCTTTAATTCAGTTATCACAGAATAATCAAAATGATCTTTAAAAAAAAAAAGTATCAAATCATTGCCTTGCTTAAAATGTTCCAGTTGGCTTGCCAATCCCTCAAAATATAGCCAAAGATTTACAGTCAGTTATGAGCTCTACATTACCTGAAAGTGAAAGTGAAAGTGAAGTTGCTCAGTCGTGTCAGACTCTTTGCGACCCCGTGGACTGTAGCCCACCNTGCAGCTTGCTGGCTCAGAAGTTGTGGCCCAAGGGTTTAGTTCCTCCGCGGCATGTAGGATCTTCCCAGACCAAGGATTGAACCGGGGTCCCCTGAATTAGCAGGCAGATTCTTATCCACTGTACCACCAGGGAAGTCCTTGCTTTGTGTTTTGATGCTCACTGACATTTTGGACTCTGAGGACATCGGCCATATACTAGAAATGGCAGAGCTGTGGAGTACAGTTGCCATCTCAGTGCTTGACTGTCTGTGAATTTCTCCACAAGAGAGAAATTATTCCCATCTTATATAAGCCATTGTTATTTTGCATTTTTCTACTGTTTGCAATTGAAGGGAATCCTAATGTGCCACATCTGTATCAAGAATAGAAATCGGAAAGATGGCACTGGATAGCTACATTTTTCTAGAAAGACTGATCTTCCTCATTCGTGTATGAGCTTATCTGTCACCTGTGAGCACCTCAGCTTGCTCCCTCTGCTGCTCTTATTCTCTGGGTGGACTCTAGGTGGCGAACAAGATGCCAGCAGCCGTGTGGGTGCTGTCGTCCCCTCGCTTACCTGAGTCTCCCTCAGAGATTCCAGTACATCTTAGATACCATAGACTTTTGTCTTGGTATTTTGGTTCATTTGCTTGTTTCTTTTTAAAAACATCATGACATCCCACTATAATAATATCCTAGAGTTCCGCACAACCAGGAATGAGGTTTTTTGTTTTGTTTTAAATTCTGGGAAAATAGATTAAAGCAGTTAAATCTTACTCAATGTGATTAAATCAGTAGAGCAAATATACACTGCTTATAATACAGCCAAAATAACTGAAAAAGCCATTTATATGTCAGTAGAGACGTGAAAATAGTGAATGTAAAAACTGCAGTGGAGGTCTCTTTTAAGCTACTCATGCAGTGATATTCTCATACAGAAAAGAGAAAATAGAAAAAAAATACATTAAAGGGTATTAAAATAGTTTAGTTATGTTCAAAATCTATTTTGTCAAGCATAGTAAGGATTTGAAAAGAATGAAGTAGGAAATGGATAAATTATTAATACTTTGCTAAGTCACAAGAACAGAGACATATGATAACTCAACTTTTGAGTGATAAAAAAGAAAGGAAAAATGTTTTTAATGGAAAAGGATATAAACAAGGCAAATGGGATAACTATAATCATTCAAGAGAATAGCTTAGGCTAAATTTCCAAAATGTTGTTTTAAGAAAAGCATCTGGTACAACAGCATGGTGTGTCACTGAGGATACTGCAAGTGGAACCTTATGGAACACATGAGCAGACATGTACCTCAGATTGGCAACTCTGCCTCCAGCACTGCCTGGCAGCCCCAGGATGCACTAGAAAAGAAAGCCAACAGGATGAAGCTGCTGACTCTAAACTCTTCTGCTGATAACTCATATTTGTGGCAAAATTCTTTATAAATGAATCTGTTCTTCCTACACCAGACTGGACTGTTTCTCTATTGTAAGAATAAACTTTTTTTTTTACCATCTTTCTTCCTTCTCCTCAGCTCTTTCCCCACATCTCTACCCTAGACTATAGTTCTTGAGTGGAAAACAAAAAGGCAATTTGGCAAATTTTATATTTTATTTTGGCTTTGCTGGTGGCTCAGTGGTCAAGAGTCCACCTCCCAGTGCAGGACACTTGGATTTGAACTCTGGGTCAGAAAGATCATCTATCTGGAGAAGGAAATGGCAACCCACTCCAATATTCTTGCCTGGGAAATCCCAAGGACAGAGGAGCCTGTCAGGCTACAGTCTTTGGGGACAGGACTTAGCAACTGTTACTATTACAGTTAGGAGAAGGCAATGGCAACCCACTCCAGTACTCTTGCCTGGAAAATCCCATGGTCAGGGGAGCCTGGTAGGCTACAGTCCATGAGGTCGCAAAGGGTCGGACATGACTGAGCGACTTCGCTTTCACTTTTCACTTTCATGCATTGGAGAAGGAAACAGCAACCCACTCCAGTGTTCTTGCCTGGAGA
>SJYV01001383.1:0-12250 GCA_006410875.1 Neotragus pygmaeus | reverse complement strand
ACTTGCCAAAGCTTTCTCCCATTCCTGTCTCTTATACACATTCTAGATGTGTATAAGAGACAGGATTACAACAATAATTGCTTATAACACTGTGTCAGATTGTGTAGTTCTGTTATGAATAAACATAGAAAACCCTCATATACCCTGCAGCTCAGTATGAAATTTACACTTGACAACTCATTGCAAATAATATAATGTATTTTTCCTGAGATATCTTTTAAAATATTTTTATTATAATTATTACTACATACCTGAATCTATAAACTATGATAATTATTTTTATTAATCTCTAAAGATTTTCAACAACAAAAAAAAAAACAGTTGGGATAAAGGGTATGAATAATTTTTAGTTTTTGATAAATGCAAGAAAATTATTAATAAGAAAGTACAATCTGATAAATATTATGAGAATGCCCATTTCACTGCATGATAGCCAGAAATAAAAGTTAATAAATGAACTGTTTGTCAACAAACTGTCTCTTGACCTTTTCATTATTTCTCTAATTATCTCTAATGCATTGAATTGGTTCCCACATAATTAAAAATCTATTCCCTCTATTGTCTACTTAGAAATTTTTTCCCTTTGTTTCCTTCATTGTATATTAAGAAATTTTACACATTTTAATTGTAGTTCTCATAATATTTATGTAGATTATTTAATAACAATGTTTTTAGTTGGATGTTACCCTTGTGGTAAACATAGTTCTCGTTAATTTGTCATTTTCACAATTGTAGTGACATTGCTTAACTCACTTGTAACAAATTTTAATCAGCATATGAAATAGGAAATTGCTTTTATTAGCATAATTAATCCCATATTGCCTAGTCTAGGCATTTCACCACTAAAAATCATATAATATAATATAGGTTTTGATTAACATATATGTAAGTCAGTGTCTTCTAAGAAGCAGATGTCAAGACAGGATTAAAATGCACAGATTTTGTGTTAGGAGAAAAGACTGTGTGAGACAAATTATGTAAATAACCAGGTGAGACTGAAAGCACCTCAGACAGTGACATAACTGTGATTCCAGGTGAAGGAGAAAGGGACAGATGGTTGTGAAGAATATTCCTAGACTGTCACACAATTTTAAGTTCTAGCAAAGCACTATTTGAGTCCTAGAACCGAAAAAAAAGGCCTATCAGGCACGGTGTGTCTTTCTTTGATATAGAGAATGCAAGATTTAGCCCTTTTCTTTCTATTTGAAGGGGATGTCTTAGCATACTCCTGATCACTAGAACCTTAAAAGTTCATGGAAATGGCTTGCTTTTTTTTTTTTTTAATGTGAAAGGATTTTACTAGGGGAAATATCTGTGTGAGAGCCACTAGTAAGATTACAATGTAAGTCACACCCTGAGAAAAGGAGAGGAAGAGAAGATGAAGTGGATGTGTGTGTCCTATGCTGCTGTGCAGTCTAAAAAACTTCCAATAAGGAAGGCAGTGGGGAATGTTCAAGCCAAGATCAGCCTTCAGAAAAGACCTTTGTCTCCTAGGAATGGATTCACCTTTATATCCTTGCTGTACTCATTTTTAGACTGGCCTTAGTCTAAATGGTTTTCAGAGTGCATTGACTGGGACCCTTGGTCAATGACGCTCCTTGTAGTTAAGGTCAGCCAGGCTCATTTTCTGGTGGCTCAGATGGTAAAGCATCTGTCTACAATGCGGGAGACCTGGGTTCGATCCCTGGGTTGGGAAGATTCCCTGGAGAAGGAAATGGCAATCCATATCAGTACTCTTGCCTAGAAAATTCTATGGATGGAGAGGCCTGGTACAGGCTACTGTCCATGGGGTCGCAAAGAGTCAGACACAACTGAGCAACTTTACTTCAGGCTCTTTCTCATGGACACCACAATCTACGTTAGAGTAGTAGTAATGTGTTTAATATAAAAATATATATAACATGGACTATGATGTCAGACAGAAATAAGATTAAATCCTACTTCTACTAATTTTAGTGGCAGGACAAGACTGCCTCCTCAGCTGAAAAAATGGATATAACAACAATGTGGTACATAAGGAATAAATAAATAACAAGTAAAGTACCTCACCCTGAGTAGGGAAGCATAATAAGTGTGATGTAATGTTAGGTCTAACATTTTCTCATTGCAGATGGTGATTGCAGCCATGAAATTAAAAGATGCTTACTCCTTGGAAGAAAAGTTATGACCAACCGAGATAGCATATTCAAAAGCAGACACATTATTTTGCCAACAAAGGTCCATCTAGTCAAGTCTATGGTTCTTCCAGTAGTCATGTATGGAAGTGAGAGTTGGACTGTGAAGAAAGCTGAGTGCTGAAGAATTGATGCTTTTGAGCTGTGGTATTGGAGAAGACTCTTGAGAGTCCCATGGGCTGTGAGGAGATCCAACCAGTCCATTCTAAAGGAGATCAGTCCTGGGTGTTCTTTGGAAGGAATGATGCTAAAGCTGAAACTCCAGTACTTTGGCCACCTCATGTGAAGAGTTGACTCCTTGGAAAAGACTCCGATGCTGGGATGGATTGGGGGCAGGAAGAGAAGGGGACAACAGAGGATGAGATGGCTGGATGGCATCACGGACTCGATGGATGTGAGTTTGAATGAACTCCGGGAATTGGTGATGGACAGGGAGGTCTGGCATGCTGCAGTTTATGAGGTCTCAAAGAGTCGGACACGACTGAGTGACTGAACTGAACTGATAGAATAGAGGTAAGATAATGATCAATCACTAATTTCAATGCAGTTCAAGTATTTAAGAAAATCACCAGGACATAGAAGCAATCTAGACATCCGAATAAAGAAGATGTGATACATATAAACAGTGGTATATTACTAGCTCATAAAAATAAATGCATTTGACTTAGATCTAATGAAGTGGATGAATCTAGAGCCTATTATACAGAGTGAACAGACTTTTGAACACAGGAGGGGAAGGAAAGGGTGGGATGATGTGAGGCAGTAGCATTGAAACATATACATTACCATATGTAAAACAGATAGCCAGTAGGAATTTGCTGTAAGATGCAAGGAATCCAAATCCAGTGCACTGTTACAATCTGGAGGTATACGATGGGGTGCAAGGAGAGAGGAAGGTTCAAGAGGGAAGGAACCTATGGCTGATTCCTGTTGATGTATGGCAGAAACCAATACAATATTATAAAAGAATTATCCTCCAATTAAAAATAAAACTAAATTAAAAAAAAAAGAAAATGGCACCTTAGAAATCACATGCATAAATATTAAAAATAAGGGCTCTGATTTCTATAATTAGGAGTCCAGGCCTCAGATACAGATGCATATTATTGTCTTTGTCTACAGATGTGAAGAATTCACTAATGACAGAGAATATTGGTTTTGGGCAGAGCTATAAGATGATGAGTTAAATCACTCAGGGAATTAAGAGAAATGTCAAAGCATTCTGAGCCTATTCAGATATTAAAGCATTCTTAGAACAAAATGAAAAAGAAAAGCATTTCATATAAGCATATTTATCAATGATGTCTGAATTAAGCTCATAGAGATTTGCTTTCACTTCAGGTGGCATGGCTTCCATTCCTGGTCAGGGAACTAAGATCCCATAAGCTCTGCAGAAAGGCCAAAAAAGAAAAAAAGACAAGCTCATAAATTATGTAGATATCTGTGATTTTAACTCTAAACTTTGTCTTACAGATAACTATGGACCTGTGAAACTTCTTCTATATACATTCTATTTCAGTATATGAAATAACATAGGAAAATATCTATTGCATATTCACTCATGCATCTACTTACATCTAGATCCACTCAGACTAAAAAGCAAAGAAAATAACTAACCTCATCCGTTATACATAACAGTTACAATAAAGAAAAGATTAGATAAAATAAAAATTACAGTGCCAAAGTACCTGAAATATAGGAGGAATTTATCAAGAGGATTAATTCTTTCTGATGAAAAAACACTTTTCTTGAATAGCAGACTCTTAATGGTAACAAGTATGAATGGTTTAAAATGAAACATGTAGATATTCTGAGTAGAATTCTGCAGTAATTTGGTCAGTATAATTTTCCAATCATTTACCATTTAAAATTGATACTCCTACTAAAACAATTTGTGTGGGGAAAATGCCTGTGCTTTAGCTACAATTGGATTTTCATAGCTATTATTAACTAATTTATATAGAACTGAATCAGAATTAATTATATTCATCTAGTTGTTTACTAAATGTTCTTTAGTGTCTCTTGACTCTAGTAAGCTCTTATTACATGCAATAAATGGAGTATTATGAAAGCTGTTAGAACAGAGATTTTATAAAGAATGATAGAGTACTTCTCTGGTGGCTCAGTGGATAAGAATCTTTCTGCCAATGCAGGGGACATAGGTTCAATCCCTGGTCCAGAAAATTCCACATGCCATGGAGCAAATAAGCCCATGTTCCACAACCACTGAGCCCACACTCAAGGGCCCACCAGCTCATGTGTTGCAACTACTGAAGCCCTTGCCCCTACAACCTGTGCTCTACAACAGAAAAAGCCACCACAATGAGAAGTCTATGCACTGCAGTTAAGAGTAGCCACCACTTGTCGCAACTAAGCAAAGCCTGCACAAAGCAATGAAGACCCAGTCCAGCCAAAAGCAAATAAACAAAAATGTTTTTTGAAAAAGAATGATAGAATTGTTGTTACGAAGTTAAAAAGAGAAGGTAAAAATGTGCTACATTTCAACAGTTACTGAAGTAACAGGGAGAGGTACAGTCTTCTTTAGGCATGTACCCCTTTCCCTGTTTGGGGACACAGAACTGTTATATGCTCTTTTACAAACCCATTCCTATTACGAGTTGTAATGTTTATTATCTATGTGTTATATTTTAGTTGTTCAATGTTTTGGTCTTTTTTTTTAATTTTCCCTCACAACTGAAAAAATTACTTCTGATTATACGTTTTTATAAATGTCTGAATTTTGTTCTTAAATATTTAACTTTTTATACTTTTATTGATTGTGATATTTATTTGCTGGTAAAGAATTTTTAGTATTTTTCAAAGTACACATATGGGGTCCTCTTTTAATGTACAAAACGCAATAAATGATCTTTTATCTTCCATAGAAAAGACAGTAAGTTTGAGGAGTAGGTTCTGATATCCCTACATCCATTGTCTCCTGCTGCTGCTGCTAAGTCGCTGCAGTCCTGTCAGACTCTGTGTGACCCTATAGATGGTAGCCCACCAGACTCCGCCTTCCCTGGGATTCTCCAGGCAAGAACCCTGGAGTGGGTTGCCATTTCCTTCTCCGATGCATGAAAGTAAAAAGTGAAAATGAAGTCGCTCAGTCGTGTCCAACTCTTAGCAAACCCATGGACTGCAGCCTACCAGGCTCCTCCATCCATGAGATTTTCCAGGCAAGAGTATGGAGTGGGTTGCCATTGTTTTCTCTGTGTCCATTGTCAGATTCCCCTAATTCATTTTTTTTAAAATGTTATGACATATAACATTGATTCAATATAAGATTGTGCTATGTACATTGTGCTTTGTCACTCAGTCATGTCTGATTCTTTGCAAACCCACAGACTGTTGCCATCAGGCTCCTCTGTCCATGGGGATTCTCCAGGCAAGAATACTGGAGTGAATTGCTATGCCCTCCCTTCCAGGGGATCTTCCCAACCCAGGGATCAAACCCAGGTCTCCTGCATTGCAGTCAGATTCTTTACCATCTGAGCCACCAAGGAAGACTCCCACCAGCTGTATAAAATTATAGCATGTTAAATTTATACATTAACACATTGTAATGTGATTACCACTGGAATGATAATTAATTTTTTTAAATTTTTTACTTTTACTTTATTTTACTTTACAATACTGTATTGGTTTTGGCATACATACTGAATTACACAAGTATCATATCTTTTCAATGGTTGAAATCATTAACTTCCAGTTTCTCAGCAAGTTTGGTGATTATAATACTGTTCTCTATGTTTATGATACTACGCATTAGACCTCTAGGATATATTTACCACTCACTGCCAAGTTTGTACACTTAAACAGCACCTGTCCTATACATCTACCCTCAATCCTTGGCAATACCATTTTACTCTCTGCTTTTATGAGTCTGACATTTTTAGATTCCACACATAAGTGATATTGTATAGTATGTGTGTTTCTTTGTCTGACGGATCTCACTTTCCATAATGTGTTCAAGCTCCATCCAGAATACTAGAATACTAGGAAAGGCAGGATATCTTTCCTTCTCATTGCTGAATACAATTCCAGTGTATAGTATATACAGTGAACACTTGAAAAACATGGATTTGAAATGCCTGGGTCCACTTGTAAGCATATTTCTTTCACTAAATATGTTCAAGTTTGGTTTAACCTGAGGACATAGAACCATGGAAATCTGTAAAGTTACACTCCATTTTTCCATTGTGGGGAGGGTTAGCACCTCTAATCCTTATTTTTTTCAAGCATCAAATACACACATACACAAACATCTTTGATCCATTTATCTGTTGATGGGCATTTAGGTTGCTTGCTTATCTTGGGCATTGTAAAAATGCTACAATAAACATGGAGATGATTATATCTCTTAGACACCTTGCTTCCATTTTCTTTGAGTGTATACCCAGAAGTGAACTTGCTAGACCACATGGCAGTCTACTTTTAATTCTTGAGGAACCTCCATATTGTTTTCCACAGTAACTGTACCAATTTACATTCCCACCAACTGTATATAAAGAGTTCTCTTTTTTTTCACATCCTCAACCAACACTTGCTATCTCTTATCTTATTGATGATAGTCATTATAAGAAGTATGAAGTGATATCTTACTGATGCTTTGCTATGCATTTTCCAATAATTAGTGATGTTGAGCATCTTTTCATCTACCCATTGGCCATATGAATGCATTCTTTGGAAATACATCTATTTGGTTTCCCTGCTTGGTTTTTAATTGGATTTTTTGTTTCCATTGAGTTGTGTAAGTGCTTTATATATTTTGATCATCAATCCCTTAACTGAAATACGACTTGCCAAAGCTTTCTCCCATTCTGCAGGTTGCTTTTCATATTGTTGTTTCTTTTCTTGTGCAGAAGTTTTTAAGTCTAACGTAGTCACATGTTGATTTTTGCATTTGTTGTGTTTGCTTTCAGAGTCACATCCAAAAAATCATTGCCAAGATAATGTCAAGGAGCTTATTCCCATTCCCTGTATTCTTGAAAACAAGTCAGCTATATGACTTTTGCCAAGATTGACTACTCTTATGGGGACAGGAGAGATGAAAAAAAAAAAATTGGAGGAAAAGAGGGTCTAAAAAACAATGTAAGGCCCGAATATACATGACAAAAAACAATAAGACTTCCAACAACATTTCATACCCTTTCAGTAAGGACAGACACATGGTCCTTCACTTTCTTATTGAGAAAAGGTAAACTTGGTGAGAAATTGAAAATACTGAGTTTCTGTATAGTGAGTATTTGCCCAATCAATTTGATTAAATAAGCAAAATATGATAAATTGGACAGCTTTGTGCTTCAAAGTTCAGCCTAGTGAAATCAATCATAAACATCATGTAGAGCAAAGCTGTCATTCTCTAGGATAGAACAGATAATTTTTTCAAACCTGAACAGTCAATGCTCTGCTGTGATTGGGTCATAGAATGATCAGAGGGCAGCTATCCTTAATCAGAAATTTAGCTTACCTGTGGTGGATTCATGTTGATGTATGGCAAAACCAATACAATACTGTAAAGTAAAAAAAATAATAATAATAAAAAGAAATTTAGCTTATTTAAAAAACAAACAGAAACAGTATCACTGAACACTAACTATATGTGAGGAGCTCCTTTGTACTTTTTCAAGGTGTGATTTATTCCAAAGTAGAATTTACAGAGTGGAAACCACATGTGAACACTCATGGCAGATCCACAGAATATCAAACAAAGTAATAACTAAGATATATATAAGAATGGCCTCATGTTGGATTTCACAGCACACAAACTAAAAATTAGAATGATACAGAAAAGATGAGCATGGCCCCTGAGCAAGGATGATGTGCAAATTTGTGAACTGTTTCATATTTTTGGAGTTTGGGATTAACTTATACACACTAATATACATAAAGTAGATGACAAACAAGGACCACTGTATAGCACACAGAACTATATTCAATATTTTGTAATAACCTTTAAGGAAAAAGAATCTGAAAAAGANGTGCAAATTTGTGAACTGTTTCATATTTTTGGAGTTTGGGATTAACTTATACACACTAATATACATAAAGTAGATAACAAACAAGGACCACTGTATAGCACACAGAACTATATTCAATATTTTGTAATAACCTATAAGGAAAAAGAATCTGAAAAAGAATACATACATATGCATGTGTATATATACATATATATACATACACACAGAAATAACTGAATCACTTTGCTGTACCCCTGAAACTAACACAACATTGTAAACCAACTATACTTCAACTACAAAAATGGCCTCAATATTTATCTTTTAAGAACTGATTCATAATAAACACTGAAAATTAAATGGATAATCTGTTCATAAATAACAGCATGTTTTATTTTAATTATTTAAGTTTACATCCAGGACAGTTGCAAGATAACCATTTAATTCAAACAATACCCCCTTTTGGGCTTAAATATATTCACTTTGCATTTGTTAGTTCTGGAACTGAATAGAAATAACAAAAGTGTTTACTTCTCTTGATTTCATTCACATGGTCAGTTGCATTTGTAAAAGTGAAATTTACCAAATCAAAAAATCTTGCACTGACAAGCTGTGAGCAATGACAATAATTCCACTAATGTAGTTGCCAAGTACACTAATTATCCTAATGATGATTCAGTCTTCTGATAATCACATCCCCCAAGGACCTTATACAGTCAATCTACACAGCTGCAGAGTCCTCTCCAGGCTCATTTTGCTTATTCCTGTCTCAGTTTAAAACTACATAATATTACTTTATTAGCATAAAATAATCATCATAGCTGAACATGAACTGAACACACAGACAGCTAGACTGCTGAAGGGTAATGGAGGAGACTCCTACATGAGGTACTTAGTCCTGTCATTCATTTCTCCAATGCCTGATAGAGGCATAATTTATACCAGAAATCTGCTTCCATCTAAAGGAATGGTGTGGATTTTGAAGGAATGAAAATACTTAAGTGATCTACTCACCTAAATCAATGGGCACACTGTTTGATAAAAATATTTTGAAATCCTAACTAAGTGATTTCTTTATAGGGTTTTGGGAACTTTTTTTCCTTCCTGCATTTTCAAGTAGCAAATCAAAATGACTTTCACAAGTCAACAGAATTTGAAGGTCTAATTTTCAATAAAAGAGTATCTACCTTTCACAGAATTAAGATAGCAAAACCTGTGTTTGGGAAAAAAGACAATTATTTACTCTGCATTCAATAATTGTGTAAAATATTGTTTTATATTTTAAATTTAAAATAGATTTCTTGAGTAGATATTTACATTAGTTCCCTTTGTACCCTGTGTTTCATGAGCCAATGTGGAGCCACCAGGGTGGATGCTGTCCACACAGGTCACTTGCATCACAAATGAGAAATACAAACTTAGAAGACTCCAGTATTTTAAAGAATCTACTAGAAACCTGTCAAATGTTTGCCCTGGAGGGACAGATTATTACCCTGGACAGCAATCAAACCTGTTATCTGCCACCACAGGAAGAAACAATCCCTGTTTCAGCCTTGAAAAATGTAGTTCAGGAAACTGTAACAGAGTCAATTCCCTGCTTATAAGATATGTAGAAACACAAGAGGCTAATGGAAATTACCTCTCAACAGGTCTTCCAAGTTATAATCTGATAAATAATTTCCAGAAACTGCCACTCTCCAGATAGGCTTTATTTTGATATTACTTTCTTTCTTTTTTGATATTACTTTTTTTTATATAACTTTCTTTTTGTTTTCATTTGTTCATTTGAGTGGAATGATAACATGCAACAAATGGAAAGAACAGAACAAGTAAGTTTGGTTCTCCAAAAATTGATGCCAAGACAGAATTACATATTTGAGATATTTGTTGTTAGAAAAGGCTTTTTAGATAAAAGGCAAAGAAAGCAGAGTTGGGTAGAAAAACCTTTCAGAAGACAATGCACCTCTGGCTCCTATAAAAGGGCNTTGTTTAAAATGATGATCTTTCACCACCAAGTTTAGGATTCTGGGCTTCCCTGGTGGCTCAGATGGCAAAGCGTCTTCCTGCAATGCCGTAGACCAGGGTTCGATCCCGGGGTCGGGAAGATCCCCTGTAGAAGGGAATGGCAACCCACTCTAGTACTCTTGCCGGAAGCCTGAAAAATTCCACGGACTGAGGAGCCTGGTAGGCTACAGTCCCTGGAGTCACAAAGAGTCGGACACCACTGAGCCACTTCACTTCACTTTACTTTAGGTTTCTGGTATTCCTTAGTCTATGCAGCTAATTCCCCTCCTCTTCGCTATTGCTTGTACCGGAAATGGTGTAGCACTGAAAAGAGGTCTGAAACCTGTATGACTTCAAACTCCGCAATAACTAGCAAATAATTTGGCAAAGTAAAATTCAGTTTTCTGGGTGTGAAATTTAGAAGGTTGAGCTGTTTTATCAATGCTGCTGCTGCTGTAAGTCGCTTCAGTCGTGTCCGACTCTGTGCGACCCCATAGACGGCAGCCCACCAGGCTCCCCATTCCTGGGAGATTCTAGGCAAGAACACTGGAGTGGCTTGCCATTTCCTTCTACAATGCCGGAAAGTGAAAAGTGAAAGTGAAGTCGCTCAGTCGTGTCCGACTCTTAGCGACCTATGGACCGCAAGCAACCTACCAGGCTCCTCCATCCATGGGCTTTTACAGCTAGTAATTGTTATTCCGAAATAACATATATCTGAATTGATGGAATTCACTTTAACAAATATTTAAGCTCCTACTGTTTTCCTGTTAAGTGCTGAGCTATACGGTGAGGAAAACCAGTAGTAATCTTTGCCTTTTTGAGGATTATAGTTAGAGTGGTGAAGAACAATAGCTACTCTTTGTGCTTAATACACTTTGAACACCTTATCTAATTTTTTGAAGACAGAATTTGTAGAGGGGCATTATGATCATGTCATAATTAAGTGCAGAGGTATGAAACTGAGGATATATTTCAAATGTATTCAGGTATTTGATTATGCATTAGTTTATTTATTGACTTTAGTAAGCATCTGCTATATTAAAGGCATCAGATACTAACCTTCCTGGTCTTGATTGTTTATTTGGGAGATAAAAAGAGCTAATTACAGTGAAGAATGATGACTGTCATGCCTAGGGAAAGGAACGAGGAGACCATGGACATTTAGGGTGTAAATTTTGTTGTTTTTATTATTTTCATGTCTGGTACGGTGACTTAAAGTGGCCTCTAGTGATCTGAAATGGCTGTAACGTTGTGCTGTGCTTCAGTCGTGTCCAACTCTTTGCAACCCTATGGACTGTAGCCTGCCAGACTCCTCTGTCCGTGCATTTCTCCAGACAAGCATACTGGAGTAGGTTGCCAGAGGATCTTCCCCATCTAGGAACAGAACCTATGTCTCTTGTGTCTCCTTCATTGGCAGGAGCAGTTTACCACTGGTGCCACGTGGGAAGCCGGACGATAATGTTACTAAGGTATAAATAATGTGAGGCTGATGTATGAGTGAGTCAGGTAGCTAGCTGATTGTTTAGCACCTNACCTGTGTCTCTTGTGTCTCCTTCATTGGCAGGAGCAGTTTACCACTGGTGCCACGTGGGAAGCCAGACGATAATGTTACTAAGGTATAAATAATGTGAGGCTGATGTATGAGTGAGTCAGGTAGCTGATTGTTTAGCACCTCTGTTTCAACTTGGGTTTGATGGCCACTAATCATCCTGGCAAATACAGTAGCGCTTGTGAAGTGACTGAAAGTGCTGGGTCTTTGCTGCTCAGGCTTTTCTCTGGTTCTGGTGAGTGGGGGCTGCTGTCTAGCTGAGGTGCCCGGGCTTCTTACTGTGGCGGCTTCTCTTTTGTGGAGTACGGGCTCTAGGGCATCTGGCTTCAAGAGCTGTGACGTGTGGGCTCAGTAGGTGTGGCTCCTGTGCCCTGGAGCACAGGCTCAATATTTGTGGTGCGTGGGCTTTGTTGCTGCATGGCATTTGGGATCTTCCTGGATCAGGAATCAAACCTGAGTCTCCTGCCTTGGCAGGCAGACTCCTCACCACTGAGTCACCGGAGGAGCCGCAAAGCTGCTTCCTTCTGAAAGCTGTCTCTGAAAAGAAAGCCATTTGCTAGTGCTGT
>SJYV01001380.1:143854-212208 GCA_006410875.1 Neotragus pygmaeus | reverse complement strand
ATTGGTCAGTTAACTACTAGACTTCCAGGGAAATCCCTTCCCTTTAATTCTTGCCCTTTATGTCCCTACAATATTGAATTTGAGAAGATCCCCCAACCCAGGGATGGAACCCAGGTCTATCACATTGGAGGTGGATTCTTTACCAGCTAAGCCATAAGGGAAGCCCTATGAAAATCTAGAATAATATTAATCCAAACTATCAACAAGCATAAGAATAAAGATTCCAGTATGCACTGATTCAAAAGCTTATTTTCCATAGAGTCTTTCTGAAAAATTTACATGAGCTATATTCAAACGGAATGAAGCCAAAAAGCAAAAAAAGATGAAAGTGTGGAATGAAGAGAAAGTAAAACAGTTATATGGAAGACAGGTTGACAGTTGTGCAGCAAGCTTAGAGTATAATTCATTTAAATCAGAACAGGAACTCAATAGCTGCAAGAACGATGTCTTTAGAAAAGTTAGAAAGATTCTGCATAGTGGGCAGAATGAGTAAGAAACCAAAAATATTTGTGAAATGATAGTGAAATTATGTTTCATCTCATAACAAGGAAAAAAGAAAATAACCAAGGGAAACTCTAAGAGAATCAAAAAATAAATTGAAAAAATTTTATGAAAGAGAAATTAAGGGAAAATAAAATGTGATTTTAAGCAATTGATAAATTATGTGAAGATAATACATTTTTAAAATATATATATTATGCCAACAATAACTAAAAAAAATCTGGCAGAGTGATATTGAAATCAGACCGAAAAGCTGATAAAAGTAATAAAAGGGGATTAAAAAAATACTTTTGAATGAACTCTAGAAACATTCTCCCACAAGTGATATGGAATCCATGCCAGAAGGTAAGTTTAATGAAGGCAGGCAACTTGTTTTGCATGATGCAGGCAACTAAAACTGCCTGTGATGAGGCAGGGAGTCAATGGCTATTTAATTAATGAATAATTTGAANGGAATCCATGACAGAAGGTAAATTTAATGAAGGCAGGCAACTTGTTTTGCATGATGCAGGCAACTAAAACTGCCTGTGATGAGGCAGGGAGTCAATGGCTATTTAATTAATGAATAATTTGAACCAGTCAAGAAGAAAATGTGCTCTTGACACTCAGCCTGGCTTAGCAATGCCCAACACTTACATACTTTGATAGTATAAATGCTGTTTACTGTTTGTTACCACTGAGGATCAGTATATGGACCTAAGAGAGTGAATTATAAGGGGGTTACAGAGAAGGATGTAAAGGTTTTCAACGGTGGGAAAGTGAAAACAAAGGCATGACCAGCCAAAGTTGGGAGATGGAGGGAGGGAAGAAGTAGGAATATTAATGCCCTCAATTATAATGCCCTCACAGTCGAATGATGACAGAAGTAGAATTAGAGATTTAAAGATGATATTTAAGGCTATAAAGGTAACCAATAGCAGGACTAGGGGTACCCAAGAGCTATTATCAGACTTCTCACCAGTATGTACAATAGCTCAATGCAAATAGCTAAATGATCTTACCCAGCCTTGTGGCCTGGAAGACCATCTATACACAGGCAACTCCCAAATGTGTGGCTCAAGCTGGATAATCTCTCAGACTCCTACATCCAACTGTCTATTTAACATTTCGTCTCAGATGTCTGCTAAAAATTTCAGGTTTAACCAGCTGCTGCTGCTGCTGCTGCTAAGTCGATTCAGTCGTGTCCAACTCTGTGCGACCCCATAGACAGCAGCCCATCAGGCTCCCCCGTCCCTGGGATTCTCCAGGCAAGAACACTGGAGTGGGTTGCCATTTCCTTCTCCAATGCATGAAAGTGAAACGTGAAAGGGAAGTCACTCAGTCGTGTCTGACTCATAGCAACCCCATGGACTGCAGCCTACCAGGCCCGTTTGTCTGTCCATGGGATTTTCTAGGCAAGAGTATTGGAGAGGGTTGTCATTGCCTTCTCCAAGCCCAGCAATGCCTTTAAAGAAATTCTCTCTTGAAACAATTAAGTATTTAAAAGCACTTTAAATCTTTACACAATTTCTAAGTGATATGCTATAAGACAAAGAGCAACAACAAACGAGTTAAAGCACAACAAACGTGAAAATTTCTTTTTCTCCATCTCTGCCCCTTCTAAAATCTCCCACATGTCAGCATCAGCTCCCTGAAATCCACTCACTCTCAACTCCTACTTTTCACTCTCAACTTCCTCAAATCCTTGTGTAAACATTTTTTCACCCTCCCCAATCTTTTACAGTGCTTCCCTCTGTGAATGGTGAGGAATAATAAATGCATATATAGAATTACAGCATCCCAGGAATGGATCCAGCTACTTCACATATATCGACTCATTTAATCTTCAAATCACCAAAGAAAGATAGCATTATTTTATCCCATACATAAAGACATAGATGTAAAAGGAAATGATTTGCCCAAGGTCACTCAGCTAGTAAGTGGAAAAATTGAGATTTAAACCTTGTCTGTCTGGCTCCAGAGCTTATGTTCTTAACTGTTACTTTATCTAGTTCATGAAACCCTCAGGTTTCTTTCTTTCATACTCCATATCATATGCTTATCACCTAGATTTTCCACAGCAAAGGAGATTCTGAGAGTTGCCTCTACAAGCAATAATTATTCCATGTTAGGAATCAGGGGAAAGAAAGAAAATTGAAAACACTCAAAATAAAAATTCCCCCCACACCACAGATAGTAATAAGGTTTGCCTCAACAGAAATAGGAAGAATAAAATGCATGGAAGAAAATGTATTACTGAAAACTATGGGTGTGTACAAACTGGAAGTCGTGAATTTCTCTGGATTAGAGGACCCCAGGATATGCTGTCTTGGAAGACCGCAACATGCAGCTACTGTTATCCATTTGCAAGTTCCCTCAAACACCATTAAAACTGCACCTGCTGGGAATGTAAACTGGAACAGCCGCTATGGAAAACAGCATGGAAGTTCCTCAAAAATCTAAAAATAGAACTACCACATGATTCAACAACCCCACTCCTGGGCATATACTATAATTCAAAAAGATACATGCACAGCTATGTCCAAAACAGCATTATTTACAGTAAACAAGACATGGGAACAACCTAAATGTCCATCAATAGATGAATGGATGAAGAAGATGTGCTATATATACACAATGGAGTACTGCTCAGGAGTAAAAAATAAAGAAATAATGCCATTTTCAGCAACCTAGAGAAACCTAGAGATTATCATACCAAATGAAGTCAGACACACAAAGACAAATACCATATAATATCACTTACATGTGCAGTGTAAAATCTGACACAAATGAACATATGTACAAGTCAGAAACAGACTCACAAATAAGAAGAGACTTGTGGTTGCCAGAGGGGAGGAGAGACAGGGGATGGAAGGAATAGGAATTTGGGACTAGCAGATGAAGACTATTATATATAGAATATATATAAATAGCAGGGTCCTAGTATATGACACAGAGAACTATAGTCAATATCCTGTAGTAAACTACAATGGAAGAGAATATATATATATATATATATATATGAATCACTTTGTTGTATAGTAAAAATTAATACAACACTGTAAATCTACTTAAACTCAATGAAATAAATTAAAAAGAATTACACCTTTGCCTCCTAACTCCTGTGAGTCCTTTAGTCTTTAGAGAGGGCTGCGTTCTCTTTATATTCCATGTGGTTGTCAATATCTGAGCAATCCTTGAGATTCTTGTCCCTTGTGTACATGTCTTGTAAAGTTTCCTTCCTTTGTATGTGGGCAGAACCTATGAATATGATGAGTTATCACTCTCACTGTATGGCTCCATTATATGGCAAAGATGATAGTATTTTGCAGATGTAATTATGGTCCCTAAGCAGTTGACTGTGAGTTAATCAAAAGAGTTACCCTGAATGTGCTTGGACTAATTAGGTGAGCTCTTAAAAGAGATTTTTCTGTTTGCTTTGTAAAAGTAAATGCCATGTTATGAACTGTCTATTATAGGGGGCCACATGGCAAGGACCTGATGGCAGCCTCTAGTAGTGGAGAATGGTCCCTAGTCAACAGCCAGCAAGAGAATAATGCTTTAAGTACTGTGATCACGGGGAACAGAATTCTGCCAACAACTGGAGCACTTGGATGAGACTCTCAAGCCTTGCTTGAGATCATAGTCTTAGCAACACTTTGATCCAGACTGGTAAGACTCTGAGCAGAGCACCCAGCTAACCCATACCGAGACTCCTACCACACGAAAACTCTGAGATGATACGTTTGTGTCATCTATTTTGTGTCATCAAATCTTTTCTATGAAAATTAACTTTTCACCGTGTGAAACTAAACGTGATTTATTATCTATAACTTTACAAGGCTTTATAAATAAATCAGTTCCCAAATCTTAAAACAATTTCAAACTTAAAATACACGTATCAGTAGACATGCATTTTACTAAGGCTGCAAAATGCACTTGACTTTTCTTGATTCTCAAATGATGAGACATCCAGAAGCTCTGACAATGCTTCTTTGAGGTTCTCTTTCTCCACTATGGGGCTTCCCTTCCGGCTCAGCTGGTAAAGAATCTTCCTGCAATGCAGGAGACCCCAGTTTGATTCCTGGGTCAGGAAGATCCCCTGGAGAAGGGATAGGCTATCCACTCCAGTATTCTTGGGCTTCCCTTGTGGCTCAGCTGGTAAAGAATCTGCCTGCAACGAGGGAGACCTGGGTTTGATCCCTGGGTTGGGAAGATCCCCTGGAGAAGGGAAAGATTACCCACTCCAATATTCTGGCCTGGAGAATTCAATGGACTGCATAGTCCATGAGGTCACAAAGAATCAGACACAACTGAATGACTTTCACTTTCATTTTCTCCACTACGGCAAGTCGTGGTGGTTTTCTCTGGGCAGTTGAATTTGCAGATTGTCTTCTAAAGGCCACGAATCAATGGAGAGGATCATTCTGCTACCTGTCTCTACTATAGTCTCCAAGTCTTTAACACTTTTGATTTCCAAGAGATGAAGCTGTTACAGTGCACTGTCCTTGGACTTCAGTTTGCCAGGGCTTCTATAACTTTTTTTAAAAGTGTAAAGCCTTCGTAACATTCAGTTATATTAGTGTTGCTAATTACTTCAATTTTTTTCTAAGTTCTAGAAGCATTTCAGACTCTTTTATCTTCCTTAAAAAATACATATGAAGGGGTGGAATGGGGGATGGAGTGTGTTTCAAGAGGCAGAGGATATATGTATACATATAGCTGATTCATATTGCTGTACAGCAGAGACTAAAGCAACATTGTAAAGGCATTATCCTCCAATTTAAAAAAAAGAAAAATATATATATGAAGATTGATTTTCAGTGATTAGAGTGAAATGAGCAATGAAAGAACAAATGAGCCAATTTTTGTAACAGATATGTATCTCCCATCTTTCTGAGTTTTTGAAATGCTTTGCAGCTTTAGTGGATAGTTATTATCTACGACACACAAGGCTCTTCTCTTAGAAGTTTTGTTTGATCTCTACTAAACCTTAACAGTCTTTGGTTCATTATATTCGGGAACTCAACAGTTTCAGTCCATAACCACATACTTTTTTTTTTTTTTTTTAACTTTAAACTGTTTATTTTGTACTGGGATATAGCCAATTAACAATGTTGTGGTAGTTTCAGGTGAACAGATGGATATATGTATAACTATGACTTCATATGTGGTTTCTGGAGTTTTCCAAAAGGCTTTTGGACCATGTAATGATAAGTTGGTGTTTCTGTGGAAGAACAAAGCCTGTGGCTTCCACCGTCTTGATGACATTGTCATCATGAGTATTTCTTAGCTTCATTTATTTGTTCCAAGAACTTCGATTAGTGTCTTCTATATGCTGATTTTAGAATAAGTGATGGTAAGTTCAGCTCAATTCAGTTCAGTCGCTCAGTTGAAGCTGACTCTTTGTGACCCCATGAATCGCAGCACGCCAGGTCTCCCTGTCCATCACCAACTCCCAGAGTTCACCCAAACTCATGTACATCGAGTTGGTGATGCCATCCAGCCATCTCATCCTCTGTTGTCCCTTTCTCCTCCTGCCCTCAATCCCTCCCAGCACCAGGGTCTTTTCCAGTGAGTCAATTCTTCTCATGAGGTGGCCAAAGTATTGGATTTCAGCCTCAGCATCAGTCCTTCCAATGAACACCCAGGACTGGTCTCCTTTAGGATGGACTGATTGGATCTCCTTGCAGTCCAAGGGACTCTCAAGAGTCTTCTCCAGCACCACAGTTCAAAAGCACCAATTCTTTGGCACTCAGCTTTCTTTATAGTCCAGCTCTCACATCCATACATGACCACTGGAAAAACTATAGCCTTGACTAGATGGACCTTTGTCGGCAAAGCAATATCTCTGCTTTTTAATATGCTATCTAGGATGGTAAGTAGGAGGCTCAAGAAATCCAAAACTTAAATTTAAATATATCTAATTGAAAAACCTTCCTTGTGTCTGCAGAGAAGGCAATGGCACCCCACTCCAGTACTCTTGCCTGAAAAGTCCCATGGACGGAGGGGCCTGGTGGGCTGCAGTCCATGGGTTTGCGAAGAGTCGAACATGACTGAGCGACTTCCCTTTCAATTTTCACTCTCACGCACTGGCGAAGGAAATGGCAACCCACTCCAGCGTTCTTGCCTGGAGAATTCCAGGGACGGGGGAGCCTGGTGGGCTGCCGTCTATGGGGGTCATACAGAGTCGGACACGACTGAAGCGACTTAGCAGCAGCAGCAGGCTTGTGTCTGCAGTATGCTTTGTCATGTGCACTGTACCACTAAACACATGAAAGTTTGTTACCCAGCCATAGAAAAGAAATTCACACTAACAATGGTGGTGTTGATAGTGCTGCCCAGCAGGTTGTGTGGGCACCAGGTCACTTGCTCTTGTGAAAAACAGGTGGAGCCCAAGGTGTTATAGCTCCAGTGACACTGGCCCAGGAGGCAGCAGGGGTGACTATTATGAGAGTCCTGTCTAGACATGCTCAGGGTGCTGTGATTCTCTGAAGGAGGGCTTGGCAACCAGGAGCATGGGCAGGGAATGGGCTAAGTTTCTTAAGTACTTTGCAGGAATGACCATGAAGAGGGAGAAATTCAAGCATATAATAAGATCTTGATCTGTTCAGTTCAATTCAGTCATGATTCAGTCACTTAGTCATGTCCAGTTCTTTGTGACCACATGGATTGTAGCATGCCAGGCTTCCCTGTCCATCACCAACTCCCAGAGCTTGATCAAACTCATGTCCATTGAGTTGGTGATGCCATTCAACCATCGCATCCCCTTTTCCTCCTGCCTTCAATCTTTCCCAGCATTAGGGTCTTTTCCAACAAGTCAGTTCTTCACATCAGGTGGCCAAACTATTGGTGCTTCAACTTCAAGCATCAGTCCTTTTAATGAGTCCTTCCATTGAGGGCCTTTACCAATGAGTTGGTTCTTGGGTTTCTCATACATCCAATAATAAAACATTGCAATACATACAGATTTTCCATGGCTGTAGAACAAATTACCACATATTTTGTGGTCTAAAGCAAGACAGATTCATCATCTCATAGTTTCTATGGGCAGAAATTTGGGCATGGACTAGCTGGGTGCTGTCACCTTAATGGAAAGAGTTTTCCCCAAGAGCAAGACGCACAACCCAGGCCCACTTGGAAAAATGACTTGCATCTCCTTTCTTCAGAGATAGTCCCATGCGAGGTGATAGAAATATTTCCCTCAGAGATGCTGACCAGCAGTGTAGAGTGATGGTGATTTGCAGGGGGAAGGAGTGGAGGTGAAGACCTGATTGTGTACATGCTCAGTCATGTCTGACTCTTTGCAACCCCACAGATTATAGTCTGCCAGGCTCCTCTGTCTGTGGAATTTCCCAGGCAAGAATACTAGAGTGGGTTGCCATTTCCTACTCCAGGGGATCTTCCTGGCCCAGGGATCAAACCTATGTTTCCTGCATTGGCAGCATTCTTTACCACTGAGCTACCTGGGAAGCCTACAAACTTGCATAGCTTTACTTAAAGCTTCTTCTTACAGGCCCTAGGGAATTGGTAGTATTTATTGGGATATTCAGAGAGAAGTTCCACCAACCTGGCTTGAAGCACCCATGCACTCTCCATTATGACTGTTGTCTATGGAAGCCCCCGCAACGACGCCACACCAATCCTGACCGGCTAACTAGTCAGTCATCTCCCCACCACTACCCCCCAGTGCACATGGCCTGAACCGAGAGCATCAACTTGCCAGCCACTGTTCTTTACACTCTGACATTCACATCGTCATCCTGGGAGCACACAACCCTGAGAGACTCCTGGAGCAGGAAGGCCTGGTTATTCCTTTCTCATGCATAAGTTCATAAATCTGATTAAGGATAGGATTTGAGAGCAAACCCAGGACTTCTCAAGGCTTGCCCAGGCTGTGGTGTGTGGCCACTGCTTTCCATTTTCCTCCATATTCTGGATAATCACTTAGTGTCTTGGGGTTCAATAAATTGATACCGAAACCACCAAAGTCTCCCAAGATTCTAGATGGAGGTGATCAGAGAAGGTTTCCTCTGCATCTTTCCCCTGCAGAAGGGCCAGCTCTGCAAACGTGAAAGCCGCCTGGCCACTCAGGGTCCCACACTTCGGAGAGTACCGTGTCTGCTTTGCTGCTCATCTGGTACTCTCCCGACGTTCTTAATCATTTTTAAACAAAGGGCCACACGTTTGCCTTCTGGTCAGAGCCCTGCACACTATGTCACCAGTCCCATCTGCAGTCAAGATGCAGAGGGCTTTAACATACATTTGCAACTTGGAGAGATAATATAATCCCTTTCTTTAACTGGCTAATCTAACCCCAGGCATTTATTACAATTCAATGTCTTAGCAGCATTTAAAAAAAAAAATTTTTTTATAATGGCGCATAGTTGATTAACAAAACTGTGTTCATTTCAGGTTTATAGCAAAGTGAGTCAGTTATACATATATATGATCAGCTTTACCTTCAGTAAAACCATGTCTGTTTCTTTAACCAGCTAACCAATAAAGCTAGCCAAAAGGAAGAGGTTTTCTGCAGGTGCCGTATGTAAAATATCATAGCCTCCTGTGCTATCCTATCGTGTGCCATACTGTCATCACACCCTTCACCCCAAGAGAAGACCTGACGACTCCTCCCTGTACCCTCTTCTGCCTCCATCCTGAGTCCATCCAGAGTGGCTCTCTACCCACTCCACCATGCTGCCATCCCTCAAAATTTCCTCCAACTAATTTTGGCATGCTGGTTCTTTCCCTCATCTCCCATGGCTCATCTATGTTTATTAAATATTATTTGGCATATCGTGAGCTCTTCAGAACAAGAGATTTGGATTGCAAAGGATGGGCGGTGGGCTTGCAAGCCTGCAGAAACGAGGCTGCACTGCCCTTAGCTCCCTCTCTGTCCCCCACCACACCGACACTGTAACACAGATCCGGGCATCACTGTGCTGAGAAAAGAATGCAATAGACTCAGGAAAAGCTTTGGAAACTGGGCCTGGTAACTTACTTAGCCTTAAAAGCTTGGATTCTAAAGGAGTCTGGAATGGAGGCTGTTGAATCCACGTTCTTCTTTACCAAGCGTGTCTGTTCCCTGGCCCTACACTCAGGACTTCCGCTGAGAAGGTTCTCTCATGGACCAGATCTGAGGGCACCCCAAGCTCAATGTCACTGGTCCTCCACAGTCCTTGGTTTAAAAAAGTGAAATAACCATTTGGAGTTATAACCACACCTCTCCAGCCGGGGCGTCTGCTGGCCTCACATCATTTAATAAGCTCAATTTTGGATATCGTAGCATTTTTTTAGAACCTACATGGAAGGAGAGTGGATTTCTGATTGAGAATCCCCAAGGCACAAGGTGATTTCTCCTTCCAACCTCAGATACCATACTTTCCCATTCTCAGGCTTTGACAATGACAGTCACATGCCTGTCAGCAGCACTTTCTAGTTTCCAAGACAATTTTCCAATCCAGCATCCTCTATGACCTCCTTGGCTTCTCCGAGAGATCAGAGGGACCAATGTTATCCCCATTGTACAGGAGAGACAGCTGAGTCTCAAGCTGAGCTAGCAGTAACCTCAGCATGTGTGCAGCAGCACGTTAGAAGCTGTAACCTGGCTTCTGCTTAAAGGTCAAGTTCTCACTGTGAAGCATGAGCGATGAAATCTTTTTCCTTAGATGATGGGAATGTTGGCAGCCGCTTCCTAGTTTCCCCCAAACTTTGGGCATGAGCCTACCTTGGATGAGGCCATGCATTCGCTGAACGACACTGAGGTTGTGAAAGGCGTGATGGCGAGGTGAGACACTTCACCAAAAGGAGAGAGGACTTTTTGAGGCTGGAGTAAAAGAGGCTGGAGAGGGAGGCAGGGCGTGGAAGAGCCAAGAGAGGCCCTGATTGAAAAGAAAGGGGGGAAATTATCCCAATTCTAGCACTGCTGGAAAATGGGAAAGTTATTGCTGCACAAAGACCCTCTCGAAGCGCCTGCCTTCCAAAATTTCTACTGCACTCTCTGCAGTTACTTGTGTATGGCAGAAGTAGCATCTTTGTATTATATGAACAGTCTGCTTCATAATCAAATACCATCTGTCGCTACATCTGAACTTGTTTTCAACATCTGTGCGTTCTGGTCTTAACAAAGCTTTAAAAACTAATTCAAAAACTTTCACAGATCACTGACTAAATATGTACATTGACCATCTTTCCACGTTGGTGTGTGGTGTTTCATCCATAGGTGCTTCCCTCTGCCTGGGCAGAGTGACGACATATACACTTGGAGGCTTTATTAAGCTTATTTCCTAATGGTCTTGGATAGCCAAGTGCAAGAGGGGGACACTTGCTTCTGCACCAAGAGGACCCATCGTATTCTTTCTTGGTGCCAACATGGTCCCTTTCTGCCAATGAGAAACCTGTAAGTTGATCAGCTACCATACCCCAATTACTCAAAATGACACTACAGATAAAATGGCAACCAAGGGGAGAATCAACGGCATGGCTTCTATGCGGCTAAAGTGTGTTTGAACAAATGGTGAAGTAAAACCATGAGAGCTCTCGGGAGGATAAGGACGCTGTTACTTTGCACATGCTTCAGAAATGTGAAGTACATCTTTACAGAACTTTTGGCCAACCCCCTGGCAGATGTTGACCAGTTTTGCTTATGTATACATCAGTTGCAGAACACTAAAACAGAGATTGGAAATTTTAATTTAGTCAAGGCAGTTGGGCTAAAATGATGGCTTTTGTTGAAGCCATTAAATAGAGCTGCCTAATGAAGTACAGTGCAGGGCTGGCAAACAGAGCCATGATAGGAGGCAATGGCTTTCAAGCAGGAGAGAGGGAAGGCAGCGGCCGATCGAGCCTCAGAGTGCCAGGCAGCAGGGCATCCTCGGACAGAGGAAGGCGTGGGGAGTTGGGGCAGAGGGGAAGGGGGACTGGAGCCACGAGCAGAGGAGTGTCTGTCCACAACACTGACCCTCGTGGAATCTTATCAGCACATGCGTGTGTCTGTGTATGCGTGCGTGTGTGTGTATGCCTGTGTGTGTGTAAGGGGGCAAGTGACAGCTTTCTCTGGGAAAGCTTCTTTTAGCCGCCTGTTTGCAAGGGGCCAGGAGGGAAGCTGTCTCTTATACACATCTAGATGTGTATAAGAGACAGGGGTCCCACACTTCGGAGAGTGCNCACAACACTGACCCTCGTGGAATCTTATCAGCACATGCGTGTGTCTGTGTATGCGTGCGTGTGTGTGTATGCCTGTGTGTGTGTAAGGGGGCAAGTGACAGCTTTCTCTGGGAAAGCTTCTTTTAGCCGCCCATTTGCAAGGGGCCAGGAGGGAAGTGTGGTGTAGTGAGCAGGTGCACAGCCCCTTGAAGGTGGCTCGGGTGAGTCTGAATCCGGGAGATGGAAGGGTGATGGCAAGCTGTGAGGCTGCGGAGCTCGTGGGAGGGGTGAGAGGATGCCGGGTTAATGAGTCCGGGGATTGATTCTGCTGCTTCAGTACACTTGCCCTTCCCATGGCTGCCTGTCCGTAAGGAGCTATTAGGTGTGCCCAGGCGGTTCTTCCTTTCCCACTCAGGGTCAGGAGAGGCAGAGCAAAGATGACCTCGGGATTGATAGAAACCCACTTTAGCGCAATGGGGCTGATGGATCACTGTTTAGAGAATTGGACATTGACTTCTTACACAGTGGTGAACACATTAAAAGCACTGGGCTCTGTTTAGTTGCTCAGTTGTGTCCAACTCTTTGTGACCCTATGGGCTATAGCCCACCAAGCTCCTCTGTCCATGGGGATTCTCCAGGCAAGAATACTAGAGTGGGTTGCCATGCCCTCCTCCAGGGGATCTTCCCAACCCAGGGATTGAACCCAGGCCTCTCACATTGCAGGGGGATTCTTTACCATTTGGTAGGCTGTGTTTATTGTTTTCTTGTTTTAGTGGGAATTTTTGCTATGTGATCACTTAATACTCTAGTAGTCATGAATATTTTAAAGAACAAACAATACTATATTAAGGGAAGATAACTATTATTATTAAGTATAATTATTTTCAGTATGTAAATAAGTGAAATTGTCTTCAGTAAAAACCATTATCAGCCAGGTACTATAAGAAGTAGAGGGAGAAACAGTCTTTGTTCCCCTTGTAGGGAATAGCATGAAACAGAAGTGTATCTTCATCAACCAACTTCTGTTTTAAAAACCACCAGAGGAACTAGTTGATAATTGTTTCAAATGATTGTCTGAGATTAAGCAGTGCATTTTTCTTCAAGCTGGCTCAGATATATAGACATGGCCACATATACACAACCAACAAACAAACAAAAACACATACACACAAAAACATGTTATTGCTGTTTAGTGTTTTGAATGTGTTTATCCTGCTGTTGGATATTGGCCAGGAAGAGGATAAGACTTCTAATTCTTCAAGTGAAGTTAGCAAAAGCTCAAGATTAAGCCCTGAAAGTTATGTGTTCCAGAACATCTTCCCACCCTTTCAGGAGTGAGAAACCTGCTCTGACCCGAGCATTCTGTAATTCCCTGGATCGGGAAGATCCCCTGGAGAAGGAAATGGCAACTCACTCCAGTATTCTTGCCTGGAGTATGCCATGGCCACGAGGTCACAGAGTCGGACACGACTGAGTGACTTCCCTTTCAATTCTTTACACAGGTGATGCTTAATGGACATGGTGAGCATCCTGACACATACTGTTAGCTCCAATTAATTCTAAATCTTTCATAATTATAGAGATATATTAATCCCACCCACAGAAATATGCAAAAGTCAGTTCTATTGACTTAAGGAATATTCACGTTTCACTCAGGTAAATATTGAAATCAGTTTTGTTTTGTTTTGTTTTAAATACGTATTTACTGGCGGCCTGAGGGAACAACCAAGAGAGTTCTGACTGGGACATGGAAACCAGCATGGAATTCAATATTTCCTAAAACATTTCTATGCCAGCCCGCAAGAGTAGAGTCTTCCCTCCCCACCCCACAGGTGACTGCAATTTGTCTGTGATATTATCTCCAATGCTTCAGTTAAATATCTAGATTCATCTCCAAAGGAACACATTTCCAGGAGGCAGGGAGAAGGGGAAAGAAGGAGAATTCCAATGAGATGCTGCATATATTTTGTATGTGCTAAAGAGAGAGCAGCAGATGCAATTTTGAAAGCCAAATTATCTGGAGGGGGGTGAGAAGAAAAATCAGAACCCAGTTGACATTGCTGATCACCCTGATGTACAGTTTCCAGTTCATTTCCTTTTCCTAGGAGGTAGTGTCAGTAAATGGCACTGCTCTTAATGGTCTGCCAGTATTACTGTGAGACCTCTCCATCCTTTCTGCTGGGGCTTTGCTATAACTTGGCAGTTTGTAAGCACATTGGGCTGAAGTGTGGCATACACATTGTCAGTCCAGATGCAATTTTCTGTTGCAATTACCAAAAATGAAATCAAAGAAGCTGCTTGGGATTTTAGCTGATGAGGACCTTAGTGGAAAAGGAATATTTGTGCTGCTGTTTTCTTACTCCATGTTTTTTAGTCCTTGATTTTGTTTGGATTTATTTGAGGCTATCCTCGTCTTAGAAAAACTAAAGTTTAAACACTTCTGTTAAAATCAAGGTTGCTTCCATTACAGAATACATCTTTGTGATGGCACAAATGTGGTTTAAACATGGTTTTTGCTGCTAGAAGGTGAGGGCAGCACGTGCATGGTCTGCCTGGGGCTAAGATCATTAGCTTCCTCTCAGCCACTGCAAAGCTCCTCCCATTGCTGTGCTGTTTTTCCCCAAATTTCATGGGATTCTCTGAGCGTCCTACATTTTAGTCTGTGTTGATTCACTGGGGGATAGGGACCACATCTAAGCAAACCATTGTGTACAAGGTCTCATTATGTAACCCCTCTGTATACATCAACGCGTAACTCTTGAATGAACTATTGTTTCTTTAACAACTGACTTGGATTTCTCAGCTGAACCCTACAATCTCTATGACCTTGTAGACTGGAAGACACACGATTCATAAAAAGTATATATTGACTGCAATACGAAAAGAGGGACCACTGGAACCATCAGTAGCTTAGCGAAGACTCATGGATTCAGAGAAGGAAAAACGTTCATGACTTCAATGATGTAGACCATGTCATAGGAATGGAGTTGGTCTTCAAAGATAAAACTCTGGCTTTATGGCTAAGTTGGTTTTTCTCAAACTAAGGATGAAAAACTCCAGGAAATGAATAGAAACTGACTTCCGAGGGAGTGGCACATAGTGATTATTGGCTGGGAGAACTAGGGGCCCCCCAAAATGGGCTGTGAGATGAGATCGGGCTCACTACCACCAGAGCTCCCCGCAAATTGAGAGCCACCATTATCACCAATGTGCCATCTGCTTAAAACAAACAATCAGGGTCCTGCTTGAATCCCAGGAAAACTTCAGTGTCATAAAGACCCATCCCATCAGGGACATACCCAGTTTTTCATCGTTCGCCATCTTCTCTTTCCTCTGTTCTGTTATTCCAAAATAGAAAAGAAGAAAGGAAAAGGAAAGCAAAAGATGGAAGGAAGAAAGAAAGGGAGAGAGTGAAGAAGGGAAGGAAAAGAAAGAAAATCCAGGAACTCTTGCACATACTCAGGAGCTTCCATTTGCTTTCTGATTTCAAAGACGGCTCCTCCCATCACCTTGTTCTCTGATGTGCTGAGCGGTGAGGCATTTGAGGCGTAGCAGAAAGAGAAAANAAGGAAAAGAAAGAAAATCCAGGAACTCTTGTACATACTCAGGAGCTTCCGTTTGCTTTCTGATTTCAAAGACGGCTCCTCCCATCACCTTGTTCTCTGATGTGCTGAGCGGTGAGGCATTTGAGGCGTAGCAGAAAGAGAAAAACCTTGGCCCTGCTGACAAGACACACCACAGCATCTGGGGTGCTCCTCAGAGACCCGTGGTCAGGCTAACCTGGCCTCACTTTGCTGAGCTTGCAGAACCTAGAGGATGAGGTCACATTTGGCCATGATTATAAATAGACATCAGTGACAACTAAAACCAAAAGGGAGCTTTGCCTCTGATTTTTTAACAGGCTGATAACTCTGAACAAAGGCATTGGTCATCCATCATTATCTAGAAATCTTAAGAAGAGCAAAACAATCTGGAAAGTAATATTTGTCCCCTTCTTTCTTTTGCTTCTCAGGGCTTCCCTGGTGGCTCAGACAGTAAAGAACCTGTCTGCAATGCAGGAGATCTGTGTTGAATCCCTGGGCCGGGAAGACCCCCTGGAGAATGGCATGCCAACCCACTCCCGTCTTCTCGCCTGGAGAATCCCCATGGACAGAGAATCCCTATGCAGCCTGGCAGGCTGCAGTCCACGGGGTCTCAAAGAGTCAGACACGACTGAGCGACTAAGCGCAGCCCAACGCAGCGAATCTTTGGTCTGAGAAAAATAGCCCTTGGGTTCAGATACCGAGATGAGGAAGGATTCTGAGACATTCCTCCTTGCCTGGGATTCCCTAAGAAAAAGTATTCAACCATTCTCTTCCAGCAAATGGAGTCCCCACCCATTTTGAAGCTGCCCAATGACTGTATCACAGAAGCAACTTTAGATAATCTACCATCGATTCACAGCGAGACCCAGCATGGCAGCAAACCCCTCCTCCTGCCCTCGGCTTTACTTATATTTCACATAGCTCATTGTCTCCCGAGAGCCCACCCTTAGCTAACAACTTAGCAGGGCTAGACAAGAGTAAAATAGCCTCCCTCGCTTCCAGCCACAGCCTGTAAGAATCAGGGTCCAGCCATCTGCAGCACCTGTTCGTAGACAACTCAGTGGAGATATTTGTCTTCTTAATCACAAAGAGAATTCACACAGGGAGGCAAGGTTCTTCCATTTTATGGAGTGGCAGAGTCGGGGGACAGGCTGCTTGGGAGCCAGCCTTCCACTTCCCAGAAGCACAAGCTGCTGCTGCTCCCTCAGCCTCTGAACCCCCTTGCATCGGAACAGCAGGGTCAGCGTGCTTTGGCGAGAAAACAGGAGCCCCAGCCCTGGGTTCTAACATTAATAACAGGATCCGAGCAAAGTCTGTTCAGTCAGAAAATGCAAGTAAAACTCTAAAAAAACTGCCATCTGGACCAGGGAAACATGTCATCTTTCAGACTATGGATAGCATCAGTGTTTTTCTTTTCACAAATTTAGCACTCTGCCCCTCATCTCCCCTGCTGCCTCACCCCCCATTCCGTCACAACCTCCCGCATCACCCTCTCCACAGCTCTGTCATTTGAGAAGCCCCGTCCTCACTTTTCATTGTATTTAATTTTTCATATCATTTGCAGGACATATCACATATTTGTTGTGATGTATTCAATACCCATCCCTCCTCTGACTTTGGAAAAGGCTATCACCTTCCCCTCCTGCTCTGGGACAATCTGCCAAGTCCGCAGTTTGTGATTTTTGTCATAATCCATGTACTGAAACAGTCAGGAGAGACTGTCTCAAGATACTTCAGGTCCCTAAAGCTGCCTTCCACCCCCTCTCTGTCCACTCAGGTTTAATTCCAAGAAAGCAGCAGGGTAATCCTGGGCTGAGGACCATGTGATATGACCTTGGTGAGAATAAGAAGCTCACTCTTTTCTTCTCATTTATCCACTCAGAATGAAGATATTTGGATTTGCTAAAAATGTAGAAAACTATATTTAAAATTTGCCCTAATATGCTGGGGACACAAATATAAGAAAATAAAATTCTGCCACTTGCTTTTATTAAAAAAAAAAAGCATAACCACTTTTTATTGAAGTATAGTTAATTTACAACATTGTGGTTGTATACACCAAAGTGACTCAGACTATATATTCTTTTTCAGATTCTTTTCCATTATATGTTATCACAAGACATTGAATATAGTTTCCTGTGCCATATAATAGGTCCTTGGTGGTTATCCATTTTATATATAGTAGTGTGTGTATGTAGAAGGCAATCGCACCCCACTCCAGTACTCTTGCCTGGAAAATCNGAGTTGGTGATGGACAGGGAGGCCTGGCGTGCTGCAATTCATGGGGTTGCAAAGAGTCAGACACGACTGATGACTGAACCAAACTGAATCTGTGAGGCTTTACACACACCCTAATCCTTATCAGCAACCCCACCCTTGAACCATTACTATGCAACTCCTTACCATAAAAATCTTCCAGTGTTGGGACACACAGTTTTTGAGGGCATGAAGTGTATTGCTGTCCCCTTTGCCTGGCAAAGCAATAAAGCTATTCTTTTCTACTTCACTCAAGACTGTGTCTCTGAGATTTGATTCGGCACTGGTACACAGAGGTCACGTTTTTGGCATCATTAGCTCTGCTGAGAAAAGGTTCTTCTTTTTGAGCTGAAACTTTCCCTGGAACTCACCCCATTGGCTAACATGGCCCCAAACAAAACAGAAAACTTTTCCCTTTTTCCCTTCTAGGTTCTTGGCCATGTTAATCATTAAATTCACATAGGGTAGATTAATGGGAGAAAAACAAAATTTCATACATATGGGAGACCCATAAAAATATGAGAAATTGAATTTTCCTATTGTATCAGTAAACAAGGATTTCACAGTCATGCAACTGCAGCCACCATGAATGGCNTCATTAAATTCACATAGGGTAGATTAATGGGAGAAAAACAAAATTTCATACATATGGGAGACCCATAAAAATATGAGAAATTGAATTTTCCTATTGTATCAGTAAACAAGGATTTCACAGTCATGCAACTGCAGCCACCATGAATGGCAAGCTGGTAAGGCCCAAGGGAACTCAGGAAGGAAAGAATATCTGCCATCTAGCAGCCATCGAACTGCAGTCACTCCCCATGATGAGCCCCAAGGAAACTCAGGATGTGAAAACACAGGATACTGCCCCAGATAGCTGAGGTACAGATCAAAGAAATAATTTCAGTGAGCTTGGACTCTTGCATTTTCCCATACATAGACATGCACTAAATTCTGTAACTTGGAATCTGGTTTTCTTTAATTTACAAAAAACTTTTGATGTTCTGACTACCTGTCCCTTGTTACAAAACTTCTATATAACCTGGCTCCTCTCCACCCCCCACCCCACTTCCTAGGAGCAGTTCTATTAGGCTTACTTGAGATGCTGGCTATCAGGCTTAAGTCCTAAAATTTTCTATTGAATAAAGCATAACTGTCCATTTTTAGGGCTTTGCTGGTGACTCAGTGGTAAAGAATTCACCAACCAATGCAGGCGACACAGGTTCGGTCCCTGGTTCGGGAAGATTCCCTGGAGAAGGAAATGGCAACTTACTCCAGTATTCTAGCCTGGGTAATCCCATTGACGGAGGAGCCTGGCGGTCCACAGTCCACAGGGTCACAAGAGAGTCAGACACAATTTAGTGACTAAACAAGAACAACTCAAATTGTAGGTTGTGTGTATTTTTTCAGTCAACAAATATGAGGCTCCCAAGGGCAGTCAGGAATAACTGAGGTTTATATACATACCATCCCAAGCTAAGGAGAAGAGGGTGGTGGTCAGGGGCTTCAAAGGGAAGAGAGAAAATTCATAGGAAGATGGGATCAGCAGATGTTTGATAAAGAAATGCTTGTCATGCCCTGCAAATAAATCTTCCTGATATGAAAAGTTATCTCTTCTTGGTTCGGGCCCCTCTCTAAATTCCCTTAGGCCATTGTGAAGGGAGATGAAAAGCTCTTCCTGAGCCCACCGAGGGGGTCCCCACTGTGCTCAGATCAAAGTAATCCACATGTGACAGTGGCACCTTCTGGCGTGGCATATCCTGCTCTGGTCACTGTCAAAAGTGTGTGGGGGGGGCGGGGGGGGGAGGGGTATGGTGCCTGCCACCAGTTCTGATTTATGATCAGTTCCCTCCAGCCTCCCCAGCCCACTACCTTCTCAGCCAGTCTCTAAAGTCTGTTCTGTTTTTTTTATCACCTCATACCCTCTGGTAGGGCTTAAGTCACTAGAGAGCCTCAAGACAAGGCTAGAGGCTTGCCTACCTCATACGTATCATGTCCTGGGCTCCCCGGCCCTGGGGGAGGTGGGAGGAGATATATGGGAGGCAGGGTGTCTGGGATCACTTCACACTCTGGGAGATGAGGCTCAGAACCACGAGTCAACTCTTGTCTTTGTTTTCACCTTTCCCAAAGAGAAGTGAGGAAACACCTTTGGAAAACAATGTCCTGCCAGCCAGTTGCCACTGGTGATGTTTGTCCAGTGAGCTCAGGACTCTCAGACACTCAGGGAATGCAGAAGACCCAGCCTGGAATAATCTGGGGGCACCTCCACGCACACACATACACACCTCCCAAAGCTGGCTCAGCACCACCCAACACAGGAGGACGCTCACCCTGCACTTGCTTTACCCCTCATCCTGCCCATGTGGGCCTGTGGACCACCTCCACCTAACCACTGAAGGAGGTCAGTGGGCAGGAACACACTCTCCTCTAGCTAGACTTAGAAAAAAACATTTCTTTGGGTTTTTTTTTTGGCCATGCTGTGTGACTTGAGAGATCTTAGTTTCCCAAGCAGGGATCAAACACGGGCCACAACACTGAAAGTGTGAAAGCACCAAGTCCGAACCACTAGACCACCAGGGAATTCCCAAGAAAGCATACACTGAAGCCACAAACAGTGACCTAGGCACAGAAGGGTTTCAGGTTCTGGATAAGTTTTGAAAGCAGGAGAGATGTCCAAAGGGTCAGGCAAGATAAAGTTCTCTGCAGAGGGAGGAGGAGGCAGGGCTGAGAGAGGGGGGAATTTGGCTGGGGGCTGAGCGATTCTGAGGCCTAGGCATGGAGATGGAGGCACACGCCTACCACCACCACCGCTTGAAATACAGGCAGATCTTCACTGCCTCGCCTCCTGGCCTCACAACAGTTCCCTTTCTACAGCTAACCTATGAGAGACATGGACTTTAAACCTTCTGCTTCGGCCTAGCCTTCCCTAGAGTCTTTTAGACCTCTCTGGGAAGGGCCAGGTGGTCCCCAGGATAGGTTGTGGTGAAGGTCAAGTTCAGTTCAGGGTGCTGAGTTTCACATCAGCATCGTCCCCACTCACCGGCCTGCTTGGTTTCTGACAGCAGGTCATTCCAAGTTTCCTTCAATGTGGTTTTCACTTCCTGGGGTGGTGTTGGGGGGCGGTTCCCCTCTGATTCTTGATCCTGATATTGATCTCACAGTGCCACCAACCTCAGACCCCTTCTTCCCTCTTCCAGCTGCCCCTCCAAGAGGGGTTGGGGGCAGACTCAGGATGAACAACTTTTAGGGCACATCTGATAAGATTTGATTTCAGATCCCGGGGGCCTGAACACCCCCAGCAGGGGCTCCAGAAAGGCAAGTGAGGCATCTCATGGGCAAAAGTTCAGGAGGCTCTCACCCTCAGGATCTTGCAAGGACAGGTTCAGCACCTAAGAGTGAGTGTCTCTTCAAAATATTCTCTGACATAAATTGTACCAATGTTTTCTTAGGTCAGTCTCCCAAGCACTAGAAATAAAAACAGAAGTAAACAAATGAGACCTAATCAAGCTTACAAGCTTTTGTAGAGTGAAAAAGACCATTAAAAAAATTAAAAGACAACCTACAAATGGGAGAAAATAATTGAAGATGATGCAACCAACAAGGGCTTAATCTCCAAAATACACAAACAGCTCATACAACTCAACAACAAAAAGATAAACAATCCAATCAAAAAATGGGCAGAAGAACTTAATAATTATTTCTCAAAAGAAGACATACAGATGGCCAGTGGGCATGTAAAAGATGCTCACCATCACTAATTATTGCTGCTGCTGCTGCTAAGTCGCTTCAGTCGTGTCTGACTCTGTGCAACCCCATAGACGGCAGCCCACCAGGCTCCCCTGTCCCTGGGATTCTCCAGGCAAGAACACTGGAGTGGGTTGCCATTTCCTTCTCCAATGCATGAAAGTGAAAAGTGAAAGTGAAGTCGCTCAGCAGTGTCCGACTCTTCGCGACCCCATGGACTGCAGCCTACCAGGCTCCTCTGTCCATGGGATTTTCCAGGCAAGAGTACTGGAGTGGGGTGCCATTGAGAAATGTAAATCAAAACTACACTGAGGTAGCCCCTCACACTGGTCAGAATGGCCATCATTAAAAAGTAAAAATAAACAAAATAAATAAACAAAAACAAATAAAAAATGCTGGAAAAGTTGTGGAGAAAAGGGAACCCTCTTACATGGTTGGTGGGAATGTAAGTTGATGCAGCCACTATGGAAAACAGCATGGAGGTTCCTCAGAAAACTAAAAATAGAANCTTCTCCAATGCATGAAAGTGAAAAGTGAAAGTGAAGTCGCTCAGTCGTGTCCAACTCTTTGCGACCCCACGGACTGCAGCCTACCAGCCTCCTCCATCCATGGATTTTCCAGGCAAGAGTACTGGAGTGGGGTGCCATCACCTTCGAATGTTATTTTATACAGAATGGTGAAAAACTGGCATCTGAGTGGAAAACTAAAGGAAATGAAGGTGTAAGTCATGTGTGGATATCTATGAAAAGTGTTCAATGCAGAAAGAACAGCAAGTGCAAAGGCCCTAAAGTAGAGAGTGTCTGGCATACTTAGGAACAAGAAGCAGGTCGGTGTGCCTGGAAGAGAATGACTGATGTGGGAGAAATGCTGTGGGAAGTGAGATCAGAGTCAAGGGCAGAATCAAAATTACCATGAAGTTAATGTACTCAGAAAGTCACACGTTTCAGTATAACATGGTATAACCTGAAAAAGTAAGATATTTTAGCCACAAATCAGTTAAGATTCTTGTCTCTTTCCATTCTGACTTTTCCTTCATATTTCCCTTCATGCTGGCTCTTTAAGGAGACTGCAGGTATTTTGGGGGGCCGATGAAGAGGAAATTATCTTAGGGCTACACCTAGACTGGAGTTGCTGAGCTCTATTTATGTGGCTCACAGTGGCTTCCATGACTAGCTGTCCCTGTGTAGGAATGGCTCCAGCAGGTCACCACCCAGCACTGTGTGACCTGAAGATGCATGAGCAGAGGTCCAATGAGAATAGAAATATGTCCTATGCAGTCCAGATCTGGAACTCTGCAAAATGTTTAACAAAGTGTGAAATATACAGAACCAGAAGCTAGTCTTTAGACAATTCTCCCAACATCTGATGTGTAAACTCGTAAGTGGAAGTTTAGTTCTCACTGACACCTAATCACAACAAAAGGTCTCTCCCATCAGGAATATATTCATGAGTGCAATAACGACAGTGATAAATGTACCTTTGCTGATGGACTCGAGAGAGAGTTTTATCAGACAAGGGCGTGAACTCCAAGCAGTACAACAAACAGCAAGTCTATTTGTCTGTAACGTCATCCACCATCAATAATAAAACATAAATTTCCAACAATCATCCCAGAAGAGGACCTGGATTATCTTGTGTTTTCTCTATTGAAATGATATTACAATATCTTTGTTAGACAGAGAGGCAATCAAATGTAGGCAGACAAAGAATTTAAGGGGGAAAGTGTGACAAGGGTGGTTCAATCAGTTCATTAATGAAAACATTATTTTTCTGGATTCCGTGATGTTGGCGCTAAGTGTCAGCTTTTTGTAATACTTATAATTTGTAGTGAGTTCTTTTCTCATACTAAATATGTATTCAGTTTCAAATGTTATTTTGTAGTCCTAATTTTGTATCATTTATCTTAGAGAGTTGCAAAAGTGTTATCAGCTTGAGGTCTCAGAAAACCCAGGTCTGCTCCATTTTGAAGGCTCCTGAGGCATGGCAGACATTACTTTGCCGACTAAGGTCCATCTAGTCAAGGCTATGGTTTTTCCAGTGGTCATGTATGGANGGTCGCAAAGAGTCGGACACGACTGAGCGACTTCACCTCACCTCACCATATGTCAACTGAAAAAATACACGCAACCTAAAAGTTGAGAGCTATGTTTTATTTGGCAGAAAATTTTAGGACTCAAGCCCAGGAGGCAGCATCTCAAGTAACCCTGAGAGAACTGCTCTGAGGAGGTGGGGAGGGGCCTGAACTAGGTAATACAGAAATTTTGCAACAAAGGGTAAGTAGTCTGAATGTTAAAAGTTGTTTGTAAATTAAAGAAAACCAGATATCCCAGGTTAAAGAATTTAGTGCTTTTCTATGAAATTAGAAGACGCTTACTCCTTGGAAGAAAAGTTATGACCAACCTCGACAGTATATTCAAAAGCAGAGACATTACTTTGCCGACTAAGGTCCATCTAGTCAAGGCTATGGTTTCTCCTGTGGTCATGTATGGGTGTGAGAGTTGGACTGTGAAGAAGGCTGAGNGATTTAGCAGCAGCAGCAGCACTGTGTGTATATGTTAATCCCAAACCCCTAATTTATCTCCATCACCCACCCCACTAGCCCCTCTGATAATCATTTTTGTTTTCTATGTCTGAGTTTATTTCTGTTTGTAAATAAGTTCGTTTATATCATTTTTTTTAAGATTGCATGTATCATATGATGTTTGTCTGACTTCATTTAATATGATAGTCTCTAGGTCCATCCATGTTGCTTCAAATTATGCCATTTGCTTTTAGTCATGATGGGTATTGGCTCCATCTCAAAATGGCAAAATATTTATATTTAGAGTGAGTGAGTGAGAGAGGCAAAGAGAGAGACAGAAAGAGGGTAGGATGGAGAGACAGAGAAATGAGAAAGGAAAATGAACACTCACAACTACTGACATAGGCCAGTTACCATTCTCAGTAAAAGATCGTAAAGAACCACATGGGAAGAGGAACCCATCATCCAGATGTCAGTACATTTTTATGATCATCGGCCATGTGCAAAGTCCTACTGGGGAAACCCAAAAGGATAAGACTCAGTCTGTCCATTACAAAAGACCTAGGTGATGCTCATTACAAGCCAGCATAGAAACTAGGGACCAAGACAAGCCTTTTTTGTTTCAGGTATCTCCTTCTCCCTTGCTTCTTATTATAGAAGCACATGTTTTAGCCCTCTTACTGGAAGATAAACTCCTTGAAGGCAAAACCCATCATCACTTTAACCTAGATGGTAGGGACTAAGAAATGGATTCCCAGTGAATTCAGATGAATGAATGGTCACCTGGAATGGACAAGCTCATCAGGCAAGTCAAGTCACTCTCTGTGATCCTATGGAGGGGATGTCAGGGGGAGAACACTCAGGAATTCCATCCACTATAGTTCCTGCATCCCTCTGTCGGCAGCTATAAAATGAATGACATCCACCACCACCCCCACACACAGTCCCCTCAGAGCTATATACACAAAGTAACACTTGGGGGCAAGGCAACACCGTGATGGACAAACTTTCGTCTTCTGCATATAGTTGGCACTCCACATCTGCGGATTCCACATCTTCAGATTCCACCAGCTGGAAGGTTAAAAATATTTGGAAAAAAAATTCAGAAATTTCCAAAAAGCAAAACCTAACATCCCATGCGGGCAACTATTTACATATCATTTACATTGTGTTTACAATGATTTACACAGTATTTACGTCGTAGTAGCTACTCCTAAAGGAGATCAGTCCTGGGTGTTCATTGGTAGGACTGATTTTGAAGCTGAAACTCCAATACTTTGGCCGCCTGATGCGAAGAGCTGACTCATTTGAAAAGACCCTGATTCTGGGAAAGATTGAGGGCAGGAGGAGAAGGGAACGACAGAGGATGGGATGGTTGGATGGCATCACTGACTCGATGGACATGGCTTTGGGTGGACTCCGGGAGTTGATGATGGACAGGGAGGCCTGGCATGCTGTGGTTCATGGGGTTGCAGAGTCAGACATGACTGAGCGACTGAACTGAACTGAACTGAAACATGATTTAAAGCACGTGCATAGGCTGTGGGCTAGCACTACACCATTTGACATAAGGGACTTTGAGCATCCACAGATTTGGTATCCTCAGGGATCCTGGAACTAATCTTTCAAGGATACCAGGGAACAACTACTCCCCAGACAGGTTTGCAATCCATGCTGCCTTTGACCTAGATGAATCTTCACTGGGACTTGTATTCCTCAGCCGTGCTCCTTTCTGCCAAGTCGTTAGAAACAGAATTTCATTATCTCAAGACCTTCTTTTCCTGCTAAAAGTCACTTCACTTCATTTCTCCACACAGGGTATCCAAAAACCAACCCCACCACTGGCTCTGATCTTGAGCAGGTCACTCAGCCAGTCAGTGTCTCCATCTTCGCCTTTTCTAAAATGAGAGAAACACCAACCACCACTCTTACTTTCACAGCAGGAACTTGGGCCACTCAAAGGAGGCAAAATTATGTGAATGCAGAGCAAAACTGTAAAATGTTTTCCAAATGCGAGGTGTGACTCTTGTCCCGGGCTGTCCAAGGATTTATTTTGTGAAATTGAGACTTTCCCTTGACATTTGTGGGTCTTTGTTTTGCCCACCTATCAAGGCAGACATTTGCTTTGAGATCTTGAGCAAAAGATACTGTCGTACTACAAATTACCGTGANAAAACTGTAAAATGTTTTCCAAATGCGAGGTGTGACTCTTGTCCCGGGCTGTCCAAGGATTTATTTTGTGAAATTGAGACTTTCCCTTGACATTTGTGGGTCTTTGTTTTGCCCACCTATCAAGGCAGACATTTGCTTTGAGATCTTGAGCAAAAGATACTGTCGTACTACAAATTACCGTGATCTAATTAGGCCTCCCTCCATAAATCTGTCATTTGCAAGCCATTCAGGCCTGCTCAGCCCAGCCCTTGATTTAAACTGCTCCCGGAGTCTAGCCGAAGATGTGTCCAGGACAGAATCCAACACAATATTCTGGTCTCCTCCCACTGCTCCCTTGAGGATGGGTTGCTCACCAATTTTGGCCACGATCACAGTTATGTAGAAGAGAGATTCATTATAGTTTGGGCATAGATCTTAACCAGTGCCCATGCAACCTCGTGACAACATTATTTAGCATTCAGATTGGATGTGAGCTCTTATTGGGAAAAGAATATTGCGGAAGATTAGTGTTGCCTGGTCCTTGAAGCAAAGAGAGACAAATAGGAAAGAAGCATATTTTTTCTGTTGAATTGACAGGTGTGTGCAGCATCTCCTAAGTATGACGGATACTTTGAAATGACATGTAAAACAGAGCTATGGTTTTTTTAAAAAATTGCTGGTGCTGGCCAAATCAAATAATGTCCATTCCTGGTTGTTCTGGCTGAAGAAGATAAAAAAAGAGGTATGGAAAATTCAAAGCAACGGGTAATCTAAAACTCATTTATACTGGGCTTTAGAATGTGTGTTTATACTTATCTGATGATGGGTGTCACAGAGGTTCTGGGAATCCTTCCATACCAACGTAGCAATACCATTGTGTCCTCCCCGTGGAAAATCTGGGAAGCAGGAAAACTCCCCATCTTTCCTTTTCATGCCTCCTTCCCCACTACTGATATTTTAGCTTTGCTAACCTTGCCCCACCATCCACAAACACACCCCCACAGTTCCACCTTAATATCTTTCCACACCTCATTCCAGGCTATTTGGGTTTCAAAGTAATGCTCTGTGTGCAAAGCAAACAGAAAAAGGTGGAATATCAACAAAGCTTTATTAAACAGCTAATGAGCTTCTACTCTGCAGGAACCAGTGAGCTAGGCTGGGAGAGCCCGACTCCGTGCACACACACAGCGGGATGTGTCTCCCAGAGCTTCCTTTTCCAAGTCGGGACTGGGGAAGGACACAGAATCATCAGGTAACAGATGAAGACAGCACGTGGGGACACAGAGGTGAGGTCGGAGAGGTGGGGTCAGAGTCCCAGGAGATGATCAGGTGGTTTAGTCAGGGTCTGGGAGAGGAATTAGCACTTTGTGCAGCTGTGAAGGGGCAGGGGGGTGAGATGCCAGAGACCCTGGAGATACTGACGGGGCCACACTGGACTTCAGCCCCGCAACCCTGGAGGGTTTTCTAGGCGGTCCTAGGTTCTAATCAGCAAAGGCCAACATGAAGATCGCAGTGTTTATCTGATGGATGAGGCGATCCAGGAGGAGGGGGGCAGGAGAAACGAAGCAGAAGGATCAGAGGAAAGAAGAGGGAGAGGAATTAACCAATAAAGGGCCATTTTAGCGTCCCCTTTCATGGGGGCTCAGCTTAATGGGGGAGGCGAGCGCCCACACACATCAAGGACAGTGCAGAACCAAGCTTTCTCAGCAGAGCCTCGCGGGAAGGAAAGTGAGGAAACGTGAGCAGGGGCCTGAAACCTTACTAAGGAAAGGGGTCAATGAATGTTTTCAAAATAAAAAAGGCTGAGAAGAGAACAGTGAACGGGAGTGGCATCGAGGTCAACCGGCACATTCAAGTGTTTTATTGTTGCTATCAAAAAGATGCTTGGAAAGGAAAAGGAGGAAGGGAAAACACTTTTAAGTTTTAGGTTCCTTTTTTCTTTCCTCAAAAAGAGGCATGTGAGCGATGGAGCTGAGGGTTATTTTCGTCTATTTTGGGAGATGATGCTGGTGTCATTGGACTTCAACCAGCCAGGCAGAGGAGATGTGAGTAATCGAGTCCAAGCCTGGATTTCTGAGGCTGAAAGTGACAGTGATCTGTGCCCGGAAGCCAGGCACGACGGCAGTCAGGACGTGTGCAAGGGAGAGCTCATGGCCCTCGGCCTCTGCAGGGACACAACCGAGATGTAGGGGCAGCTGCCATTTTTATGGCTGTGCCCTTTAGGTCTCTCCAATTTCCAGGGGAAAAAAAAATTCTGGGGGGAAAAAAACCAAAACAACTCTTCCTGAAGGACCGCTCTGGAATCAATGCCAACCTGAGACAGCTGCTGATGGGGAAGAACAACATCGAGGACCTACTGTCCCTTCCTGCCCCTCCTCCGCCGCCGCCACCCCTGAAAGAACTGTGAAAAGACCAAGAGTTGGTGGGCAGCCAACAAGAACGAAAGAACTTGCAGCTGGTAAAACCACCTGTGCCTTGTCAAATTCCAGCCAAAACAATCCCTTCCCCCAAGCCTCCCGTCCAGGAGAAGGGGAGAAAATCTGATAATAAGATGAGAATCAAGGTGGTGGAAAGTGAGTCGAGTGGCTCCAGACCAAGCCCTAAGCCAGTCGGGAAAGAGAATATTGAGAAGTTATGCCAATGGGGGTAAAAAATTAGGAGCTGTGTTCTTGAGAGAGAAAGAGAGTAACAACTGTCAGACAGAGCTAGACGGGCCATGCTGAGAATCCAGCTCTCCCAGTGGGCAGAGCTCTGCAGCATCAAGGCTGAGGTCTGGATNAAGAGAATATTGAGAAGTTATGCCAATGGGGGTAAAAAATTAGGAGCTGTGTTCTTGAGAGAGAAAGAGAGTAACAACTGTCAGACAGAGCTAGACGGGCCATGCTGAGAATCCAGCTCTCCCAGTGGGCAGAGCTCTGCAGCATCAAGGCTGAGGTCTGGATCGCTGTGGCAAATGGGGCAAGAAGAGGGGGCACAAGTCCAAATAAATGCATGGGAATATTCCAGAAAGGACCCCGCTGCCCCTTCCACCTGTAAAGTCAAAAAGCTATCTAGAGGTTTAATGCTCCCCAGTTGCATCCCTTCTGGGGCTTCCCTGATGGCTCAGTGGGTAAAGAATCCACCTGCAGTGCAGGAGACACAGCAGATATGGTTCAATCCCTGGGTGGGGAAGATCACCTGGAGAAGGGCATGGCAACCCACTCCAGTATTCTTGCCTGGAGAATCCCATGGACAGAGGAGCCTGGTAGGCTACAGTCCATGGGGTCACGAAGAGTGAGACAAGACTAAGCATAAGGCACGTGTGGAGGCATAAGTGACTTTGTTTTTCTGTCCTCTTACTAAGACCATGTGCTCATGTACAGAAAGACTAAGAAGTCGCACTGCTTATCTGTCATGTTACACCTACCTGAGAGATTTGTGTTCAGAAGGCCAAGGTCCCATAGCCTGGCTTCATAAACAGGGCATAAACGGCAGTAATATCTTTATTTGAGACATTTGAGGATCATGGAGAAACAACACATCTTTGAAGGAGACGTGTTCTCAGAATCAGTCTCTAATGGGATTACCTCCTCTTTCAACCCCATTCTTTCCTTTCTTCCACTTGCTGTGAAGAAATGCTGCTGTAAGTTTGGTTATCATTCTTCTAGCAGGGGTGTTTTAAAGTAATCACTCATTCATTTGAAGTGCTAATAAATACTGGTGCTAAAATTAGAAAGTTCTCCTTGTCCTTTGAAGATTAGCTGAATCTCTAACTAATGTTATCATTGGCCAGGTAATGTTGGCATGAACCTGAATTGAATTTTTGCTGGCATCCCCAGCTGAAATCCACATCACAGTCATAGCCATTAAAGATTAGTAGGTCATTCCCTGTGTTAAGACTTCATTTCCAAGGTATTTATTCATTTCACTGATGACTGCCACCCCTGCCTGGCTTTTTATTTGGAGCGTTCAAGAGAATGCTATGACCAGAAGGATAGTGAGAATAAATAAACCCATGGTCAGTGTCCATTGTAAACATCCAAAGCATGTTCTATCATTTATCATGGTGCAGTTGGTGAAAATAGAGAAAGAGGGTTTCTCTTTTTCCCATATTAAAATCTTCCATTTTATACACAGAAGTACATCTTCATTACAACAACTTGAAATAATAATCATTCAGTAACAAGAATTGAAATGGAGCAAATTTTAATAATATGTTTATTAAAAGCACAGTGCTTTTAATGGTAATCTTCCTGGTGACTCAGACAGTAAAGCATCTGCCTGCCGAGTGGGAGACCTGAGTTTGATCCCTGGGTTGGGAAGATCCCCTGGAGAAGGAAATGGCAACCCACTCCAGTAATCTTGCCTGGAAAATCCCATGGACTGAGGAGCCTGGTGGGCTGCAGCCCATGGGGTCGCAGAGAGTCAGACATGACTGAGCAACTTCACTTTCACTTTCATGGTAATAGTAGTTTTGTGGTATTCCTGCAGAAAATATGTAACTTAAATTTAACTATGAGCAAACAAATCCAAATTAAAGGATTTTCTACAAAATAATTGATCTATACTCTTGTCAAGGTTAAGAAAGACACAGAAAGCCTGAGGACCTACTCTAGGATAAATGAGACCAAAGAGTCACGATCACTAAAAGATAGCCATGAAGAAAGTCCTAGAAATTTGATAGACTGAACAGAGATTCTGCAATAGTACAGTTTTAATGTTTAATTTTCTGATTCACTTTAACATTTTACTATGGTTATATAAGAAATATCTCAGTCCTTAGAAAATAATACTGAGGTATTAAGCGGTAAAGGGACTTTATATTTCTGACTTGGTTCAGAAAGAAAAGACAATGTGCCTACACAGATGAACATAGAGAGAAAGAATGATAAAGCCAGGGAGCAAAATGGAAACAATTGATTAATCTGGGCAAACCCCAGATTGCGTATGGGAGGTCCTTGGAATATTCTTACAACTTTCCCTTGTTTGGAATAATATTTTAAAAAGCAAAATTGTCTCCCATTTCCTGCCTTGGAGTTAACTATTTACGTATTTACAGTTCAATGCATATTCTGTGGTATGCAGATTCTAAAATGTTTCCAAATGCACCCAAACTCCTGCTATTCAAGTCCTTGAGTGATCCCCTCCCAGTTGTGTGTGGGTGGAATCTAGTGACTTGTTTCTAAAGTATAGAATGCTGCAAAAGTGATGGACGGCACTTCTGAAATTCAGCTGGAAAGGTCTGCGATGTCCATCTTGTTCACACTCTCTCTGGCTCGACTCACTTGTTCACTTTAAGGAAAGTCGGCTGCCATGTTTCAAGTTGCCTTAAGGAGAGGTTCATCTGGCAACTAAGGGTGGTCTCCAGCCAACAGCTATTGAGGATCTGAGGCCCTCGATGCAACAGCAAACAAGAACTCAATTGTGCCACCAACCCACATCAACTTGGAAGCTGATCCTTTTTCAGTTGAACCTTAAAATGACTGCAGTCCTGGCCAACACCTGGACAGCGGCCTTTAGAGGTCCTGAACCAGAGGCCCAGTTAAGCCGTATGAGGAATCCTGACCCACAGGAACTGTAAGATAATAAAGATTTGCTTTTTTAAGACATTAAGAGTGGNTTTTTTTTTTTTTTTGAATCTTAGCTCCCCAGCCATGCTTCCCATGCATTGGAAGACACAGACTTAATCACTGGACCCCCAGGGAAGTCCCATCAATACAGCTTTGACATCTTCAAGGTGAAGTCTTGCTCTACATGCAGCGACTTTCAGGTGGGGTCTGCTGTTCAGCTATAATTTATATCTGCTGTAGAAAACTTAGAATGCATAGAGAAGCAAACATAAGCAGAAAAATGTGTATTTAAACACTGTTAATACCTTGATGTGGGTCTTTCCCATCTTTTTGCCACATATTTTTGGTTTTTAGTTACAAAAAATAGAATTATTTCCTAGATGGACAGTGCTTTCCTCCAGGCCATTTACTGTTTTGTGGATCAGTTGTTAGAGACTCTAGCCCTGGCTAAGTGGACGAGGGGGAATCTCAGGCCCCAGCTGGGTTACACTGAGGTGGGATTACAGAAGAAGGTGGTTTGCAGAAGACAAGTAAACAAGACACAGGGTGAGAAGCAGAGGAACAAATGGAAGGATGCTAGAGGTACTGCTTGTCTTTGGCACTGACCTGCAGTGATTTTTGTGAGATAGTCTTTCTTCTCACTTCAAATCCTTCTTCAGTGATGAAGCAGTGTCTGCTAGATTGTGATATTTTCCTAGAGGCCAGAGCAAGATGAACTTTTATTGTAACCTGCTTTTTCCACCTTATAGTAGTCTTGTCTGTATCATCCTATATTCTCCTAGATTATAATTTTTNATATATATATATATATATATATATATATATATATATATATTTGCCTTTCTTGTAGGGGAGGAGGTTTTAGTATCATAGAGAATTTTTCATGTTGTCATGTAAAACACTGCTTCATTATTTTTAACATTCAGTGTTAACTGTTGTTCAGATTCAGCATTGCAAAGGAGCATTTGGCAGAGGGGGACAATGGGGGTTAAAAATCTAGCCCGTGATCTATTCACCAAAGTGTGCTTCCCAGCATCTGCCTTATTTAACCAGAGGAGAGGGGTATTTTTTTCTAGTTTACATAAATGCACCCTCTGTACTAGTTGTACCCTGTTAATAGCCGCATAATATTCCATGTAGCGGATATACTATAATTTCTTTAGCCAACCTCATCTTGGTGGCTATTTAGATCACCTCCTGTGTTGTAATTGCAGTAATAATCATAATCATATAATAAACTGCAGTGAACATCCTCATATATAGTTGCATTTCTGTGCTACAAACATTTCTGTAGAACAGATTCCAAAATGGGATTCTTGGATTATGTCCATTTTAATTTTGATAGAGCCTGACAAATTAACCTTACAAAAGGTTCTCACCTTGTTTGTACTCCAAGTATAATTAGTAGTGTTAGTTGCTCAGTCATATCTGACTCTTTGCAACCCCGTGGACTATAGCCGCCCTGGATCCTCTGTCTTTGGGATTCTCCAGGCAAGAAAAGAGAAGTGGGTTGCCATTTCCTTCTCCAGGGAGCAAGTATAAAGAAGTAGCCTATGTCCTTAGCCCCTCACTAACACTGGATGAGATCAATCAATCTTTTAAATATTTGCAATCTGATAAGCAAAAAATTTTATCTCAGTTTTACAGATCATTTGTAGGAAGCCAAATATTCCTAACTTTCTGACTCTGAGTCAGGACCATTTCCTAGTAATACCGAGTCAATCTTTTCCCACAAATATGCAGACAATGTTGAATAAATCTGTTAGAGATCAGAGAATCGGACCTTACCCAACCAACGTCTGTTCACTCAATCCTATCTCTCATGTGAAATATGAGAAGAGAGAAATACAATGCCAAGTGAGGGTAGTGAAGTGTAGAATTTCAGCAAAGGTCTCCCAGCGTTTGACTTTCTGATCACGTCTCAGTAAAAATTGTATTGACTCTTCACCTGATTTGCTTGTTTAGCAGCCACCACCAGCCCCTTTGCAAATAAGATCACTTTCATTCAGCTGTTTTGATGTAGGTTATGTGGGCAGAAACAAATGCTAGTGAGAATGTCTGGGCTAGGCCCCATGTGACTGTAAGCCTTGTTCTTCTACTAGGGGAGCATGTTAGGCTAAGTGCTCTGGGAAGCAGACATACATAAGAATTTTATTAGGGGAAAACTCTGTTGTAGAAAAGGAGGGACCTCCCTGGTGGTGCAGTGGTTAGGAATCTGGCCTCCCAGTGCACGGAGTTTGATCGCTGGTCAGGGAACGAGATCGCACATGCCACAACTAAGAGCCCACATGCTGCAGCTAAGATGCTACAAACCACAGCTCAGGATCTTGAGTGCTGCAACTAAGAGCTGTTAGCTGTACCACCAGACAAATGTAACACAAGAAAGAAAGAAAGAAAAAGATGGCGAAGGAACAAGAGAAAGCTGGAGCTGCCAGGCAGTGATACAAGCCTGAGCCCAAGGGAAGGAGAAAAGAAGGAGAGATTGTCCAGAAGCATGATAGACTTCCCTGCAATCTCAGGAAGTTTCAGCTAGCCTTCAGGAAATCCTCAAACCAAAGGCCAGCCATCGGAAGAGTCCAGTGTCTCCCAGGGTGCAATCTGCCTCAGTATTCTTGACACACTCAATCACTGGCCAAGAGAGGCTTATAGGAAGCACAGCCCTGGTGTGAATGGGGTGGTTGATTTCAAGCTAGAGGCCTCTGTCAACTGCACTTCATAGAACTGGAGGCCTCCTAAGCCCATTGTCAAGCCCACCACTACACATTCTCAATGAGTTCGTCTGCAGACAGAGCCTCAGTAGAGTTATAACAGTAGAAAATAGAGAGGGAATTTGTGCTCCATTTTGGGTTTCCTGCTTCCATAAGTTCTATGCAACTAACTGCTTGCCTTATTTCCAAATAAATGAAAGTCTTTCTATCTGGTTAATGATTGCGCAACTTTCCTAAGTCCCACAGGTAAAAGGTGAAGCCTTGGAACAGAGAAGCAGCTGGAATACTGTGAGTAAGAAACAAAAAAAATCCACAGGAACTGGGGGATGTAGAAGAGCAAAGAAGAAAGAAGAGGAAAAGACAGAGGAATCCTCGAAATCCTGAGAGGCGGGTGGCCAGGGAGAAACTCCACAAAAGGCTGGGTGAGGGATATTGAACAATAAGTAAGTCCAATCATCAGAAGAACGGTTATTTTATGCAAAGCATCAGCATCAGATATACAAATTGTCAATATTTACTAGGCTTATAAGTGCTAGATTTGGGGGAAAGAGAGATCAATACTAGTTCCTCTCTAAAATATATCTCTTAGATACTACAGTCGAGTTCTTTTTGCCTTGTTTCCAGTGGGCATTTGGTTATGCTGAGCCTAAGGAGCAACCCCAGTTTTTTTTTGTTAAATTCAAATTTATCTTGGTCATATATTCTTTTAGAATATTTATAAGCCAGAACTTGAATATATCTTGTGCTGTGCAAACACTGTCAGAATTGTTCGATCTGTGTCTGTGTGTTTGGACTGGTCAAATCTGACCCTTCAGAGTGTAAAGCCTTAAGGAGTAACTCTAAAATATAAATATTTCTGTAGGCCCTGCATTTGTCACAAGAAAATTATTATTTGATTATGATCATGGTGTTTGAAACCTGAGGTCTGTGTACAAAAGTAAAATATTTATACACATGTTAATACAAATGCAGTAGGCTTCCCCCTATCTATTTCTTTCACTGTGTCTTCGCTTCATTTGGTTCTGTCGGTCAATCACTTATTGAATGGTGCTTCTTCATGGGCTCCCGTTATATCAAGCTCTTGGCTCTCCTCCTAGCTCCCTGCTTCCTCCCAGCTATCTTTGGCTTTCTCTCACCTCTTAATTTTGAATATTACACATCAATCTTTCTGAAGCTTCCCTTTTCCTTGCTCCCATTATCACCTCTAACCTAATACTTCTATTTTACATTTCTAAATTTTGCTTAGCTTTGATACTGTAGTTTCTAGTCCTCCAGGATGTCTCCTCTAAAAATCCTGCCATCATTGCTAATTCAATTTGGTCCAAAGCCTTCTCTCACTATCGCTATCAATGTCATTACTATTGTCTTTTAATCCTACAAAGGAAACTTTGATGACAGCTTTGAATTATTCTTTCTGATTCCTCTACTTGCCTCTGAGTGCTTTACCAAATTGTATTTCTGTTTTCTTTATGAAACAATATTTCAGCAACCTTCCTTATCCCCAAACCCTCAGCTTAATGAGGTTGTGTGGTCCTTTAAGCTTGACTCAAATACCCTTTCTCCATTTAAGGGAAAGCTCAGGGTCTCTTCCAATGTTTCCAGAGTTTTCTGGAGATCTTCCATTTCCACTGGTCATTCTGGCTCCTATTTGCTGCTTTTTAGTGAATTTTCAGTCTCCCTTACAACTCCTCTTTGAGGCTGTTCACACTGCCTACCTCAAATGGACCCCAAAATAGCTTTGCTTAATTTTACCCCAAACACCTCTCCCCCAGCAATGCTCCTTGAGTAAATGTAACAGAAGATTGCAATGGTAACAGCAAGGGGCCCATGCGCTTGCCCTCAGAGCAGACAACAAAACTAAATATTTAATTTCCCTGCAGGGATTGAATCCTCACTCCTTGCATTGGAGGTACAGAGTCTTAACCACTGGATCACCAGGGAAGTCCCTCCTATAAATTCTTGCTTCTTCTTGTATTCTTTTCTTTACCACTTAGAGAAGACTCTTTAACGTTTCTTTTAGGATAAATTTAGTACTGATGAACTCTTAGCTTTTGCTCGCTTGAGAAGTTCTTGTTCTCTCCTTCAATTCTGAATGATAAATATGCTGGGTAGAGTATCCTAGGTTGTAGGTTTTTCCCACTCAGTACTTTAAATATATCATGCCACTCCTTTCTTGCCTACAAAATTTCTGCAGAAAAATCAGCTGATAGCCTTATGGGGGTTCCTTTTATATGACTCTTTATTTTTCCCTTGTGCCTTTAGAATTCTTTATCTCTGATTTTGCCATTTTAATTAAGATGTGCTTTGGTATAGGTTTCTTCTCTTTGGGTTCATTTTGTTTGGGATTTTTCTGTGCTTCCTATATCTGGATATCTGTTTCCTTCTTCAGCTTCAGGAATTTTGGGGCCATAATTTTACCAAATATATTTTTGACCACTTTCTCTCTCCTGGGACCCCTATAATGCAAATGCTGATACGCTTGATGTTGTCCCAGAGGTCATTAATCTGTTCTCCTTTTTATTGTTCCTTTTCTTGTTGCTGTTCTGATTGGGTGATTTCCGTTACTCTATCTTCCAAATCACTTATGCGCTCTTCTTTATCACCTAGTCTACTAAAATCACCTTCTAATGTATTCTTTATTTCAGTTATTACATTCTTCAACTCTGACTTGGTTCTTTTTTATATTTTCTAATTCCTTGTTAAGATTCATATTGTGTTCATCTGTTCTTCTCTCTAGTTCAGTTAGCATTCTATTATGAATGCTCTGAGCATTATCTGGTAAATTATTTATATCTGTTTCATTACTTGTATTTTCAGGTTTTCTTCTTGTTCTTTCATTTGGAACAAATTCCTCTGTCTTCTCATTTTGTTTAGCTTTATCTGTCTCTGTGTACTTAGGTGAGAAAGTAACCTCTCCTGGTCTTGAAGACAGTTCCTTGTACGGGAGCATCCCTGTGCAGTCTGTGAACACACAGTGGTTCTGCTGGTAAAGCTGGATCTGGAGCAAGTATGGATCACTTCTTCCCCCAAGGTAGGCAGGCAGCTGTCACTTTGGTGAGAGGTGGAGCTGGAGATGAAAGAGGCTAGAGCCTTAGCCAGGTGTGAGCTGGGGGTTCTCCCCAGCTCAGGGCTGTCCACCCCACCAGATTGGGGTCAGGTCCCAAAGCACTGAAACAGAAGCCCTGAGGGTTGCGTTCTACCCCTTGCCAGCAACGGCAGCTTTGGCCCCAAGGGAAGCAGCTCAGAAACAAGAGAAGCCAGAGTGGGTGCTCATTGTGGGGAAGGGCAAGCGATGGTCCCTCTGCACAGAGCTCCAGACCACTCCTCATCTGTTGCCTTCAGATGCTTCACCCTGTCCTATTTGGAGGCCATGCCCGACCTGAGCCAGCTCTTCCTCCTCATTTGGGAGAGTTTTCTGAACTCGGATTCTCATTTGCTCTGTGATATTCAAGCTCCTAGAATAAGAGGAGCATGCTCTCAAAGAAGAGAAGGATTTTGGAATCCTAAACTTACTAATGCTCTTGGGGCAACACTTCTAAAATTCTTGGGGCAAAGAGTTAATCACAGTAAAGTGAAAACAAGTTAGATTTTGAAAGAAGGCTATCTTAAAAACACTCCTTAACTTCTCATTGGTTCAGAACTTCTTTGCTGATGACGACATGATAGAGGGTCAAAGAGAGCTGAACATGAGTCCCAGACACGTTATCAGGACATTTCCATTTTCGTTGTTTACTGATCTGATTATCTGTTCCTGAACAATTATCCATCCCAAAACATAATGGCTTAAAACAACAGCTTGTTACTGTCTGTCGTGGTTGGGGAGTACTGATTGAGTTCTACTGTGTGGTTCTTGCTTAGGACTTCTCTCCACACTAACATCCAAAATGGCTCCCCCTTCTGGTCAGCATCTATGCTGCTTGATGACCAGAAGCTCAGCTCAGTTCAGTTCAGTTCAGTTCAGTCTCTCAGTCTTCTCTGACTCTTTGCAAGCCCATGGACTGCAGCACGCCAGGCTTCCTTGTCCATCATCAACCCCTGGAGCTTGCTCAAACTCATGTCCATCAAGTCAGTGATGCCGTCCAACCATCTTGTCCTCTGTCATCCGCTTCTCTGCCTGCCTTCAATTTTTCCCAGCATCAGGGTCTTTTCCAGTGAGTCAGTTCTTCCCATCACGTGACCAAAGCTTCAGTTTCAGCATCAGTCCTTCCAATGAATATTCTCACAAGGTGGCCAAAGCTTCAGTTTCAGCATCAGTCCTTCCAATGAATATTCTCACAAGGTGGCCACAGCTTCAGTTTCAGCATCAGTCCTTCCAGTGAATATTCAGGACTGATTCCCTTTAGAATTGACTGGTTAGATCTTCTTGCAGTCCAAGGGACTCTCAACAATCTTCTCCAACACCACAGTTCAAAAGCATCAATTCTCGGTACTCAGTTTCCTTTATAATCCAACTCTCACATCCATACATGACCACAGGAAAAACCATAGCCTTGACTAGACGGACCTTTGTTGGAAAAGTAATGTCTCTCCTTTTGAATATGCTGTCTAGGTTGGTCATAGCTTTCCTTCCAAGGAGTAAGCGTCTTTTAATTTCACGGCCACAGTCACCATGTGCAGTGATTTTCGAGCCCAAGAAAATAAAGTCTGTCATTGTTTCCAGTGTTTCTCCATCTATTACCCATGAAGTGATGGGACTGGATGCCATGATCTTAGTTTTCTGAGTGTTGAGCTTTGAGCCAAAAAGGCAAAGAAGTTAGCACTGTTAAGCAGAGCGCCTGCACATGGTCTTTTCATGGGGTTTGGGCTTCTCACATTATGGTGGGTAGATTCCAAGACGGCATACCCAAGAGCATACGTTCTACAAAGTAGGAGGCAGATGCTGTCAGCTCAGCATTGAGTTATGCCTAGAACTGGCAAATCTTTGCTTCTGCTGTAGTCTATTGGTCAAAGCAGTCACAGATCTCACCCAGATATCAAGAGGATAGAGAAGTAAATACCTTATGGTGAAGAAGAGGCAAAGTCACATTGCAGAATAGAGTGGGGGATAGGAGGCGCAGCCATCCTCATCTCTGGAAAACAGAACCAGCTACAGTCCCCATCTGATGACATATCCAATGTTAGAATGGCCTCTATGTCAGTTAAACTCCTAACTCCGCCGGACTATCTGCTTACCTCTCATACCATTGGCTTCTGTGTTGCAGCTATCCCATGTTTCTCTCTTTTTCTTTATTTTGACCTCAGTGTAAGGACTTACTCTGCACAAAATATCCCTTTCCCCAGCTCTTTCCATGAGGCTGGCCTGTTATCATTGAAGTCTCAACTCAAATATCTTCTCTTCCAAGAGACCTTCTCTGGCTACCACATGACTCTATTTACATCCGCCCTAACCCTCATGTGTTTGCTTTCTCTTCCACCATCTGTGTTCCCCCAGTGCAGCACACACTCTGTGAGAGCAGTGACATGGTCTATTTTGCCCACAGCATATGCCTAGCGCCGACGCTGGTGTCCACTGCAGAGTGATCATCCAGCCAACCTTCACTGAATGAATGAAGAAAGAAAGGAGACTCTATAGTAGTCAACGACAGCCTAGACTCCTCTCCTGACCGATTATTCTGTACTACTTCTCTGGGAAGTTATTTATCTTTGGACACATCTTACAAATTCCTGCATGGTATTATGAATTTACCTAACCAGTCAAAACCTCTATAATTTATTGACTAAGACTAATTCAGGGGTTTCCAAACTATAACCTCCAAGTACTATAGCTCTGTGGCTCCAATCCCCAGGACAAAAGCTAAGGGGAAACGAAAGGGAAAAGGAAAGACAAGGGACCCCACCATTACTTTAATCCTAGTGATAATCATTTTATTTTATCTATTGTTCAGTTCAGTTGCTCAATCGTGTCCAATTTTTTGCGACCCCATGGACTGCAGTACACCAGGCCTCCCTGTCCATCATCAGCTCCTGGAGTTTCCTCAAACTCATGTCCATTGAGTCGGTATGCCATCTATCCATCTCATCCTCTGTCGTCCCCTTCTCCTCTCCCCTTCAATCTTTCCCAACATCAGGGTTTTTTCAAAGAGTCAGTCCTTTGTGTTAGGTGGCCAAAGTATTACAGGTTCAGCTTCAGATCAGTCTTTCCAATGAATATTCAGGACTCATTTCCTTTAGGATGGACTGGTTGAATCTCTTTGCAGCCCAAGGGACTCTCAAGAGTCTTCTCCAACACCACAGTTCAAAAGCATCAATTCTTCAGCACTCAGCTTTCTTTATAGTCCAGCTCTCACATCCACACATGACTACTGGAAAAACCATAGCTTTGACTAGATGGACCTTTGTTGACAAAGTAATGTCTCTGCTTTTTAATATGCTGTCTCAGTTCAGTTCAGTTTAGTCGCTCAGTCGTGTCTGACTCTTTGCGACCCCATGAAGCACAGCACGCCAGGCCTCCCTATCACCAACACCTGGAGTCCATGCAAACCCATGTCCATTGAGTTGGTGATGCCACCCAACTATCTCATCCTTTGTCATCCCCTTCTCCTCCTGCCCTCAATCTTTCCCAGCATCAGGGTCTTTTCCAATGAGACAGGTGGCCAAAGTATTGGAGTTTCAGCTTCAACATCAGTCCTTCCAATCAACCCTCAGGACTGATCTCCTTCAGAATGGACTGGTTGGATCTCCTTGAAGTCCAAGGGACTCTCAAGAGTCTTCTCCAACACCACAGTTCAAAAGCATCAATTCTTCGGCACTCAGCTTTCTTTATAGTCCAACTCTCACATCCATACATAACTACTAGAAAAACCATAGCCTGGACTAGACGGACCTTTGTTGAAAAAGTAATGCCTCTGCTTTTTAATATGCTGTCTGCTGCTGCTGCTGCTAAGTCACTTCAGTCATGTACAACTCTGTGCAACCCCATAGACGGCAGCCTACCAGGCTCCCCCGTCCCTGGGATTCTCCAGGCAAGGACACTGGAGTGTGTTGCCATTTCCTTCTCCAATGCATGAAAGTGAAAAGAAAAAGCGAAGCCGCTCAGTCTTGTCCAACTAGGTTGGTCATAACTTTTCTTCCAAGGAGCAAGCATCTTTTAATTTCACGGCTGCAGTCACCATCTGCAGTCATTTTGGAACCCCCAAAAATAAAGTCAGCCATTGTTTCTACTGTTTCTCCATCTATTTCCCATGAAGTGATGGGATCAGATGCCATGATCTTAGTTTTCTGAATGTTGAGCTTTAAGCCAGCTTTTTCACTCTCCTCTTTCACTTTCATCAAGAGGCTCTTTAGTTCTTCTTTGCTTTCTGCCATAGGGTGGTGTCATCTACATATCTGAAGGTATTGATATTTCTCCCAGCAATCTTGATTCCAGCCTCATCCAGCCCAGCATTTCTCATGATATACTCTGCATATAGTTAAATAAGCAAGGTGACAACATACAGCCTTGATGTACTCCTTTCCGTAACCAGTCTGTTGTTCCATGTCCATTTCTAACTGTTGCTTCTTGACCTGAATACAGATTCCTCAGGAGGCAGGTCAGGTGGTCTGGTATTCCCATCTCTTTCAGAATTTTCCATAGTTTATTGTGATCCACACAGTCAAGGCTTTGGCATAGTCAATAAAGCAGAGGTAGATGATTTTCTGGAACTCTCTTGTTTTCTTGATGATCCAACGGATGTTGGCAATTTGATCTCTGGTTCCTCTGCCTTTTCTAAATCCAGCTTGAACATCTGGAAGTTCACGGTTCATGTATTGTTGAAGCCTCGATTAGAGAATTTTGAGCATTACTTCATTAGCGTGTAAGATGAGTGTAATTTTGCAGTAGTTTGAGAATTCTTTGACATTGCCTTTCTTTGGGATTGAAATGAAAACTGACCTTTTCCAGTCCTGTGGCCATTGATGAGTTTTCCAAATTTGCAGAGAAATTTGAGTGCAGCACTTTTACAGCATCATCTTTTACGATTTGAAATAGCTCAAGTGGAATTCCATCACCTCCAGTAGCTTTATTTGTAGTGATGCTTCCTCAGGCCCACTTGACTTCACATTCCAGGATGTCTGGTTCTAGGTGAGTGATCACACCATCATGATTATCTGGGTCATGAAGATCTTTTTTGTACAGTTCTCCTTTGTACTCTTGCCACCTCTTTTTAATATCTTCTGCTTCTGTTAGGTCCATATCTTAATTGTGCCCATCTGTCCATGAAAATTTCCCTTGGTATCTCTAATTTTCTTGAAGAGATTTCTAGTTACCTATCGAGGATCTATATAAGACTTAGTTTGAAAAACAGTTCCATTGCTAAAAAAATCTAAATAGTATCTTTGACTCTATTCTATACCTTCATGATATTTCTCACAGTATGCTCTTCTAATCCCCTATGTCAGAATCAACACTTTGGATATTTGTAGAAAACGCAGATTCCCTGTCCCCTCTCTGTTATAATTTCTGTTCTAGGGCCAGTGAAGTGAAAATTGCCCAGTCATGTCCAACTCTTTGGGACCCCATGAACTGTAATTCTCCAGGCTAGAATACTGGAGTGGATATTCTTTCCCTTCTCCAGAGAATCTTCCCAACCCTGGGATCAAACCCAGGTCTCCCGCACTGCAGGCGGATTCTTTACCAACTGAACCACAAGGGAAGTTCTAGGGCCAAGGAATATATTAACAAGCATCTCAGGGCTTCTTAAGTGGTCAGAAGTTTGAGCATCACAGCTCTATGATGTGAGAACTATCTAATAAAATAGAGAAATGAGTAGTCATGCAAAGTAGAATTATTTTTCCTTTGGGATGATCTCTTGCAATGTCTTTTCTCAGTACAGTCATCCATCCATATCCCCAAGGGATTGGTTCTAGGACCCCCCCTCAGATACCGAAATCCATGAATGCTCAAGTCCCTTATATAAAATGGTATAGTACCATCTACCTCCTATAATCTCAGAGACAGAATCCATAGATACAGAAAAGAAAAAAAGAAAGTGAAGTTGCTTAGTCACATCCAGCTGTTTTCAGCCCCATGGACTGTAGCCTACCACACTCCTCCATCCATGGGATTCTCCAGGCAAGAGTACTGGAGTGGGTTGCCATTTCCTTCTCCAGGAGATCTTCCCAATCCAGGGATCGAACCTGGGTCTCCTGAACTGTAGGCAGATGATTTACTGTCTGAGCCATCAGTGAGAATATAGATACAGAGGGCTGACTTTATATACGGAATTTTTTGAAGGAGTAGGCATGGTGGGTTGACCTCAAAATGTCCAAAAAGTGGTCTTTTATCTCTTTTTTGGAGACCCTGATTGCTCCTACAAACATCTCTCTGAGCCCAAGTGACTGAAGTTAGAGTATACATATGTGTACACACACACACACACACACACGCCAGTGGCCAGCATCACAGCCAAGCTACCACCTCACTCAGCTGAGTCCTGCCAATTAAGTACTTCTGGAGTGGTTTAAGAGCAAGGCCCTTAAAATTCCAAGCATAAAACAACTAATAAGAGTATCTTGTTTAACAAAGTAAAAAAAAAAAAAAAAAAGCAGAGACAAAAAAAGCTGCAAAGTTTTCTTTGTGATCATTATTTAACACTGTATGTAATTAAATATTAATGAAAGTATGCTACTTTCATTTTGTGAGCAATTTAATTCAATTAAAAATAAATGGGTCTCCTTGGCTCAGTGGGCATATTGATATACAGAACAGCACTGCCCTTAACTTGGTTTCCACTGTGTTTAAATCCAGCACTGAGCAAAGCTACTAAAATACAACCTCAGGCTTACTTGATTAACCCGTTAAGAGCCAAGGGACCATCTCAGGCAGGCCCAGGAACAGAGCACTCTACAGTGTTCACCGGGTACAAAGCGTAATATGTTTTACTTGAAAAAAATAGGTTCATCAAACATTTGCTAGGTGGGATGAAGAGATACTTAAGACATCTCTTAGATAGCAGAACAGTAGGGGAAGGGCATGGGCTGAAGAGAGGTGTGAAGAAACTGGAAACGCTGCATCTTGACCTGGTATCGTGTGTATGTGTGTGCTCAAGTCACTCAGTTGTGTCCAACTCTGAGACCCCATGGACTGTAGCCTGCCAGGCTCCTCTGTCCAGGGACTTTCCAGGCAGGAGTACTGGAGTGGGTTGAAATTTCCTACTCCATGGCATCTTCCTGACCCAGGGTTTGAACCCAGGTCTCTTGCCTAGACCTGGAGAGATATATATACACACACACACATATATATGTATACATTTATATGTGTACATATATATATTTCATAGACAAATATATGTACATATAGACACACACACAGAGATGAAACAAACTTACTGACCTGTACTCAATGTATACATATACGTACTTAAGGTTAGTGTACTTTACGCAGTAGGCTGCAAATATTTCATACCTCAATGGGGGTAAAAGAGACAATTTTTTGCCCCCAAGGATGTCACAGTCTGGTATTATTGGGTACGTGAGAGGCAAGGTGAGCACCAGGAGATTCCGTTTACATCCTGACTGGGAAGGCACAAGGACACTCAGCTGTGATCACACGCACAGGTTCTTAGAGGGTCAGGAGGAAGGAAATGGACCAACAGGAAGTAGGCGGTGCGTTTTTGCAGCCAGTGCTCAGGGGTGCACGTGGATGAAAGAGGGGACATTTGAGGGCACCAAAGATGGCACGGGATAGAAGCTGGGAGTCAGGGAATCAGCCGGCTCAGCCCGAGGCAGATGAACCCGGTGTCAGGCCTGGTCCAAGTTGGGGGATCCCCGGAGCTCTGCAGGAGGTGGGATGCGAAGGGCGCCAGGACCAGAGAGGAGGAGGGGTGGGTGCCTTGTCCCAGGCACAGGTTCCAGCCCGGTTCTGGGGATAACTTTTCCAGGCTGTTTGTACAGGAGCCGTCTGTACCCGCGGGCCCAGGAGGTAATGGATCCAGGTCCCCATCGTGATAACTGGAGCTGCTTTTTCATTGCACCAGAAGGGCCGTTGTTGGGGAATGACCTCCGGGATTCCAGAGGCCACGTCTAATAATAACAATGTTATCAACGCTGCAAGGCTGAGCCGGGCCGAGTGTGTGTGTGTTTCTGGGTACCCGGGGGCCAGCGCCCAGCCCTGAAAGCAGAGCCGGCCAGGACGTGAATGGGGAGGAAAATGCCAATCTCTTGACAAAAAGTTCGCTGCTAAAAAAGAAACCCTGGCCAACATTTTACAACCTGGACGCATTGTTAATGTGCTGCTTTATCTGGCAGGAATAGGAAGCCGTGTTGGAAAACAATATATTCTTTTTAGGTGCAAGGCCAGCCTCTGTTGGCCCTCGGGGTGTCTGCCAGCCCCCCGCCGACTGGGAGAAGGCTCCAGAGGCCGGCCAAGGCGCTTCCTGGGCGGAGAGAAGCGTGCTGAGCCAGCCACGCGGGAGGCGAGCTGCCACCCTCGCCATCCTGCGGGAAGCCCCCCACCCCGGACACGGGGCCTGAGGAGGCCTGCGAGGGGCTCCTCTGCTCCTCTTGGTCAGGGGGGTGGCGGCGCGTGGGACTGCAGAGAGGACACCTTGTACCCTTGTGCCATGGCCGTGTGGCACCAAGGCCCACCGCTCAAAAGGAGGGTGGGTCCTGTGGTCCTCTGCCCACTCACTTCAGGGACTATGGGCAGCGGCCCTTGGCCCAGGCTGGGAAGACTCAGAGCTGCTCCAGAACCACNTATAGTAAATGCTCAATAAACATTAAATGGGCTTCCTCAGTGGCTCAGAGGTAAAGAATCTGTCAGCAATGCAAGAGCTGCAGGAGATGCAGAATCAGTGCCTGGATGGGGAAGATCCCCTGAGGAGGAAGTGGCAACCCACTCCAGTATTCTTGCCTGGAAAATCCCATGGACAAAGGAGCCTGGCAGGCTACAGTTCATAGGGTCGCAGAGTCGGACACAAGTGAAGCAACTTAGCATGCAGGCACACAAACGTCATCACCGTTTATCCTTAAATAAAGGATAAATGGTAATAATGATGAAGACAAGAATCAGAGTATCAAGACTCAGGTTAGTCTCCTGACTTCAAATTTCATAAGGTTGGTACTTCTACTAGGTCATAAGCAACAAGGCAGGAATGGTACCTTATATATCTCGATTCTCCAAAGCTAAGGTTGACAAATTTAGCAAATAAAAATACAGGACATTCAGCTAAATTTAATTTTTTTTGTATAAGCACCTTCCAAATATTGCATACTACCTTGTTAAAGGAAAACATGTTATTCGGTGTTTATCTAAAATTAAAATTTAACTGAAAGTGAAAGTGTGAGTCGCTTAATAGTGTCTGATTCTTTGTGACCCCCTGGACTATAGCCCACCAGGCCCCTCTGTCTGTGGAATTCTCCAGGCAAGAATACTGGAGTGGGTTGCCATGCCTTCCTCCAGGGGATCTTCCTGACCCAGGGATTGAACCAGGGATGCCTACATTGCAGGCAGATTATTGACTATCTGGAAAGCCCCCAAATTTAACTAGTGTCTTTTATTTTATCTAGCAACCCTATCCATAGCCCTCATGTAGAGTAGGCTCAAACTCTAGCTCAAGTAGTTGCTGCATGAATGAATAATATGCTCAAAATTCAGACAAATCAGAGTACACCTAAATTAAAGAGCAAGGTCAGTCCCATTTGTGTGCTGGTAAAGTCTAAAGACTGACTTGTCAAGGAAAAACAAAGTGCTTTAATTATACAGTTGCCTATTTCCATAGCACAAATACTCTTGCCATGTTTCCCCAGCTATGAAACAAAAGGATGATTTGGGGAGCCTTTCCCAGCAGTGACATCATTGATATTCTCTCTGAATCCCTACTATGCTCTTCCTCCATCTTCTTAATCTCATCTCCTTTCCTCATTATCTTCCTTTTTGTAAAAAATAAATACATAAAATAAGTTTTAAAAAATCCTATTTCCCCATTCCCTTCCCCGTCTTTCTTTCTCCCCAGGCCTTCAGTATCACAGACTCACTTCTCTCTCCTCACTCTCTCTACTCTTTCCCCCTCCCCTCAAACATGAACATACACATTCATACTGCTGGGACTAACACTGGCCGTGAATTAGAAACTGTCTCAATAAAACAAAGAAAGAGGGAATTCCCTGACAGTCTAGTGGTTAGGACTGAAAGCTTTCACTTCAATGGGCTGGGTTCAACCTGTGGTTGGGGAAGTAAGATCCCACAAGCTGCACAGCATGGCCAATAAATAGACAAATACAATTACAAAGCAAACAGAAAATAAAGAAAGAAACTGGGAGAGCTGGTAGCGGACCCTGCCTCCAGGACAGGCGAATCTCCTTCCGGGCAGAGCACTCAGCTGCCCAGTGCTACTCTTCTCTTCATAGATATTAACTCTGCCCTTCTCTTTCATCTAGAGAGCACTTTGCCAGCCATTCAAACAAACGATTATGCAGATTATTGTAAGTATAAAGAAAGAAATTATCTTAACTAAACATCCCCAAACATAAGCCCTTGAATGGGAAGACTTGGACTTCCCAAGGCCACGAGTGTCCTGCAGGATGAGGAGGACGCTGGCCTTAAGCCTCATCCCCCACGTGGTGGGCAGCACAGAACTGCGAGAGGCAGCTTGCAGGAAACTCTGAAGGCAAATGAGAGCCCTCAAGCCTCATTAGACCTATTTATACAGTTCTTCATTGGAAAAAATTAAATCTTCCAAACACAGATAAATACTCCCCAGTGACAAATGAACTAGCCACCCCATTTAAACCCCAGCTCCAACACTGACAAATGTGTTACTTGAGCCATCCCCCTAGGCAAGATAGATGAGTTTCTTTATCTTGAATCCCCTTTAGGTGGGAGAAGGGTGGGAGGGGGCCACACTGGGAGACAGGACAGGCTGGTGATGGGCACCTTCTCAGCCAGGTTGCCAAACCACAACCAAAGCCTCTTCTCCCTGCCTGGCTCTGCCCAGGAGTTCTGCTAGGCTTGAGGGTTTCTCAACCCAGGTGTGCTGGCCCCCAGCCGCCCTCCCCAATGTCCTCGGAGACTCCACCACGCAGAGTGACGCAGGGTGCCCTCAAGATGGCTCACTGCCTGCCCCGAGTCTTTCTCAACAGGGCCTGTCTTTTCCAGGAAACACTCCTTTTCTGGGAAAGGTTGGCAACATCAGAGAACAATTCTGGCAGGAAATGGCCAGTCACATCTGAGGACCTCTAAGAAGAAACAGAGATAAGATAGAAGAGAGAGGAAAGCTTTGGCCGAGCCTCTGGAATGTTCCTTCCTGGAATGGCAATGGCGTGGTGGAGAGCTGTGCTCTCCAGGATCGTGGCCACTGCCCACAGCAGCTGTCAAGCATGTGAAAGGTGCCTTGCCTGAGTTGAGTGAGATTTCCTGCAAATGTAAAATACACACTGAATTTTGAAGGCTTAGTACAAAAGAAGGGTGTGAACCACCTCATTAACAATCTTTGTATACCGATTACATATGGAAATGATATTTTGAATATGTACATTGGGTTGAATAAAATATCTTATTTAAATTAATGTCACTATTTTTCTTTTGTGTCGTGACTGCTAGAAAATGTAAAGCTGTACAGGGCTCACATTCTGTTTCCATTGGCTAGTGTCCCTCCAAGGAATCTTTAGCTCCAACATATTTGAATCCAGTTTCCCTCAAGAGAATGTTTTCAGATTGTGGAGTTTTTCCCCCAGGTTTTCTTTTTTCCCAGGGCCCCTAAATTTACCCTCATCCCAAGTCATCAAATGGAAAGCTAGACTTAGAAGCTCCTCGCTTCTGCATCTGGACCCGTTTCATTTGCTAAGCTCTCTGCCTCTTCCCGTCATCTCTTACCCTTGCCACTTCCCACACTCGCCCTCGGAACACTGGCTCTTGTATGCTGGCCTTTAGGTTTAGAAATAGCAGAATAAAAAGGCGGATAAGAACCCGAGGAGAACATCAAATCCATTCAAACTGGTCCACTTGACCCAACCCCAGCGAAACACAGCTGCATTGGTCTAATTCTTTTTTAAAAAGCAATAATTCTGATTTGTTTTCATGTAGTAAATAGTGCTTATCCATTGTAGAAAAATGACAAAATAGAAGCCAAAAGAAGAAAATAGAAAGCATCTAGAAACCCAAGCCTCGAGTTAGCCATTATTGATTTTTGAGGGTACATCCTAATTAAATTTTATTGTTTACAACAAAAATAATTGTAACATTTATTGAGCACTTACTATGCCCAGACACTGTGATAAGTGTTTTTAAGATAGTTTTCTTTGTAAGAATCCTAAAGTAGATTCTGTTATTATCCTTGTATTACTGTTGAGAAAAACTGAGACTTAGCAAAGTTAAAATCATGTCCAAAGATAGCTCGTAGTGATCAGTTCTATTTAGTTGCTCAGTCATGTCTGACTCTTTTTGACCCCATGGACTGCAGCATGCCAGGCTTCCCTGTCCATCACCAACTCCCAGAGCTTGCTCAAACTCATGCCCATCGAGTCGGTGATACCATCCAACCATCTCATCCTCTGTTGTCCCCTCCTCCTCCTGCCTTCAATCTTTTTCATCATCAGTGTCTTTTCCAATGAGTCAGTTCTTTGCATCAGGTGCCCAAAGTATCGGAGTTTCAGCTTTGGCATCAGTCTTTCCAATGTATATTCAATCCTTTAGGGTTGATTTATTGGATCTCCTTGCTATCCAGCTCATAGTGATGATGATGATAGTTCAGATCATAGTGATGGAAAGAGTTAAACACAGGTCCAAAAGGCCTTGGATAGGAAGTCCTCAGACCCCTGCCTCTGACTGCAGTTCTGCAAGGAGAGGTATGCTATCACCTTCCTCATAAACTTGTTTTCTTGAAGGCATCCATCTCCCCCTGATCTTCCTAAATTCTCAGTGTCTGCTTCTGTCCATTCAGGCTATGATAACAGAGTACCATAGGCTGAGAGGCTTAGAAATAATAGAACGTTCTTTCTCACAGTTCTGGAGGTTGGGAAGAGCAAGACAGCAGCAGATTCAGGGTCTGGTGAGAACCCACTTCCTGGTTCATAGATGTCCATCTTCTCCCTGTGGAGATGGCCATCTTCTCCCTTCTCACATGGAGGAAGGGCTGGGGAGCATTCTGGGAACTCTTTAGGAAGGAGCACTAAGCCACCATGAAGTCTGTGCCCTCATGACCTACTCAACTCCCAGAGGCCCCACTTCCAAATACCAATGTGATCACTGGGAGCTCGGCTTCATCGTACGAATTGTAGAGGAACACAAGCATTCAGTTTCTAGCAGTGCCACCTTTATGCGTGTCCTAGTCCATTTCTAACTGCTTTTTATTTGTATATTCATTTACTCAACAGATACTCATTGGATACTCACTTTGTGCCAGGTGATACTCTGGGCAACTGGAAAACAGCAATGAACACAGGGACAAAGTTACTCTTGTGGAGCTTGTATTTCAGTTTAGGGAGACAGACAATAAATTAACAAGCAAATACACACGATGTCAGGTAGTGAGACAAACCAATACAAAGAGGGAACTGAGTAGTATGAGAGGGAACCACAGTGACGGGCAGGGAGTGGTGGGAAGCATCACGGTGTACACTGCATTACTATTACTTGTAATTATTCCTGACTTGCATAGAACAACCTGGCTAAAACAGATTGCTATTTTGTTAGGGTGGCCAGGGAAGACTTTGCAGATAATGTAACACTTGAGTAGAGACTTTGAAAGAAGTGAGGAAGCAAGCTATCAAATTACTTGGGAGAAGAACTTTCTACAGCAGGGATAAGATGTGCAGACTAAATCCTTGGACCTTCCTTCCAGCTGGAAGACCTTACAGAGGTGAAGAGGGAACAGCAAAGAAGACTGGGAGGGGAAAGCCAGTGAAATAAATAAATAAATAACCAGAAGAGAAGGGTAACCAGGCTGGTGAGGAAAACTTTGCCAGTTGATGGGAGTGAGCAACCCTGTCAGCTGCTCCTGGTAGAGTAAGATATGGACTGAGAACTGGCCATTGGATTTAGCCATATGGAGAGCACATATATTACCAAAACAAGCAGTGAAATACACCAAGAGATTACGGTAAAGGGCATCGGGCGGGGGAGGCCGCGAGCCTACACCCTTTCATCCTTCTTGTCTCGTGGTTCTTAGGGACACCAGGGGGTCAATTAACTCCTTTAAACCGTTCTTACTAGTCTAATTTGGCTCCTCTCACTCTCATCTTTGAAATATTGGTGACAAAATGATGAGCAAGTGATACTTCTTATGTTTTTAATTTTCTTCTATCTTTGGCTGCGCTGGGTCTTTGTTACTGCGTGAGGGCTTTCTCTGGTTTTGGCAAGTTTTCTCTGGGGGCTATGCTCCGGTTGTGGTGCATGGGCTTCTCATTGCGGGGGCTTCTCTTGTTGCAGGGCACAGGTTCTAGGGCATGAGGGCTTCAGGAGCTGTGGAACAGACTTAGTTGTTCCAGGGCATGTGGAATCTTCCCAGACCAGGGATCAAACTGTGTCCATTGCATGAGCCAGGCAGATTCTTAACCACTGGACCACCAGGGGAAGTCCCTAAGTGATGGTTCTTGAAAAGCTAATGATGATTGGTGGTGAGTTTCCTATTTGAATGTCTCAGGACCCAATGTACCTTGCAAACTGTGATGAGTTAGCAGCTCTTGGAAGAAGGAATACATTTTCTCGCCTTTCATGCACTTACAATGCAGAATATTTTCAGGTAATCACGCCTATTCCCAGGAGAGGATTCATCACAACAGCAGAGTATTACAACATGTATGTGACTGATGCCTTGTTAGCAAGCATTAACGTTAGAAGCAGTCGTAATAGGACTAAATTGCTTGGACTCCAAGCAATTACTAATCCCAACAGCTCTGAATTAACTTGAATTGTCTCCTTTTTTTCNCCACGTTCCTCAGCCTGGCATCTTGGGGGTAGGTGTCCTCCACCTGCAGGGATAATGCCGAGCCTGGGTGCCCACAACCTCCCTTTTCCTCCTCCCACCTGTGGGTCTGCCCAGGCTCCTCCATGCTCGTGTCTGGTGGGCTCGCCTCTGCGTCCAGTGGAAAGAAGCCCCTTCAGGTTGGGGGATGGTCCAAGTCAGCTTCCCGCTGCAAGTGCGGGCTCAGGAGACAGTGGCTGTGAGGCGAGGCATGCTGTTATCACCAGAGTGGACGTGAGCAGCTCTCGAAGAGGAGGTCAGGGACAGATGTCCCTCCAAGGAGCCGCCACCGTTCAGAAGCAGGACACTGAGCGGAGGGGCGGGGCGTCCACTCGCCTTGGACACCTGGGTGGTACTGAGTCCCAACAAGCAGGGAGACCAGCTGTGTCCTGCAAACCTGCACGTTCTCCGCAGGGATGTTCCGGGTTCTCAGGGACTGTTTCCCACAGAACCGGAACTGAAAAAGCCATGAGCACACCTGGGGCTTCCCGCCTGCCAGCACAGGAGGTGCAGGGGACTGTGGGTTCCATCCCTGGGTCGGGAAGATCCCCTGGAGAAGGGAATGGCAACCCTCCAGGCAGTGTTCTCGCCTGGAGAATCCCATAGGCAGAGGAGCCGGGTGGGCTACAGTCCATGGGGTCACACAGCGCTGGACACGACTGGCCACACGCACACGTGCATGTGAGGCACATGAGTGAGCTGAGTGAGCCCAGAATTTCCCTTACGAGCTTCCCACAAGTTTATGCAAAAAGGGGAAATGTTTGGACACAAGGTCACATGCACAAAAAAATGAAAGGTTCTTCTGGAAGGAATTCTAGAGGAACGCAGTTGACAGGTGGGTGCACCGAAACCCTCAAGGAGGTGTCTTTGGGATGTTTGCTTTCTTTTGGGAAATGGATGCACCTGAAGTTGTTGAATATGGCACTGGCTGCGGGTAAGGCCTTTTCAGACGCGGCCGAGGTTCTAGCGTTGGCCTGGGCCCTCCGCCTGTTCGGGAGAGCCCTGTAACATGGGGTCTGACCTGGGCCCAGACAGGCTCAGGGTCATCATGCTCCGGGTGCCAGGTCAGGGCCGCGGGGCCGCCGTGCGTGGGTGTGGGAGGCGGGGGCCGGAGTGGGCCGCGAGGGTGGCGGAGCCCAGGTTCCTTAGGGCGGCCGCAGCGTGCGCGTGTCTCGGGATGCAGCCAGCACGCGGGACTCGCCCACAGCGCGTCTGTCGCTTGGGAGCCTGGTTTTCATCCAGCAGTGGCAGACGCCACGGCCGCTGTGGCTCTTGGAAAACAGGCTGGGAGCTGGTGGGAGCTCACAGACAGACAGGACACGCTTTAGTCAAAGTGCTTTTTCGGAGGACATCCTCGCCTCGCGGGGTCTCCGTCCGGACTACACTCAAACCTGTGAGTGAGGAGACGCTCCACAGTCGGAGGAAGTCTGGTGATCCTTACTGTTTCTGTTATTTTCAGTTTCAAGAAACTTGGTTGAAGTCCCTGCTCTGGCCTCTGAGCTAAACTCCCCGATTTCCCCAGACGTGGTTGGGGGGTCAGGCGTGTGGGTGTGTGTGTGGAGGGTCAGGCGTGTGGGTCTGTGTGGGGTCAGGCGTGTGAGTCTGTGTGGGGTCAGGTGTGTGGGTCTGTGTGGGGTCAGGTGTGTGGGTCTGTGTGTGGGGTCAGGTGTGTGGGTCTGTGTGTGGGGGGTCATGTGTGTGGGTCTGTGTGTGGGGTGTCAGGTGTGGGGGTCTGTGTGTCATGTGTGTGGGTCTGTGTGGGGTCANGGACTCTCAAGAGTCTTCTCCAACAACACAGTTCAAAAGCATCAATTCTTCAGCGCTCAGCCTTCTTTATGGTCCAACTCTCACATCCATCCATACACATGGTTTGGCACTGATCTGGAGTAACCACTTAATTTCAAGTCTTTATTTCCACAGTAGTAAGTTAATAGTATCAGTCCTACTCACCTCACAGGGCTATTGTGAGGACCAAAACAAAATAGCAGATTTCATTAGAACAGAAGCTCAATGAAGGTTCAGATTTTTGTCCTTTTTGGTTTATCCTTAAAACCTAGAAGTTTTGCTGTATCCTTAAAACCTAGAAGTGCATCTGGTACATAGTAATCATTCAGTGAATGTTGTGAAAATGTTTTGAATATTATAAAGACATAATGTATTATATGTAAGGTATTGTTATCACTAAACTACCGAAGGGGAAAAGGAAGACAAGAATGTAACTTGCTCGACTTATTTCTTAAGTGAGAATTGAGTTTAGATTGGATTTCAAGGCAGGTCTCGACATTTTATTTATTTGACCATTCAACAATTTTTTAGAGTATATACTACACGTCAGGCATGGTTCTAGGTAATGGATTGTTGTTCAGTCACTAAGTCATGTCTGACTCTTTGCAACCCCATAAACTGCAGCACGTCAANTCGACATTTTATTTATTTGACCATTCAACAATTTTTTAGAGTATATACTACACGCCAGGCATGGTTCTAGGTAATGGATTGTTGTTCAGTCACTAAGTCATGTCTGACTCTTTGCAACCCCATAAACTGCAGCACGTCAAGCTTCCCTGTCCTTCACTATCTCCTGGAGTTTGCTCAAACTCATGTCCATTAAGTCAGTGATGCTATCCAACCATCTCAATCTCTGTCTTCCCCTTCTCCTCTTGCCCTCAAGGTACTGGCCATATAGTGGTAAAAAATATATACATGAGAGTCAGATGTGGGACACAGGCATTAAACAAATGAACACACAAACAACATTGTAGTAAGCATTATAAAGAAAGAACACTATCTGATGTTCCTTAATTTACAGCCAGATTATATGTTTAAGTTAAAATTTACATTTAACATTTCTAAGATGTCTTTTTAGAGAACATTCATTCATTTTTCTATATATCATTATTTCAAACCAAATCAAAAGAAGTTTATTAGCATCAACTAGAATTAACCACCTGAGACAGATCTATTAAAATAAACATTTGGAAAAAAAATGACAGCATTATTCATTCACCTCTACCACTTCAGTTCTCACAACTAGAAGCCCAATGATATGTATTGACCTTGATATTAAAACTTGGATATCAGTCTCAAAACATGCCTTCAACATTATAAACTATTGCTAAACCAAATTCACACCATACCTTACTTTTAGTAAGTACTCAAAGGGTTTTGTTGAGTACTTTATTCTTTTAGAATGTTGAGGGTTATCATTAGTATACTCAAACATTTTCCCATGGGAATGCATATTTGTTAAATAATTAGCTTTCTCTTGCAAAAGGATCTTTTCCAGGCTAAAGACATATAATGAAGGCTCTGATTTATTATTCCTTTGAATTCTGAATGAGTCCATTGAGATGACTTGACAAGTCCACCCGCTTTTTTTTTGAGGGTTAATTTAGGCTTTTAACCTATGCAAAATTGCTTTCTACTTCACAGGCAATATTGGGAGAACAGTAATAGTTGAAACCAACCCTTTCTTTTTAAATGAACATAAGGAAAACATTGTATTTTAGAACAAAGGACAATTGATGTAAATATGCTCTCTTAACCTGACATGGTTGACAGCTAGAATTTTAAGGTCAGATATTTCCAATCATCAGTAACTTTTAAAAACTTTAAATAATAATAATAAAGGCAGAAGAATTTTACAAAACAATTTAAAAGAAAAATATCCAAACTTTGTAGAGAAAAATTGGATTTATATAAGTTCAAGGGAAGTGAAAAATAGATTTAAATACCCATTAGAAAAGGGTGTGATAGATTTTAAAAAAATCTCTTTTAAGGGAGTAAGTTTTCAAAATCATTCTGTTCAATACAATTTGTTACTCTAAGAAACTACAATTTATAATCTTAAATAATTTTTACCCAGAATTATTAATTTCTTTTAAAATCAACTTTAATGTAGTATGCTGCTGTTTAGTCACTTCAGTCATGTCCAACTCTCAGCGACCCCATGGATTGCAGCCTACCAGGCTCCTCCACCCATGGGATTTTCCAGGCAAGAGATAACCATTTTAAGCATATAATCAGTTCTATAACTCAGCCCAAACATTCCTAAAAATTATATAGCTATAAAAGTTCCCTCAACAAGAATGAATGACCCAGGAGGAAAATGGGCTTAAAAAATAATAAATAATATGTCATTCACACACACACACATACAGACACAAAAGAAAACGAGAGAAAGGGGGAATGGGGACAAGGAGAAAAGGAGAAAAAAAAGATACTACCTAATAAAAATGTAGCACATTTTAACAGCTTTAACCAACTAGAACTAAAAGACATTTATAGAACTCTCTACTCAACAGGAGAATACATATTCTTCTCAAGTGCACACAGAACATTCTCTCGGATAGACCATATGCTAGGCCATAAAACAAACCTTAATAAATTTTAAAAGACTGAAATCATATCAAGTATGTTCTCCAACTACCACAATTGAGTGAAATTATAAATTAATAACAAGCAAATATGGGAAATTAACAAAGGTGTAGACATTAAATAACACACAACTAAATAACCAATGGGTCAAAGAAGAAATCACAATGAAAACTGGAAAACACTTTGAGATGAATGAATGAAAATACAGCATACCAAAACTTATGGAACACATCTAAAGCAAATTTTTACTGTTTTAAATGCCTACATTAAAAGAAAAGGATTTTAAATCAATAATCTAAAGTTCCATCTTAAGACAATAGAAAAAGAAGAACAAATTAAAGCAAACAAAAAGAGGGAAATAATAGATCAGAGTAGTAATATATCAAATAGAAAATAGAAAAACAATACGGACAACTAATAAAAGTAAATCCTGGTTTTTTGGAAAAAATTTATAAAATTGGCAAACATTAAACTAGACTCTTGAAGCAAAGGAAAGAGAAGACTCAAATTACTACAGTCAGGAATGAAAGAGAAGACATTACTTCTGACCATACAGGAAAGATAACAAGGGAATGCTATAAACAAATGTATGGAAACAAATTAGGTAACTAAATGAAATGGACNTGTGTGGGGGGTCATGTGTGTGGGTCTGTGTGTGGGGTGTCAGGTGTGGGGGTCTGTGTGTCATGTGTGTGGGTCTGTGTGGGGTCAGGCGTGGGGGTCTGTGTGTGGGGGGTCAGGTGTGTGGGTCTGTGTGGGGTCATGTGTGTGGGTCTGTGTAGGATCAGGCATGTGGGTCTGTGTGTGTGGGGTCATGTGTGTGGGTCTGTGTGGGGTCAGGGGTGGGGTTCTGTGTGGGGTCAGGCGTGTGGGTCTGTGTGGGCTTGTGGCCCCGTGGGCCCCGTGGTCGGGGGCCTGGCCTGGGCTGGGTGAGTGACTGAGCCTCGCTGGGCGCCTGCTGCCCGGCTCTGGGGCCCTGCCTCCCGGTCCCTGGCCTCGGGTGAGGGGCCGGCCCCCCGGCTCCATGCCAGGCAGTGTCTGCCTTGTGCTGCGGGGCAGGTGTCCTCGGGGATGAGGGGCCTCCAGGGGGGCAGCCCTTCACCCACACGGGGCCAGAGGAGCCAGCTTGGCCAATGTCTGGAGGGTCGAGGGGCCTTGGGCGCGCCTCCTCAGAGAGGCACGGCCCCCGCTTGCCCTGGGTGTTATCGGCCGGGCCGGGCCGGCGTCCCCTGACTGGCGCGGCTGTACTGACCTCAAGGCACCGGCTGAAGCGCGGAGGTCTCTGGGCCTTGCCCCGCGGCCAGGTGGGGCTGCAGGGCTGGCCTGGGTGTGAGTCCGTGGGCGGGGTGAGGAGGCGCCGGCCGCTGCTGGGTCACCCCGTGGTTGCAGGGTGAAGTGAAAGTGAAAAGCCAGCCGGCCCTGGGCAGGCGGTCGGGAGCAAAGTCCAGCGGGAGGAGGCGGACGGGCCCCGGGCGCAGCGGGCCCCGGCATGGGGGACGGCGCGGCCGCCCGGATCTCCGTGGCGGAGATGAGGAGCTACTACCACTTCTGCGAGTGGCGCTCCTGGCTGCTCTCCGTGGCCGAGGGTGAGTGCAGGTGGCGTGCTGGGACGGCCCCGGCGTGCCCGGGCATGGCGGCGCGGGAGGGCAGCTCGCAGCCAGGGCTGTGGGCACGCGGGCCCTCTGCCCACTCGTCCTCAGATGACCCTCCCTTTGGCCAGAAGCCCACACCCCGCCGTCTGAGCCCCGCCGTCAGAGTGGCTGGACCGCCTCGAGGGCGCGCGGTGGGGAGGGTGCACGTCAGGCGCAGGGCGCAGCAAGCCGTCGGCCTGCGGTGCCGTCGAGCCCGTGAAGGCGGCAGCCTCGCGCCTCAGTGTGGTTAAGTCTCGGAGCTGCCGCGTGGCCGCTCTCCAGGGGCTGGCAGTCCCCCGGGGCCAGGCGCTGACCGTGCCCCTCTGCGGGAGGCGGCGAGGGCCGCGGCACCTCTGTGAGGGACTGGGGTGCCGCCGTGACCCGGGCCTGGTCCGCACTGAAGACCCAGGCTGGCGCTTCCGCGGCCTCGTGCAGGTGTGGCTCTGCCTCCCAGCAGGTCCAGAGCTCCGCGTGTGTGACCCGTGGCATCCCTGCCTCGCGGGAACCTCGCCCATTTTACAGATGGGGAGGGCCAGGCACCGTCGTTGGAAGCGGCCTCGCTTGTCCTGGGCGGTTGTCAGGACTGACAGTGGGATCAGCTTCTCGGGTCAGCGGGCCCCCTGGGCCCTGAGCTCGCGACGCCCGAGGCCCCAGTGCTGGGAACTGTCCTTGTCGCGGCGCTCAGGTCCGGTCCCCGAGTGAGCCGACCTCAGTGGGTCACTCTTGCCGGACGCCCTCTGGGCGCCAGACCCGGCCCTTGCCCTGTGGATGGCAGGGGCTGCCCGCGCCGGGGCCCCGGGTCTCACACGGGGGCGTGTAGTCTCCACCCCCCTGTCCAGCTCTTCCTGGGGACATGCTGGTCCTGTTGGCACTGAAGGGCAGGCGCTGCAGCCCCGGGCGGGCGGGCACTGCCCAGGCCCCCGAGCCCGCCGGGCACGAGGCTGACCTGGGCCGTGCGGCTTCTGTTTCGACTCTCCGTCCCCTTCCTCTTTCGCTTAACGTCCAGCTTCCCCTCCTGGCCCCGTCGGAACCTCTGTCCCGTGACGCTAGTGTCAGCGGAGCGGGTGCCCGTCTCACGTTTGGCCAAAAATACCCGACTGGTGGGTTAAAACAGTCAGAGCAGCCACAGGGAAGTGAGACCCGACCTCCCGGGGCCGCGGGCGTTGCCTCCGGGGTCTCAGAGCTCAGCCTCGGCCCGAAGAGCAGGCGGCCGGAGCGGGGCTGGGGCCACGTCCCCGCTGCAGGCGTCGCTCAGCGAGCGTGGGCGTCAGGGCCGGCCTGGCAGGGAGCGTCCCAGCCTGCCTGGCCCCAGCCCGCCCGAGGGCCGTGGACGGCAGGCGGAAGACAGGCTGTGAACGGCCTGTGTCTGGGGGGCCGCAGGGGGTGAGCCGGCGGGACGCCCCCCGGGAGGCGCTGCCGTGTTTGGTGTGGCTCTGCAGGCCGTGGGGGCGCTTGGCCACACGCAGCCGCTTGCCATGGACGCGGCTGCCTCTGTGCATCACCTGCCATGTTTGCAGACGGACAGCGTGATGTGGGAGCAGAAAAGGTTAAGAACCCACACTTCTGCGATTTAAAAGCCTGCGTCTCAACGCACAGAAGGGCAGAGGAGAAGCAGTGAGGAGGCCGCCCGCTCACGCACGTCTCTGCCCGGGGCCCCAGCAGGGAAGGGGGTCCGCGCCCCCGGCCCAGCGTGGGTGCCTCTGCTTAGGCCTCCGCTGCTCAGGGGTGAGCAGGGGCACCCAAGCTGGAAGGACAGAGCAGAGGGCCTCCAGGGGCCGGTGGGGGCGTGCAGGACAGGTGACTCGGGAGGGCAGCAGATGGCGGGGGTCCCCCTCGGGCCTGGGGTAGACTGGGAAGCCCCCCTGCCCCAGGTGCCCCCAGGCACGGTGCCCAGGCAGCACCCAGCACTTCCCGCCCATCCTCTCTCAGTCCTGACCCCGTCTCCTCCCACCGAGACATTCATCCAGGACCTCGCCCCCTCCTCCCCCGCCGAAAAGAATCTGGCCTCCCTTCTGAGCCCAGATTTTTAGTTACAGCCGTAGCCACATTTTTAGCACAAAGGTAAGAGTTGTTCCCAGGGGGCCCCCCTGGCGGTCCCGTGGTTAAGTCTGTGCTTCCACTGTAGGGGCGGGGGTTGACCTCTGGCTGAGCAGCTGAGAGCCTGCCTGCCTCACATGCGGCCGGAAAGTAAAAAAACAGCGGCCGCGGCCACCCACCTGGACTGAGCCCTCCCCTCGTGAGCGGGGAGCTGGGAGCTGTGGACTGCCCGAGGCCATGGCGGGCAGGCGGGCAGCTCTAAGCAAGTGGCGCGCAGGCCGTGCTCCAGGGTCTTCTCCTCGCGGGTCGTCTCCTCCCCCGTGCCGGTCTGAGGGGCCCCGGGCGCCCTCCCCTGGTGCCACCCCCTGGTGCTCCGGAGCGCCCTGCCCAGGGGCCCAGGGGTGCGTGTCCCCACAGCTCAGCGCCTCCTGCCGCACCTGAGCCGCCGCCCCCTCGAAACTGCGCCGGCCCCGCNTGGCCTGGGCTGGGTGAGTGACTGAGCCTCGCTGGGCGCCTGCTGCCCGGCTCTGGGGCCCTGCCTCCCGGTCCCTGGCCTCGGGTGAGGGGCCGGCCCCCCGGCTCCATGCCAGGCAGTGTCTGCCTTGTGCTGCGGGGCAGGTGTCCTCGGGGATGAGGGGCCTCCAGGGGGGCAGCCCTTCACCCACACGGGGCCAGAGGAGCCAGCTTGGCCAATGTCTGGAGGGTCGAGGGGCCTTGGGCGCGCCTCCTCAGAGAGGCACGGCCCCCGCTTGCCCTGGGTGTTATCGGCCGGGCCGGGCCGGCGTCCCCTGACTGGCGCGGCTGTACTGACCTCAAGGCACCGGCTGAAGCGCGGAGGTCTCTGGGCCTTGCCCCGCGGCCAGGTGGGGCTGCAGGGCTGGCCTGGGTGTGAGTCCGTGGGCGGGGTGAGGAGGCGCCGGCCGCTGCTGGGTCACCCCGTGGTTGCAGGGTGAAGTGAAAGTGAAAAGCCAGCCGGCCCTGGGCAGGCGGTCGGGAGCAAAGTCCAGCGGGAGGAGGCGGACGGGCCCCGGGCGCAGCGGGCCCCGGCATGGGGGACGGCGCGGCCGCCCGGATCTCCGTGGCGGAGATGAGGAGCTACTACCACTTCTGCGAGTGGCGCTCCTGGCTGCTCTCCGTGGCCGAGGGTGAGTGCAGGTGGCGTGCTGGGACGGCCCCGGCGTGCCCGGGCATGGCGGCGCGGGAGGGCAGCTCGCAGCCAGGGCTGTGGGCACGCGGGCCCTCTGCCCACTCGTCCTCAGATGACCCTCCCTTTGGCCAGAAGCCCACACCCCGCCGTCTGAGCCCCGCCGTCAGAGTGGCTGGACCGCCTCGAGGGCGCGCGGTGGGGAGGGTGCACGTCAGGCGCAGGGCGCAGCAAGCCGTCGGCCTGCGGTGCCGTCGAGCCCGTGAAGGCGGCAGCCTCGCGCCTCAGTGTGGTTAAGTCTCGGAGCTGCCGCGTGGCCGCTCTCCAGGGGCTGGCAGTCCCCCGGGGCCAGGCGCTGACCGTGCCCCTCTGCGGGAGGCGGCGAGGGCCGCGGCACCTCTGTGAGGGACTGGGGTGCCGCCGTGACCCGGGCCTGGTCCGCACTGAAGACCCAGGCTGGCGCTTCCGCGGCCTCGTGCAGGTGTGGCTCTGCCTCCCAGCAGGTCCAGAGCTCCGCGTGTGTGACCCGTGGCATCCCTGCCTCGCGGGAACCTCGCCCATTTTACAGATGGGGAGGGCCAGGCACCGTCGTTGGAAGCGGCCTCGCTTGTCCTGGGCGGTTGTCAGGACTGACAGTGGGATCAGCTTCTCGGGTCAGCGGGCCCCCTGGGCCCTGAGCTCGCGACGCCCGAGGCCCCAGTGCTGGGAACTGTCCTTGTCGCGGCGCTCAGGTCCGGTCCCCGAGTGAGCCGACCTCAGTGGGTCACTCTTGCCGGACGCCCTCTGGGCGCCAGACCCGGCCCTTGCCCTGTGGATGGCAGGGGCTGCCCGCGCCGGGGCCCCGGGTCTCACACGGGGGCGTGTAGTCTCCACCCCCCTGTCCAGCTCTTCCTGGGGACATGCTGGTCCTGTTGGCACTGAAGGGCAGGCGCTGCAGCCCCGGGCGGGCGGGCACTGCCCAGGCCCCCGAGCCCGCCGGGCACGAGGCTGACCTGGGCCGTGCGGCTTCTGTTTCGACTCTCCGTCCCCTTCCTCTTTCGCTTAACGTCCAGCTTCCCCTCCTGGCCCCGTCGGAACCTCTGTCCCGTGACGCTAGTGTCAGCGGAGCGGGTGCCCGTCTCACGTTTGGCCAAAAATACCCGACTGGTGGGTTAAAACAGTCAGAGCAGCCACAGGGAAGTGAGACCCGACCTCCCGGGGCCGCGGGCGTTGCCTCCGGGGTCTCAGAGCTCAGCCTCGGCCCGAAGAGCAGGCGGCCGGAGCGGGGCTGGGGCCACGTCCCCGCTGCAGGCGTCGCTCAGCGAGCGTGGGCGTCAGGGCCGGCCTGGCAGGGAGCGTCCCAGCCTGCCTGGCCCCAGCCCGCCCGAGGGCCGTGGACGGCAGGCGGAAGACAGGCTGTGAACGGCCTGTGTCTGGGGGGCCGCAGGGGGTGAGCCGGCGGGACGCCCCCCGGGAGGCGCTGCCGTGTTTGGTGTGGCTCTGCAGGCCGTGGGGGCGCTTGGCCACACGCAGCCGCTTGCCATGGACGCGGCTGCCTCTGTGCATCACCTGCCATGTTTGCAGACGGACAGCGTGATGTGGGAGCAGAAAAGGTTAAGAACCCACACTTCTGCGATTTAAAAGCCTGCGTCTCAACGCACAGAAGGGCAGAGGAGAAGCAGTGAGGAGGCCGCCCGCTCACGCACGTCTCTGCCCGGGGCCCCAGCAGGGAAGGGGGTCCGCGCCCCCGGCCCAGCGTGGGTGCCTCTGCTTAGGCCTCCGCTGCTCAGGGGTGAGCAGGGGCACCCAAGCTGGAAGGACAGAGCAGAGGGCCTCCAGGGGCCGGTGGGGGCGTGCAGGACAGGTGACTCGGGAGGGCAGCAGATGGCGGGGGTCCCCCTCGGGCCTGGGGTAGACTGGGAAGCCCCCCTGCCCCAGGTGCCCCCAGGCACGGTGCCGAGGCAGCACCCAGCACTTCCCGCCCATCCTCTCTCAGTCCTGACCCCGTCTCCTCCCACCGAGACATTCATCCAGGACCTCGCCCCCTCCTCCCCCGCCGAAAAGAATCTGGCCTCCCTTCTGAGCCCAGATTTTTAGTTACAGCCGTAGCCACATTTTTAGCACAAAGGTAAGAGTTGTTCCCAGGGGGCCCCCCTGGCGGTCCCGTGGTTAAGTCTGTGCTTCCACTGTAGGGGCGGGGGTTGACCTCTGGCTGAGCAGCTGAGAGCCTGCCTGCCTCACATGCGGCCGGAAAGTAAAAAAACAGCGGCCGCGGCCACCCACCTGGACTGAGCCCTCCCCTCGTGAGCGGGGAGCTGGGAGCTGTGGACTGCCCGAGGCCATGGCGGGCAGGCGGGCAGCTCTAAGCAAGTGGCGCGCAGGCCGTGCTCCAGGGTCTTCTCCTCGCGGGTCGTCTCCTCCCCCGTGCCGGTCTGAGGGGCCCCGGGCGCCCTCCCCTGGTGCCACCCCCTGGTGCTCCGGAGCGCCCTGCCCAGGGGCCCAGGGGTGCGTGTCCCCACAGCTCAGCGCCTCCTGCCGCACCTGAGCCGCCGCCCCCTCGAAACTGCGCCGGCCCCGCAGGCACACCCAGCCCTGGCTGCCCAGGCGGCCGCCTTCCTCGGGCCGCGCCCGGGGTCCCGCTGTGCTTTAAGGGAGCAAGCCGGCTCGGGGTCGCCTTTAGCGCCCAGAATTCCCGAGGTCGCCGCGGTCCAGTCGCCTCGGCACCTCCCCAGACCCCACAGCAAAAGCCCTTGCTGCTTCCAGGTGTGTCTGTGTTGGGAGCTTTTCCTTGGGGCTCGGGCGGCCCTCTGAGTCCCCACACCTGCTGCCCACAGGCCGAGCCCCCGGGGTGTCCGGGGCCCACGGGCGTCCTCGCTGGGCGGTGTTTGACGGACCCCAGGCCCAGCCGTGTTTGCTGTGCCCTGAGTGTGCCCCTGCACCGCCCGGAATTGCCGTGTGTGAGACGCCAGGGCATTGATCTTCAGGAGGCGGCCCTTCCTGCGCTCCGTCCAGGACGCAGCTTGTGCAGAACAAGCGGAGCGTTGTTCCCGAGCCGCGAGGGTGGGAGCCGGATAAACACCATCCCGCCCCGCCCGCGAGGCCGCGATGCTATCGCTCCGTGTCTGTTTTTCCAATCTGCTGGGAGAGGCTTCCTGCTCAGCTTGGGGAGGCGGGTGGGGGCGCCCAGCCGCGGGAGGGCGAGCTGCCCGGTTCCGCCTCCCATCCAAGCAGCCAGGCGCCCCCCGTGTGACTCCACGCACGCGAGGAACACAGGCCAGGGCGGAAGTGAGGGCCGAGCGGTTCCCGCGGCCGCGTCTGGCCCTCAGCGGGCGAGTCTGGCCGTCCTCGCTGTGGTCGGAAGGGAGGACGTTCTTGCGGAAGATGCGGGGATGCGGGACGCAGAGGGGCAGCCAGCTGCGGAACCCAGCGGTGTTCAGAGGACAGGCAGCATGGCGCCGGGGCTGGCGGGGTCCGGGCCCCGGGGGCACCGGGGCTGGGTGTGTGCTGGACGGGCAGGTGACCGGACACCAGAATCAGGCTGTAGTCAGAGGAAGGGGTGCCAGAGAGAGCGCGGCTCGTCACGGATGCCGGGGGGATGTACTTCGCTCTGACTTCACGGGCCTGTCTTCACTGCCCACGAGGCAGTCAGGCCTCCCTGCACCCTCGCACTTGACCCCCACAGGCCGAGGTCGGACGTGCCGAGCCCGCACCCCCAGGCCCCCTCCGGCCATGACCCCCACAGCACAGGAGGCGGGTGTCGTCGAGGGGTCTGGTGTGGCCGTTCTAGCTGCAGGCGAGGCAGGCGTGGGTCCCAGGGCACGGAGAGGTGGCCACTGGTCGGGCAGCTCCGGCCACAACAGCCGCGAGCCCGCTCCCCTCCCCTAACGGGCCTTGGGTCCTGGAGTGCGGCCCTGTGGTGGCCATCTGTGACTCGGCCACGGACCACGTGCCGTCATCTCAGGCTCCCTGTGGCCTCGGGGCCGGGGGGCTAAGCTGCCTCGGGTGGAGGGTGAGGAGGGAGGATGAGGAGGGAGGGTGAGGAGGGAGGGTCGGTGAGCAGCAGACTGGAGTCCAGGCTCCAGACGAAACCAGACTCATCGGAAAGCCCTGGGAAGGACCACGAGGAGCCGGGGCCGGGCTGGACCCCGACCGGCTGTGAGCCAAGACGAGGGAAGGGCAGTGGGGGTGTCCCCCGAGAGCACCGGCCTTGACCCGCGGTGTCGGCCCAGGCTCCTGAGTGCGTGCGCGAACGGTGCGCCTGTGTGAGCTGAGAGCTTGCCTGGGACCCCTTGCTGCTGATGCCCCAGCTCGGGTCCCCTGAGCGGTGGTGGCACGTGGCCCAGGAGGGGGCCCAGCACGCCCGGCCCAGGGTCTCACTGCTGAGTTCACGCCGGGAGCTTGAGGGGAAGCCTGGGGGCGAGGGGAGGTGTTGGCCAGCAGAGAGGACCACTGCTTGGACTGGCCCCTCAGGGCCTGCTGTCATGCCAGGAAGCTGTGGATGAGCTTGAGGCTGGGAGCATGCATTTGGCTCCAAGCCAAGCGGATGGGGCAGAGCTGGGGACCTTCCCCTAAGAGGGGGCAACCCGGGCTTGAGGATCACAGAGGCTCAGAGGGACGGGAGAACCCAGGAAGGGGACTGGGGGGCAGGAGGGGACGTGGTGGGAGAGGGAGGGGAGGATCACAGAGGCTCAGAGGGACGGGAGGACCCAGGAGGGGGACCCGGGGGAAGGAGGGGCGTGGATGTGGAGGGGAGGCGCCCGCCGGCCGGGCGAGGATGAAGAGCCCTCTGGAGGCTTGACACAGCGGGGAGACCTGTGGTGCAGGTCGCCATGACGATGCTGCAGGGCCAGGTGGCAAGGCCTCAGCAAACAGGAGGCTGTGAGTCAGCGAGGGCCCCTCCCAACCCGTCACCAGCCGGTGAGGCTGCAGAGGGTGGCGACCTGAGGCCGCTCGGGGCCCGCACCCTCCAGGGCCTGGATCCAGCTATAAAGTCACACCTCCGGATGTTCTCGTGGGGTTCCGGGAGGGCCCTCTCGCCCACGGGAGACCATCCTTGCTTTGCTCGTCTTGCGCCCCTGGGCAGGGAATGATTAACGCCGAGTGTCTGTGACCGCCAGGGTGGGAGGCGGGTGCACCAGGGCCGCCCGAACACTGCTCAGTGCGCGGCTCGTCTACACCGCGTGCCCAGCGCGTGGCTGGTCCACGCCGCATGCTCAGTGTGCGGCTCGTCTATACCGTNCTTGCTCAAACTCATGTCCATAGAGTCGGTGATACCATCCAAACCATCTCATCCTCTGTTACTCCCTTCTCCTCCTGCCCTCAGTCTTTCCCAGCATCAAGGTCTTTTCCAATCAGTTGGCTCTTTGCATCAGGTGGCCAAAGTATTGGAGCCTCAGTATCAGTCCTTCCAGTGAGTATTCAGCATTGATTTCCTTTAGGGTTGATTGGTAGACTTATAAACTGTTGGCCTGCCAATTACATATATATATTATGTGTCAAGCCTATGTTTTTGCATCTAACCCATTTTGCAGAGTCCAGCTTGACTCTCCAGATCTACTTCTTGGTCTTCCTTTGCCATCTTCTTATATAATTCATCTACAAGCTTGCTACTGTCCTAGAGTATATAAGATACAGATCATGTGGAATTGGGATATGACTCACTCAGCAAGGCCACACTTGGAATTCACTCAGTCCTTCAGTGTTAAGAGCAGGCAGGAGAGGTTTGATCCGGAGGACAATTTCCAGAGCCTGAAGGAAGTGCTGATCATAGGGATGCTTCCTTCCTCTAAGAACAAGAAAATTTGGCCCTGGGAAAACCCCAGACAAACCTGTTCAATTTGTTTCTGGAGCACTGTCTTCTCAATCCAGAGGCTTCCAGAAACTTCCCAGAAGCAACATGACTAAGAATATAGACCTTTCTGATCATTTAAAATAATTATAGTTTTCTCTCTCTGAAACTCCACATTCTCTTTCAATGAACCGGGCTGCTTTTCCAGCCACCTGAAGAGGTGCAGGAGTGCTCTCATTATCCATTGCATCCACACTGCTCTAGAAGGCTCTTTTCTGTAAATGGCAGCTCCTTTAAAAGGTCCAGGTTAGTGTTTGTAAATGTGACGCTTCTGAAATGTTTGAGAACCGCTGCGGACCTTGGCTGCCCATTAGTACAACAACTGCAGTCTCTACGCCCTACGAAGAAGTTTCTCAAAGTGTACTCCACATTGATTCATTCAACAAATAATCACAAAATATTCATTTTATCCAAGGTGTCGTTCCAGGCCCTGGAGGGAATAGCAGTGAATAAAGCAGATACAAATCATTTTTCTCATGGAGTTTACCTTCCACTGGGACAAGACTGAAAACAAACTAAATAAGTGGAAATATAATTAGTTAGACAGTGCTAAGTGCTATGGAAAAAAACCATCAGGGAAGGAGGAAAGGGGTACCCTGGATGAAGGGGTGGAAAGAGGGTTGTAATTTGCAATGGGAAGCGGGGATGGTCAGGAAAGAGTGTGTCGAAAAGTGTCATTTGAACAAAGANAGTGCTATGGAAAAAAACCATCAGGGAAGGAGGAAAGGGGTACCCTGGATGAAGGGGTGGAAAGAGGGTTGTAATTTGCAATGGGAAGTGGGGATGGTCAGGAAAGAGTGTGTCTAAAAGTGTCATTTGAACAAAGACCAAAAGACAGTGATGGTGTGAGTTGCAGAAATCTGGGAGGAGAGCCCACTAGAGAGAAGGGAAACAGTAGCACAAGTTCCGAGGCTGGGGTGTGCCTGGGATGTTCTTTTTTCTTTTCCTTCTTAAATATTATTTATTTATTTGACCGTGCTTTGTCTTAGTTATAGCACGCTAGATCTTCCATCTGCACTGCAGTGTGGAGGATCTTTAGCTGCAGCATTTCAAACTCTTAGCTGCAGCTTGCAGGATCTAGTTCCCCGACTAGGGATCAAACCCAGGCCCCTTGCATTGGGAAGGAAATCCCTGAGATGTTCAAAGTACAATAGGAAGGCCAGTGCAGGCCAGGTAAAGTGAACGAGGGAGTGAGTAATAGGAAAGAGGTTCAGTTCAGTTCAGTTGCTCAGTCGTGTCTGACTCTTTGTGACACCATGAATCGCAGCACGCCAGGCCTCCCTGTCCATCACCAACTCCGAGTTCACTCAGACTCACATCCATC